>KZ819203.1:0-26143 GCA_003144125.1 Testicularia cyperi
TCTCACTTTCTCTCTCTTTGTGTCCTTGATTGTTGATTGTTGGAACAAGTCTCGGTCTCAAAGTGGGGGAAAAGGGGGGGGGGGGGGGGGGGGGGAAGAGACAATATGTGCCAATACTGTAGTGCCGAGCAATTCTTGCATCTTGGGTTCTTATTCGTCTCGTCTCTTTATCCGCGAATCGTTGGGCTTGGATCGAATCGCGATACTTGTCTTTCACTAACGACTCATGCACTCATGCACTCACGCATTCGAGGACGTTTCCGCTTTCACATCTCCAAGCTTTCTCACTGTCGCTCTTTGGCTGTTTGGCTCGTTGGATGTCTAACCCATCCTTACAACCCTCATCGGGTTCTCATTCATCGTTCGTCATTCGTCAATTCTTCCAATCACCATTGCCGATATACACCCTGCTCGTATCGCTTGTGCTTCGTGCATTGAATCATTGAATCGCGCTGCTAATTAGACATCGTCCCATCTCGTCTTATCCTCGGTGCGTCTCGTCGAGTGTTGTTGCGTCTCGTCGAGTTTTGTTGCGTCCACTATGTTGTCTCTTGTCTCTTGTTTTGTGTCGAGCATTTAGGGCGCCTTTTCAGCCGTATGCGTTTGATTTTTTTGGGGTCGTCATGCGTCATGCCTCATGCCTCATGTGTCGTTTGTTTTCAGTTATCAGGTGTGCATTCGGCGTTGTTTGGCGTGCAGTTCGGGTCTGGATACTCCAATATCCGCTATCCAACATCCTCAACCTTTTTTATTCCTTCCGATATATTTCCTGAAAAAAGGGGTCGGGAGAGGGGGGAAAGGACCAGCGGTGGGAAAGCGAGTCAAAAAGCCTTCCGTGTCAAGAACCCGACCGTGAATTGCGCTCAAGGAGAGTCAAGCAGAGTCGTCGATCGTGAGGCGTTGCGTCCAAACTACCGTATCCGACTTGCCCAGTGTCCCGATGCCATGATGGCCTGGGATGGCGCCACCCTCACGCTCCCGCTCTGGCCAATTCGACCGACTCAGGACTCTTGAACGTGGGCCCTACTTGCACAAACTGCCCACTTTGCACACGGAGAAAATTCGTCTCTTTCTCTTCAAACCAGCGTCGACGAAGCCTCGCTGCTACACTACACTGCACTACACTGGATTGATCGAATCAGGCCGGTTTACTCTCCGAGCCTACCACGTCTGGCGGAGGGGGGGTTAGGCTGGGAGCTAGAGACGAGCGCGGAGATTAGGTGCAGACTTTTTCGCATCCTCACCAGCACCAGTGTGGGCGGCTTTCTCGCGCCCGATGCGCGCAAGGTGGGCAAGATGCAGACGCACCTGGTGATCGAATGTGAGTTTCTGCCTCAGTTCTGCACTGACTTGGAGTTGCGGCTCGACTTTTGCGTTTGCGTCGGAGTTGATTTGGGCGGGAGAAGTAGCGGATTTGGGTGGGAAGCCAGCGATGTGGGAGAACAAGTCGCCGAGGACGGGGAGGAACTTGTATCCGTGTCCGGAGTCGCCGGATGCTATCCATACGTTTTCCCATTTTTCTGTCGTCGTTGTCGTTGTCGTCGCCCCGTGCTCTCCCTGCTTTCCCTGTTCTCCTTGCTCCGCAGAGCCTTGGGAACCAGTCGTCGTCGAAGTAGAAAGTGAAGAGGGAAGGGGAAGTCGATCGACAATCCAATTCTCATCCAGCGTGTCCGAGTACCAGCAGACCCGGGTCGTGACAACACGCGACACATCGGCCAGGAACGGATAGATGTCGGCCACTTCTGCCAGCATCTGCTGGAGCTGCGAGGCCGGGATGGTAGATTGGCACTTTTCAAACGCGTGGCGCTGTGTCTGTGTCTGTGCCTGTGCCTGTCCCTGCTTGTGGTCTTGAGCTTGAGCCTGAGCCTGAGCCTGGGCTCGAGAATCCTCGAACCGGGGAAACGTGCCACTGTACTCTTCCGACGTCGACGGAGGACGGGGGAACTGAAATCCGGGCGAATGAATGGCTATCTTGACGCGCCAGATGTCGCGACTAGGATCGACAAGTGTGGGTTCAAAGATGTAGAATCCCGAGCTAAAGTTGAGAATGACGGGGGTGTTTTGGAGCAGTTTTGCCTCCTGGGGGGTGATGGAGAGCAGCACGACACACTGGGCGGATGGACGGGTGGGAGTGATTGGCAGACCCGGTGCAAACGTGTCGATCAGATCGCACGTCCATGCGCCCGTACACAGCACGACGTTGCTGGCGTGGAACGTCCTGCCGTCTCTACACCTGACTCCTTTCACCTCCCGAGCTTCTCCCCGCCGATCCTGATCTCGATCTTGGTTCAAGAGCAGCGAATCGACATGCGCACCAGAGACAACACGCACCCCCTGGCGTTTCGCCTGGTCCAGCAGCGCACGGCAGGCATTATTAGCCTCGGCCCATCCACCCCGCGGGTTAAAGTATCCCGTCTGGGTGGCGCCGAATCCAGCGAGGCCGGGACCTAGCTTTACGTTTGTGCGGCTGGAGGCGAAGATGGCCTCGATCTGGCTGTCGTGCTCCAGCAGGTGGGCGGGAGGTGGCAGTGAGAGTCCCGGGGCGGTGTATTCGAGTCGAGACTCGTGCGAGAGGGCGGCGTTGAAGACGCCCTGCTTGGCGTACTGCTCTGCTGAGCCTTTTTCGGTAGATCCGAAAATGACTTGCTCTTCCAGTTCACCTGCTTCTCCTTTCCCTTTTCCTTCTTTATCCGCTACACTAGAGTTGGAATTGGAGTTGGAGTTGGAGTTGGAGTTGGGCAGGGAAGAAGAGCGAAACAACACGCCCGTTTCATGGTAGAACGGTTTGAGGGTGGGATGGGTTCTCCAACGACTGATGGCGAGTTTGGCGAGGGAGGTGTAGGTGGTATCGGAGTAGTCTGCACGGATGATTTTGTTGAGGTCGTGGGATGCGCCGTCTACTGCGACGTAGCCGTCGGTGGAGCGGTCGAGTACGACGACCGAGTATCCGTTCTTGGAGAGCGTGTAGGCCAGGGATGTGCCGTACACTCCTGCTCCTACGATTACAAAGTCGGTCGCCGCTGAGCCAGCAGAGGAAGAGGGACGAGATGCCGACGGCATGGTGCTACACAGTCCCCTGCCCCCGCGTCACAAAAGGTGCGACTTGGAAGTTGGAACTTGCAGTTGGAACTCGTGGAGTGGAGTGGAGTGTCGTGTGGACAGGATGGTGATGTCTGAACGAGAAGATCTTGTCGCGAGAGGAAAGTGGAAAATCGGGGCCAAAAGTGACACCAAGACACATGCACACGCGAGCACGGACAAGAACACGGCCGGCAGATGAAGTCCACGTCGACACAACCCCCCAACACCCACACTCACACCCACCCACCCACATTCTCTTTCTCTCTTTCTCTCTATTGGACAGACTCTTGTGTTCGTCATTCTGCTCGTTGCGAGGAAACTAGACGGACAAGATCGACGCGGACAGCAGTAGAATTGTCCCAGGCGGGTTGAACTGATAGACACATGGCGCCTTGCAGCTGCACGTACAGTGTCCGTGGGTGTACACTGTACAGTGAGTGGGTTGCGTGGGTTGGGTGGGTTTGACCAGCTGACTCGACCTTCGACCTTCGACACTCGACACTGAACAGACTGGGAAGCACCCGTATCATCTCAAAGTACTACAGTACACCATCGCGAGCCGAGCCGAGCCGAACATTTCATCCGACCGACGGACCAATCAATTTCCTGTCGCGCAAAGAAGCTTTAAACTCTCCGAGGGTGGGAAAAAGCACTCAAGTACTGTACAGCAAGTATCGTACAGAGTTGTATGGCAGGAGAATGAAAAAAATGAATTGAGCCGTGGGTCGACTTGAAAGGAGAAAAGGAGACATTTTTGGCCGAGCAACAGCGCGAAATTCACCGTTTTTTTTTTCCACATCGGTTCTGCCGACGCCGTCTTTTCCGCCGCCGCCGCTGCCGCCCATCATGCAAAGCAAGGCACGAACTGTGGCACACATAGATACGTAGTCTAACAAAAGCTGAAAGAGAAATTCACCTCCGACTCAAGCTGCCAAAAAACAAAATACTAGGACAGTATACTTGTTTCCCCTCCCCCCCCCCCCGATCCCCCGATTGATCAATGTCGTTTCAGTTCGCCATGTACCAGTCTAAACTCACACCGTAGGGGTGTACTGTACTGTAGCAACTCTTCACGACTCTGTCCCACCACACCGAGATAAATGGAGGCATCGTAGTACACTTAACATAACAAACAGACACGCCGGCACGCATTCCCGAGCTCCACTCGAGCATCATCATCGATGCAAATTTACTTGCACAACTGGCAATACTTGGACTTGGACACAAATGAGATTGATGAACAGCCCATCCCGGCACGAGGGAATGGAAAATAAAAATGAAAATGGTCTAGCCAAAAGTCTGGGAGCTTTTCCCGACGCGTTTCTGCTTGCTGAGACGCCACTCGTCCTGGTGTTTTGCAAACCTGTCAAAGAGGGGAGCGATTTTCTCCTGGCGTTTGCGTTTGCTGATCTGGCTGGCTTCGGCAGGTCGGAAGAAGCGGGGGGCTACCTCGACGAGCCATTTGGGTTCGATCGCCGTTACTTCCCGCATATACTCTCTGGTGGTGAGTACGACTTCGTGGTAGACGCAGTATTCAGGCGCACGGTTGAACAGGGCACTCGAAGGGTGGATGTACACCGTGCCCCCGGCCTCGGCGAGCGACTTGTATCCTTCCTGCGGATCCTTCTTGGCCGCATTGCGAAAGTAGCCGGAACAGATCGCCTTGCGCACCCGGTTGTAGTTTTTGCCACACGACACAATGTCGTGGTTGTAGCGGTCCATGATGCCCACCAGCTGCTTGCGCACGTCCTGGGCACGCCGCAGACTGCGTCCCTGTACAAAGTTGTCCATGCACCACGGCATGGAAAACTTGCTGGCCGCCCAGCCGTTGTACACCGTCAGCAGCGTCAGGTGGTCGCCCTCGGGCTGGAAGAACTTGGCCTTCTTGGCGTCGGCCTGCGTCTGCTTGTCCTTGGGACGGTAGAATACGTTCTGCACACTCAGCATGGCGACGATCGACAGCAGCTCCTCCGAACACCCGAGATCCACCGACGCAATCAGCATCTTGGACATCATGGGCTCCATGGGGAAGTCGGCCATCTTGCGGCCCAGCCGCGTCAGCAGCCCTTCGTCGTCGAGCGCAGAGAGCGCATACAGACTCTCGAGCGCCGTCAGCAGCGTCTGCGCCGGCGGCGGATCCATAAAGTCAAAGTTGACCAGATCGTTGATGCCCATCGCCTTGAGTGCCAGGATGGTCGACGCCAGATTCTGCCGCTGGATGTCCGGGATCGAGTTGGGCAGCATCTCGTTGCGGTACGCCGCCTCCGTGTAGAGGCGGTAGCACTTGCCCGGTCCCGTCCGCCCTGCGCGGCCGGCACGCTGGCGTGCCTGTGCCTGCGAGATCGGCGTCACCACCAGCGAGTCCATGCCCAGCCGCGGGTCGTACGCATTCTGCTTGACAAAGCCCGGATCGATCACGTAGTAGATGCCGTCGATCGTGATGCTCGTCTCGGCGATGTTGGTGGCCAGAATCACCTTGCGCGAGCCTGCGGGAGTAGGCTCAAAGATGCGCGACTGCATCTCGGACGGCAGTGCCGAGTAGACGGGCAGGATGATCAGTTCGGGCACACTCGGACCCAGCGCCTTCATGCGCTCAAACAGAATCTCGCAGCTCGTATCGATCTCCTCCTGGCCCGTCAGGAACACCAGAATGTCGCCCGTGGGCTCGGAAAGGTGGATCTGCATCACCGTGATCAGCGCCGCATCGAGGTAGTCGGACTCGGGCTCCTTGGTATACAGGATCTCGACCGGGAACGTGCGGCCTGGGATCGTAAAGATGGGACAGCCGAAAAAGTAGGTGGAAAACTTTTCGGCATCGAGCGTGGCCGAGGTTACGATGAGCTTGAGATCCGGTCGGCGTCGGAGTGCCTTTTTCAGCAGTCCAAACAGCACGTCGGTGGCAATGGTGCGCTCGTGCGCCTCGTCGAGCATGATGACCGAGTAGTTGGAGACGTCCGGATCCACAAGGCACTCGCGCTGGAGCATGCCGTCGGTCATGTACTTGATGCGCGTCTCGGGACTGGTGCAGTCCTCGAAGCGGATCGTGTAGCCCACCTCCTGGCCGACGCGGCAGCCCACCTCCTCGGCCACACGCTTGGCCACACTGACGGCGGCGACACGACGCGGCTGGGTGCAGCCGATCTTTTTGCCGCGGTCCGCAAATCCTTCCTCGGCAAGATACTGGGTCATCTGGGTGGTCTTGCCCGAGCCGGTGTCGCCGACGACGATCAGGACCTGGTTGTCGCGGATGGCCTGGACGAGCTGCTGGCGCAGCTTGTAGATGGGCAGGCTCTGGCGCTGCTCCTGCATCGAGAGGCTGGTGATCCTGCCAAACGTGACGGCCTTGTTGAACGTCTCGCGCTTCCACGCGGGCTGGTCTTGGGCCTTTTGGCCCATGATGTTGCCGCGGCGATCCTGGGCAAACATGCGGTCGCCCTGCTGTGCCATGGGATCCAGCCAGCCCGAGGTCATGTCGGAGGTCTCGGCATCGGCCTGCTCCTCGGCTTCCTGCTTGCGGATCTCGCGACGCTCCTTGGCGAGCGAGGCACCGGCCATGGCGGCGCGGTTGAGGGTGCCGTCGGGCGCCTTGACGATCTTGACGGGCGACATCTCGATCGAGGTGCTGGTCTGGCCCTTGAGGAAGGGAGCTTCCTTTTCGTTGACTTCGATGTCGATCTCTTCGTCGTCGTCGTCGTGATTCATGCCTGGCTTGCTGAGTGGGGTGCGCAGGTCGTCCTCCATGAGTTCGGGATAGTCGCTCGCCTTGGCTGCACCGCTGGCAATGAGTTGGCGGAGCTCCCATCGCTCTGGACTGGTGAGCCGCTTCATGCTGCGTCCGCGTCCGTCTTCCTTGATTGCAATGCCACTACCTGCTCCTCCGCCACCTGCACCTCGACTGCCGCCGAGCGGTGCGCTATTGGCTCCACTGGCGGAACGAGCTGCTATGAGCTCGCGCTCTTCGGCCATCTCGGCTTCGCTCTTGACGCGTAGATGCGGTGTGAGATCTCGTCCGGTGGCCTGATCAACGTCCTTCATCGAGAGGCCGATGCGGTCGCCTACCACCGACATGACTTTGACCTTGACCTGCTGGCCTCTGGAGAGCATGTCGGACGGATGAGTGATGCGAGCGCCGGCAGATATGGAGCCAACATGAACCATGCCCTCAAAGCGGCCGCGCAGACCCTCGAGGCTGATAAAGGCGCCAAAGTCTCGCATGTTGCTGACCTTGCCCGGGTAGATCTTGTAGAGCTGCGGACGCTCGTCGGGCACGGACTGAGACGAGAGGTGGTGTGGTGGGCGCTCGTCTCTGCCACGCCGAGATGGAGCGCTCGCAGAGCGATCGTCGCTGTAGCGGTCGTTGTAGATGTTTCTGGACGAGGAAGCGGTGGGCGGCGAGCGGGATGCATTCCGTTCGCGACGCCACGAGGAGCTGGAATCCGGACTGCGTCTTCGTTGCTTTGACGAGCTGGCCATGACTTCAAACTCCTTCATGAACTCGTCGACGGCGTTGCGGGCAGGCTGGTCTTTGGCGGCAGCGGCAGCAGGACGAGCGTGGGCGTCTGGCGACTTTGTGCGTGGCGGCGAGGGAGGTTTCCACTCCTGGTCCTGGATTGCGAGGCCGGGAAACATACGTTTTTTGCGTTCGCGCTCCTCTTGGTCCGCGGTTGCTCTTTGCTTGCCCTTGGCGTCGCCGCTGTCATTGGCAGGGTGGCCGTTGGCGCCGTTGGAGCCGTTTGCTGTGGAGGAAGCGGAGGGTTTTTTGTGTTTGGGATGCATGCGAAGGATGAGTCTGTCGAGGTTGGAGACAAAGCTGTCGGGGAACTCGGCGCCGACATCTGCGAGCTTTGCCTTGAAGTCGGCAATGGACGTGGCCTGGTCGTGGAGCGAGATGATGAACTCGGCGAGGACGCGGTCGTTGATGCCGGTGTGGTTGAGCAGCTCGGCAGCCACCTTGCCGGTGAGGGCGAGGAGCTCGAGCTGGTAGAGCTCGTCGTTTGTAGACGACATCTTCTCTAGCTCTCTGTGACTCCTTCTCTCTACGTAGAAATGCAGCGAGTAAGAGCTGGACAGGAACAAAGAATGGTGGTGGTCCTGGGGGTGGTGGAGCGAGTGGTTCGAGGTGAGAGGTGGGTGGATTGATTGGTGCATTCCGAGATGCAGCAATGCAGGGTTTGCTGCGCTCGCTTTTTTTGTTGGAACATTCACTCACTGAGCCAACCTTCACAACGATATTCCAGGAAACGAGTGTAAGATCGGAAAGCGACGACGTCACGCGCTCAGCAAGCAGCACAACGTTGCAGTAAGTTACTCTGTGTCGTAGTGTCTCTCATTATTATTCTGTGTCAGTTGGGTTGGATATGTGTGAGTGTGTGTGTGTGTGTCGTCTGCGCATTTGGCATTTTACTACACTTTGCTCGACTTCTCCACTCGACAAGGGTGTGCGTATGTGCATGTGTGAGTACGTGTTGTGTGCGTGTGTGTGTGTATATGTGAGAAGAAGAAGTCCCAACCAGCCTCGCATCACCACTTAGCTCAGTCCTTCCACTCACACCAACCACATCCATCATCACGAGCGCCTTTCCTTTCTCTCCAAAAGCGACGCCGACCGACCAGGCAGTCACTGAACTCGTCCTCCAACATGGGCGTTTTCAACGCGCTCGTCAGCGGGAGCTTTCTCCCCTGGCGACGTGCTAGCAAGGAGACCGACTACGAGACCGTGCTCTCTGCCCTCGATCGCGACATTGTCGATGTACAGACGCGGCTTGCCCAGATCCGTCGACGCATGCGCAGGGCCTCCGTCGGGCTGACGATTCAGGCGTTTTTGCTCTGGGCTATCTACACTGCCCTGTGCTGGTTCTTTGGCCTCTTAACCCTGTCTTCCCCCTCGTCGTCCTCTTCGTCCCCTGGCGCGTCTTCGAAAATGCTTCTGGTCTGGACGCCCGTGCTCGCATCCCCGCTCCTCATCATCTCGACAAGACGCATCGTCAAGTGGTGGTACAAACGCATCGGCGCTGCCGAGGAAAAGCACCTCATCGACCTCAAGCGGCGCAAGCGCGACAAGATTGACGAGATCAAACGCGCGACCAGGTACGATCACCTGCGCATGCTTCTCGACAAGTATGATGATGCAGGTGCCCGGGCAGGCTCGCCGTCGGATGCCGGCGCTACAACGCCTGGGAAGAAGAAGGATAAGAAGGGGCAGGTGCAGATGCAGATGCAGACGCAGGCCCAGGCGACCGGCACGCCTGCTGGCTCGGCAGTCGGGAACAAGGGTGGAGCAGCCGCAGCGGCACTACAGACGCCACAGCGGGGCGGTGTATCGAGCATCCCGCCGCTCAACACGCCAGAAGGGCAAGCGCTGCAGGCCCAGCGAATGGCACTGATGCGATCCCAAGGCAGCGGCGGCGGTGGTGGTGGTGGCGTTGGTGGTGGTTTTGTAGGTGCTGTCCCGCCGCCCACTCCGATGCCAAAGACATGGATGGACAAGCTAGCAGACGCCGTGCTAGGCGCAGACCCATCCTCCCTAGGTCCCGAGCAGAAATACGCCCTCGTCTGCCCACGCTGCAAACACCACAACGGCCTAGCGCTGCGCGAAGAGTTCCACGAGCTGCAGTACATCTGTCCGCACTGCGGGCAGTTTAACTCTCGACGGCCGAGTTCGGCGCCGGTTGGCTCGCCGTTTGCGGCGGGCGGGTCGGGTCTGTCTAGCAATGGATCGCGGGGGTTGTTGGGGGAGGAGGAGACTCCGACGAAAGTGAAGCGGGGGGCGGTGGGCGGTGTGGATGGGAGCAGTAGGCTTAGGATGCGTGCTGATGCGGATGATGACGACAGCGACGTAGATGACCAGAAGAACGGTGCTGCTGGACATCAAGGCATCGACAAAGAGGACAAAGAGGAGAAAGAGGAGGAGGAGGAAGAAGAGGACGACAGACCACCAGTCGCGACACTGCAGGACCAGAACAAGGACGCACCACACACATCCTCCAGCCTTGCTTCCGCCGACTCGTCGCGCGACCACAGACTCCAGTCGCTGCGATCACGCAAGTCGACCACTTCCACTTCCGCCTCCGCCTCCGCCTCCGCGGGCAAGGAACCCTACAGTATGGATCTGGATGATTGAGCCGAGCTGAGCCGAGCTCCACTTGTCCACCCTCTCCACACGCAGAGCGAGCGCCACAGAGAGAGGGAAAGAGAGAGAGAGAGAGAGAGAGAGAGAGCAGACCCACGGCTTCCGGCCTCTTCTTTCCTCGGCTATGCAAGATCGCTATCTCTGTGTTACTGAGTCGAACTGGAAATGGAAACCTGCACGCACAGACACGGGGATTCCCATGGCAACGGCAACGGGCGCAGCACCATCCCTACAATCTATTGTATTCTCACATGCAGGCAACATCGCACGGTCGACGATTGTGGTTTGAAGAAACAGGCTCAGAGTTGGGGAAATCGGCAGTGGTGCAACACGCCTCCCTGACGTCGCATGGCTGGAGAGTGTAGAGTGTAGAGTGTTTGTGCTCGTACTCGACAAGTTTGAGGTGGGGAATCGAGAGTGGAGATTCAAGAGCGTGCTGGCGAAGCGGTAGCGAAGGGAGTGGTGAATCCGATGCCGATGCGGCAAGGGACTCATTCATACACGCTATCGAGGATAGCTTTGACGCCCTTGTAGTAGTCTGAGTCTCTGCCGTCCTTTCCCGCGACCTGATCGGCGACGATTTCCGGCTGGTTAGGATCGAGTCCGCGGTCCTTGAGGGTGGTTTTGAGGCCGAGGGAGTCGACGAGGGCCTGTATGGCGTCTGCGACTTTCGCGGCCGAGTGTCTGAGGGCGTCGATTTGGGCTGCTGAGGGGTTGTTGGGCGGGAGGGGGGAGGAGAGGAGTGGGGCAGGCGAGGGGTTGAAGGGGGCAGGGATGAAGGGGAGTGTATCTGCCAGATTCCAGAGGTGGGGGAGGGGGGTTTGCGGGTAGTTGGCAACAAAGCGGACGGTGGGCGCCAGGGTGATGCAGCTGGTGATGCCGTGCGGGATGCTGTAGGTTGCGCCGAGTTTGTGGCCTAGGCCGTGCGAGAGGCCGAGTGCGCCCAGCCGGGATTCCGGCCAGAGCGAGTTGAAGCAGGCCAGCTGCAGACGCTGTCTGATCTCTACATCCTTCGGATTCTGTTTCGACAGCGGAAGAAGCGTGAACAGCTCCCGGATGGAGGACTGGACAGAAGGCTTGATCAAGGGATGCGTGTCTTTGCGGTAGAGAAACTCGACGGCGTGGTCGAGTGCCCGGATGCCCGTGGACAGCCAGAGTCTCTCGGGAGTATCCAGCGTCAGTTGGGCATCGTACACAATGACGCGCGGCGTGAGGTTGCGAGACGTGACGCCGATCTTGTGACCGTCGTCGCTCTTGAAGCCGGCGTTCTGCGTGGTCTCTGCCACCGAGAGGGTGGTGGGGATGGCAATGGTGGGGATAAAGTCTTCCGCCCGGCTGAGCGGGTTCTTTGCACTCTCCTCTCCAAACTTGACAGAGTGCGTATAGTACGAGACCGCCTTTGCCGCATCGATGGGCGACCCACCGCCAACAGCCACAATCACATCGGCCTGGCTGTTTTTCATTCGCTCCACCACCTCGCGGATTCCGGCGACGGGGGCATGTTCGCCAATGTCGTAAAACGTCTCGCCCGAGTAGTAGCCTTTGGAGGAGAGCGCCTTTTGCACTTTGGCAATCACATCGGTCTTGGTAGCTAGACTCTTGCCCGTCAGGATAAAGGCTTTTTTCGACTTGAGATTCAGTCCCTCGATCGCAGCTGGCAGCGACGAGGCGAGACAGCCTTGTCCAAAGTAGACCGTCTGCAGCAGAGTGTTACGATAAATGCCGGCGGGTGCAGCCATCTTTGCTTTTCTTGCTCGATTTTTGAAAAAGGGTTGTGTAGGCGTAATCGAAAACAGTCGAAAGGTCGAGATGGTAAACTCTCTGCAAAGAAAAGAAGCGATGGTCGCCTTGGTCATGAGTTGACCAAGGCAATCCAGAAGGAGATGTCTTAAGAGCGAGGGGCGGGGGTTGAGGAGAGGATGCCAGTTGCCCCGTTCGATGGATAGCCGTGACTTGCAATGATTACTGACTTTGTACTAAGTTATACAGTACGGTACGTCAGTCAGCCGTGGTTGCCTGACATCAATTATTCATTAATGATTTATGGTTGCCGAAGCCGCTCTGTTACTTGTTAGACTGAAAAAGCAGTACACGAGGAATAAAAGTGAGAAAAAAGTGTTCCCGGCCGGGGAATCGAACCCCGATCTCAGCAGCACCGCACGCGCGAACGAACACGCCTGCATCTGGTGAAAGTGCCGTATACTAACCGTTGTACTAACTGGGACCTTTGGGTGCTCTGGCCGAGGGAAGCATATATATTGTCTTTTTGCTAATACCGAGAAGGACAAAGACTCAAATTGTTCTGACATTGCCTAGTCTTCAGCTCGCCACTGGGTGGTCTCGCTGCATAGCCTCAACTCAAGGCAATGACTCTCACGCCATGCCAAACCAGCCCTGTCCTCACTCAGAATCCCCCAAGGCAATGTGGCAATTGTATCCCTCTATCTCGCGAAATTTGGTCCAGGGCTCTCGGGGGGGTTGAACCTCTCACCGCTCGCGATTGCGATTGTGATTGCGATGGTGCGCTTCGTCCATTTGGCTGGATCCGGGTCGTCCAACCGCCGACCATAGCAGGGCGCATTGACACGCTGAACACGACGGTGGGCCAGAATGGCTGTGTTTCTAACGCTCGACTGTCAACGCAGGTCAGTGGTCGGAGACATTTTTTACCGCCATTTTTTTTTTTGGCGATGCCTGGCTTGCCAACACATCTTCGTGCAAGGCTGCGTAGTACACCCGCAAGCGGAGCCAGTATTGCTGTGCACGCTCTGATGGTTTCGTGTCGTGCACGACACAAAGAGAGAATGTACATCGGAGCAGCAGCGAAGCGAGAGAGACAGGTGTTGGCTTTCGGGCCGTATTGCGTGTAAGCTCGGGAATGCCATGACCGGCGTTAGATCTCACAACTCTGATCTCGGCGAGTACTCTCTTTTCTTTACTGCCGAGAGTTCACCGTTTGGAACGTCAGACTGACAACTCTACCGAACTTGGAGGGCCAAAACCTTTGTGCGCGTCCATCGAAGCAAGAAAACACGAGAGAGAGACAGCAGGAGGAAGCCATCGACACTCGATCCTGAACGTCGCGGTCGGACAAACCACTGCCGGTGCCACTGCGGTTCTCTGATCGAAACTGGGAACGGCGCGTGTATGTCCCATGTCTATCTGCAGCTTCGTGGTTGGGGTCATGGGAAGCCACAAGTAGCGGGAACGAACCGTGCGTCCGAGGAATGAATAACGGTGCGCGGAGTTCCCCATCTCTTTCGACCTTTGTCCATCGTCCATCTTCCCGTAATCACGAGCCACGAGCCACGAGCCACGGGATCCATCCAGCCCTGCTCTTCGGTGATTTATCATCAACTGGCAAAAATGGGCTGGTCGGCTGGCTGACTGGTCGATGTGGACAACGTCGCAGAACCGAACCCCAGATCAGCCACAACACGACGACGAAGCAAGGAGCCATTGCATCCAATCCATCAGCAGTCACTCGACTCCACTCCAAAAGCCTTGTCGTGCTTGTCTTGCACTTTTCGAAAGCCATGTGCGATATCGATGGGATGGCATTACCAAGTTTATACGAGAGCTGAAGAGAAACGGTGAGGAGAGAAGCGAGGAGTGTGTGTGGTGGTGGTGGTGGGATGTTTACTCGTCGTGACCGGCCTCGAGGTGACCAGCTTTGGAGTTGTAGTATGCGTTCTTCTTCTTGGCCCAAGCGATGAGGCCGTATCCTGCATGTCAAAGGTTGCACAGAGAGGAAAGAAAAAAAGAAACATGAAAAGAAGCCATGTTGCGAGTATGTCAGTATACCTTCTGTTCGCAAATTGTCGATGCAGGTTGGTGTTGGTGTGTCCATTCTCGTCTTCTTTTTCTCTCTCTCTCTCTCTTTTTCTCTCTCGCCGGGATCAAAAAATGGTGCAAATTTCGGCAGCTTCCGATAATGTACCACACGAAACCGGTTTGGGAATGCCAAGCGTCGAGTAGGGAGGTGGCAACGTACCAACGGCAAAAGGAAGGGCAAAGTAAGGGGCTTGGGCCATGATGCGCTTGAATCCGAAGAAGATGTAGCCCTTGAGGGCGCCCTTCATCGCGTTTTGCTGGAAGGGCGAGATGGCGTACGAGACGATGCCGCGTTGGGTAGGGCCGCCCATGTCGCCCCACCAGCCCATGTACTTTTTGCCGGTGGGCATGCCGGAGAATGTGACCTGAGAAGCTCGCATGTTTGACGATGATTAGCGCTGCTATGCGACGACAAGAAGTGCGATGGTGACGATGGTGACGATCGGCGGTAGGGTTAGAGGATGCTGGTGTTGGTGTTGCAATGTCAGGTTCCAACGGTGCAGCTACAGGATCGCAATATCGAATATTGACAGTACAGTACAGTAGTGACCAACAGCAGACTGCAGTCAGTGCCCAGCTTCGAGCTTGGAGCTGAGAAGGATTGCCCAATTCCACTTACTCTCCCTCTCTGCCTCTCTGCCTCTCTGCCTCACTCTCCAAAAACTCGCCTCGAGGTTTCGGTGCCGAATGGTTCCACAGCGCATTTCGGTTTCCTCGGGCCCCTCCCCTGCTTCCTGCTTTCGCACACTCCGGAGCCATCCGACTTTGCTCTCGATACGCGACCCTGTTCTCAGCTCTACAGCCGCCAGAGAAAAATTCGACATTCACGGCCTAACACGGAACCAAATCCCAAATTCACGAACGGAATCCCTTCCAAGCCCCCTCGAACAGAGCGGTCTTGATTTGTAATCGATCACGCACGCACACGCGCCTGTACCACTTGGATCTGACAGTCAAGCGTCCAGAGCTCACTTCAAACACAACCACACACAGTACATCTGTACTGTCTATTGGCTGCCATATGGCAGTCTACCACCGAGCAGAGGAGCAAGGCTCTCCAGCGGCCTCCGTTCTCACAAGCACGAAAACAGACAAAAAGAGGGCAATGCATACCATATTGCAAGAGACAGATGGAGATACCGACGAAAAGAGGGGGAGAAAAATACAAGTGTTTTTGGTAGCAGAGGACCAAAAAGTAGTGTTGCTGCTGGTGCTGGGGGTAAGAGGTAACGTGCCAAACGAGCGCGCGTGCACGACTGCTGCCAAAAGTAATGAACTACTGTAACATCTCGAGCCATGGCTTGAGAGTATCTCAAAAAAGGGGGTATAACATGGCAAGAGGTGTGGCATATACGCAAGAGAGAGAGAGAGAGGGTGGATGGTAGGAGAGGGGGGGGGGGGGGTTGCATCAGCCCTTGATCGAAGAGCTCGAAGGACTGGCAGAACCGCTGGCCGAGTGAGACTCTGCATGGAGACGAACGCAAAAGACGGTGGTGTCGCCGATAAAGACGATCTGGTTGCGGCTGGCTGCCACCGACTCCCAGACCGGGTTGCGCTGCACCGGTGTCGGACGAGGTGTAGGAGCCTGTGTAAAGGCGTACGGCATCTGCGGTCGCGCATGGGGCGAGAAGGGTACGGCCGGATGCACCATCGCCATTGGTCCTCCGCCCCCGCCGAGCATCGGCGAGCCTCCTGGATGTGGGCGAACGCCGGCATAGCCGGGTGCCGGACTGGCCATCATTGCACCGTTGGCAGCTGCCACGGGCGGGACAAAGCCAGGTCGGGCACCCGGGAAAGGCACCATCGGCGGCGGCATTCCGCTCTGCAGCGGCATCGGACGGCCGTACGGCGCACCCATCATGGCGTTGAACGACTGCGCCTGCATGGCTGCCACCGCCTGTGCATTCTGCTGGCTCACGCTCGGCGTCGGCGGCGGCACATCGGCAAACAGACAGCGCAGATTGACACCCGTAATGACCTGGTGCAGCGCACCCGTCTCGACGTGGCGCACCTCGACAAAGCTCGGCTCGAACGCGAGCACGTACGGATGGTGGTAGGCAAACGACGTCGGATTGCCCTCCCAGTGGATGATCCAGTTGCCCTTGGCACGCCAGCCGTTCTTGTTGACGTAGAACGCAAACTCGTCGTAGCACAGCAGGAACTCGCCCGAGATGCGGTAGATGGCAATCGGCTTGACGCTCTCCTTGCGCTGCACAAAGTCGAGCGAGGCATCGGCCGGATCCAGCAGACCCTGCGTGTCGAGCGTCTCGAGATCCACAATTTCGAAGCCCTTGGTACAGCCGACACACAGCTTGGACTTGAGAAAGTGGATCGAGCTCGATTCGGTTGGGATGTAGAACTCCTTGAACACGCGCAGCGTATCTTGTCCGCCCTGCAGCAGCTTCTTGAATGTCGGCTGCTTCTTGCCGCGCACGTTTTGCTCGATCGGCTCCAGCGTCTTGATGGTCGACGAGAGCGAACTCGACTTGACCACGCAGACAAGTGTGCGACCCAGGCAGATACCGGCGCGGAAGAACGACGTGTGCGACGAGATCCTGCGGCCTCGCTTCAGCGAACCCATCGGATCCGAAGGGTCCAGTGCATCAAGCGTAAATGTATGCACCGACTTCTCCGCCAGCACAATCAGGATCTGGTACTCCTCCAACACGTCGACCTGCGTGACGCCCGGCAGCGGCAGCACCTTGGTCGGCGGTCGCGCCTTTTCGCGCAGATCCGAGAGATACACGCCGTCGTCGGTGCCGTAGATGATGCGACGGCCAAAGTCGAAGGGCACCGAGCAGTTGACGCGGTTGGGACCCAGGAAGAAGTTCTCCGAGAGCGTGATCGTGTCAAAGATGTTGCTTCGCTGGCGCAGAATCTCCTGCCGCGCCTCGATGTTTTCGAACCACTTGCGCCGGCTGACAAACGTGTTGGCCCACAGCGTCATCGAGTAGCCCTTCTTGCCGAGATACGTGAATGTGAGGGCATAGCCCGTCTTGGCATCCTGCTTGGGTGCGGTGCCAGGCGTGCCACTGTAGCGCGTGCCAGTCGAGGTGCGCGACATGACCGACTTGGGCCGCGTCGAGCTTCCCTTGCCCGTCGGCACCTCGTCGTAGACAGTGACAATGAGCAGCTCGAGGGGAATGGGCTTGCGATACACCTTGTACAGCTCGTGCTTGTTGACCACCTTGGGCTTGACCATGAGCAGTGCGTGGTCAAACAGAAACACCTGCAGCTCGGCACTCTCGCTCTGGGTGCCACCGCGCTTCTTGAGCGGACCCTTGAACACGAGTTCGCGCTGCTCGTCGCGCAGACGCAGGTCGACAGCCTCGCCCTGCTTGAAGACGAGCTGCTGATCGAGCTGGGCCAGCGTGAAGCGGTTCTCGCTCTTTCCGGTCTCGACATTAACCTTGGTGAGGAACTCCTTGATGATCTTGATCACCTTGGGCAGCGTCTGCTTGTCGGGATGGTCGTCTGACGTGAACTTGACCACCTGCTCGAGCAGCAGAGGATATCGCGCAAGACGTGTGGTGGGCTTGGTCAGATAGCCGTTGAGCTCGAGCTTGCGCGACTGGGGCAGTCGCTCCGTCTCGTCGACGAAGCGGGCAAAGGCGAGGTTGGACGACTTTTCCTTTTCGAACTCGTACTTGCCGTACAGCTGATGGGCACCGTACTTGACAAACGGCTGGAAGTGCGGCACCATCTCGAGCAGGATGTCGCCGATGCGATCCACCACCTCGGCCTGCTTTTGGCGCTTGTTGAGCAGCTCCGCCAGCTTGGCGTTGACCGCGTGGATCTCGAGCACGTTCCAAAAGACCTGCGTGACAAAGTCCTCGCGATGATCCTCAGGAATGATGTCGCGGGTGCGCAGCGGCTTGACCCACTCATCGCGCAGATACTCCATATCGGCAACAAAGTCGCGCTCGGTGTAGATAACCTCATTGATGGCCTCCTGGCGCTTGCGTTCGGTGTCTGAGAGGCTGTCAAAGACCTCCTTGGACACGCTCTCGGCCCACAGCGTGCCGCGCTCCTTGGTGTCGCCAAGCGACTCCTTGCTGACGCTGCGCTTGAGACCGGGCTGCGGCTTCATGTTGAGCCGGGCCTGCTGCTCGAGGCGTCGCGGGCAGGCAATGCTGTAGCAGAGGCGGTCGCGCGAACACGTCGGCGAGTAGCAGTCGGTCAGCAGCGTAAAGACACCGGTAGGCAGTGCATCGTCGTCGTCATCGTCGTCGTCGGCAACTGCGTGCTCAAAGCCCGAGTTGGCCTGATTGCCGTTGTAGATCGAGGTGGCCGGCGTAGTGGCAGCAGTGGTGGAGCGAGCCGAGTCGGCACCAGCTGGCTTGCTGGCAGATGTGAGTGACGAGATGGACGAGTGCGGACCAAAGCTGTTGGCCGAGTTGCCGCGGCTCGGGATTGGCACCGAGGATCGGCGTTCGTCGTCAAAGGCGCCTGCAACCTCGGCGGCAAAGCCCGAGGTGGGAACGCGCACCTTGAATTGGTAGATCTCGTGGGCCGAGTCGCGCAGGCGATGGTCGTACGTTACGTCGTGGAAGAACTTTTGTGCGTCGAGCGCACGGCCGAGCAGCAGCGCGAGGTTGCGATCCGTAGTCTTGATGATGTAGGCAATCTTGTCGACGGCCTCACGCCCGTCAAAGGCGTCACTGTACGTGAGGCCGTCCTTGGTACGCTCGCCGAGGGCGACACGAGACCGGAAGGCCTCGGCGACCTTGGAGAGGAGTGCAGGATAGACGAGGGGACCGCGTCGACTTGGCAGCATCTGAGAGCGGCCACCATTGGCAGAGCCACCCGTTGGTGGTGGTGAGGAGGTGCTGGCAAACGAGGGGCGTGCTGCGCTGGGGCCAAACGACATGGAGCGGCCATCGCTTCGTCCGATGGTCGAGACGTCCATGCCCTCCTCCCAACGCCCACCCATGGGCCCAGACATACCGGCAGCTGCAGCAGCTGCCATGTTGGTAAAGCTAGGCGCATAGGCCGCCTGCGCAGCTTGTGTGGCCGACGAGGCAGTGCGCGTCCGTGGTGGACGATCCCAGATCGGCCCAGCCGACATGTTGTATGGCGTGAGAGTGCTCATGCCCGATGCAGTCGGAAGGAAGCCGCTCGCGTTGGGCGGCAGCTGCGTGGTGGAGCCGTAGAAGCCGCGGGAGGCATTGGCTGCGCCGGGTAGCGTGTAAATCGAGTTGGCTATCGACTGTCGATCCGACTCAAACGATCCCCGGCGTCGGCCGTCTTCGTAGATCGACGATGCCGGCGACCGTGCTCCCAACAGATTCTCAAAGAAGGCGTTCGAGTACACCTCCTGGTCTTGCGATCCTCCAAGCTGCTGCTTTTGCTGCTGCTGCGCGTGTGCATCGTCGTAGCCTGCAGCCTCGCCGTTGGCAGCAGCGTGGCCTTGAACGTGGCCATTGCCATTGCCATTGCCATTGCCGTTGCCGTTGCCGTTGCCGTTGCCGTTGCCGCTGCCGTTGCCAGTCATACGCGGCGATGTAGGCCCCGTCGAAGTGCCGCCCGCTGCGCCTGATGTCAGCTGTGTTTGTGAACCAAGGCTGTCGAGCCTCTTGCTGTGCAACGAGATCGGACTCGTGGGCGTCTTTGTGCCATCCGCAGGCTCGCCAAACCAGAAACTGGCAGGCTCAGAGCTTTCGAAACTCGGAAGCCTTGGCGGGTGGTCGTTGCGGTCGAGACTCAACGAACCAATACCGGCAGCTGCATCACCAGTGGGACCGGCACTCCCCCTGCGGCTGTAGGGATTGCTGTCGATGGCCAACGAGTCTCGCGGCGATGGTTCGTTCGGATTCGAGTATCCGCCAGACGTTGCCAGCTGACTCTGGTTGCCGAGAATGCTGCTGCTGCTCGATGCCGGTCCGTCATCCTGCTGGCTGAGGTATCCGCGTGCATACATGCTTGCCGGGCTGACGGCCACGGGCGTCGTGGATCGATACGCATCGGCGGCACTCACAGCACCACTGCTGCCTGGCTGGGAAGGGAAGCTTGCGACGGACATGCGAGGATCCATGCTTGCAAGCGAAGGCACCGTGCTGAACCTTCGATCTGCGCGGTCGTACGACATGTTGCCCTCGGACGCGGGCGACAGGGTCGGGTTGGCGTACGGCGATGCGTAGAATGGCGGCACCGCAGCGGGAGCCATGCCTCCGGGACCGGCATGGGGCGGCATCATCATGGCCGAATCCAGGTAGGGATTGGCGCCGCCATACTGTCCCGGATAGCCGGCAGCAGCAGGACCAGCTCCATTCCAGCGCTGGCTCTGGACGTAGCTGTTTGGCGGAGCGCGGAACGCGGGTGCGCCCGTTCCGAAGGACTGCGGTTGGGGCCCTTTCGGTTTGGCTGTGGGTCGGCCAAAGATGTTTTCGTAGGCAGTAGTGCGCTTGTCCAGCGGGACGCCAGGTCCTGGTCCCGCCGACATGATTGCGACAGGACCGTTATCGGCCTAGGAGTGGGATTCGAGCAAGACTGTGAATTGCCGGGGAAAGGGTACCCTCGAACGGCAAGGTACAGATCGAGACGGAGACTACCAAGCTCGTGTGTCTCGACTGCAGATTCGCGATCGACTGTAGCAGCTGATGCTGAAGTGCGAGTCTCGTCGGGCTGGATCCGAGAGCGGCAGACGAATGGGTCGTTAGGGTACGTTTTGCAAAGAGCCGGTCAGAAAGGGAGCAGACGGGCAAGTTGGGTTGGAAGTCGTGAGAAAGAGCGGCAAGCCCGTATCTATAGCATCCTTTGGCGGGTAGTGTGGATGTTGCGAGGACGAGATCGGCTCGGAATTCACGTGGACAGAAAGCGCTTTTCAAGGATCCAGTCGCGATCGCAAGCACGGGTCGCAGCCGCAGTCGGAGCCGCAACGCAAATGCTTCCTTGAAATAAGGTTGCTGGCCGATATATTTGGCAGTGCGTCTCCAGTGTGTTCTTCGAAAAGGACGCCAGTCTTTGTGTTCCTTTCGAATGCAGGTCAAGCGACTACCCAATACGTTTTCAGACCGTCTTGAGGGTGATAGTATGGCCGAATGCGCAACAGACACGTCAAGTACGAAACCAGAGCCGAATAAGTACGTGTCACGGCACGTACGAGTTTCGCAGGTGTGTGGCCCGGATTGCCATAAAGAGCTGAAGCGACCAAGGCAGAATGTTGGTCCAGCTCTGTGATGAGGTGGGACGAGCGAGTGTTCGTTGCCGGTACAGCCAGGCACTGCTACGGTGAGAAGAAGGCCGACGTGGGAAGTAGATGACGACAAGGAGCAAGGTCGCTGGTGGTGGTAGTAGGCAAGCCGAGATCGATGCTGGACAAGCGATGGCAACGAAGCCCGAGTGGAGAAGATGTGTGTGTGTGTGTGTGTCTAGAGCAAGCCGTCAAGTCAAATCGTATGGAACGGAACCAGGCCAAGAGTAAGGATGATGGTGAGGGATTCCAAAAGCAGACACAGGAACCGCAATGTGCAAGAAAGAGAGAGAGACACACATACACACGGAGCGAGTAAAGGTTGTGTGCGTTTGTGTGCAGTTGTGCGTGTGCCTCTGTGTGTGCGTGTGTGTGTGTGAGAGTGCGTTCTGGAAAAGAGCAACTGGGTACTGTACTCGTACTGTAGTGTGTGGATCGCGACTCGAGATCGAGGGTAACGTTCAGAGACACGGCGCAGGCCGCCAGTCAACCCGACAGACGAGGAGTCCGACCCGCTCAAGGAGGCGGGCATGCCGAAGCAGCAGCAGCAGCAGCAGTAGACGGGAGAAGCGAGGCGGACAAGGCACGACAGCTCGTGTTTCCCGCGAGACAGGCAGGAACCCACTTGTGCCAAATAAATGTCGAAACATGATTATTTGCATCTCCAGTACAGTAGTAGAGTACAGTACAGTAATCTGGCGTGTGTGTGTGTGCAACAGTCTGACACCTTTGGCCATCCATCCGCGCAAAAGCGGTGCTTGAAATTTCAGTCAGTCTTTCGGCTTGGGCTTCAAGTCCCGCCGTCGTCCCACTTTGACACCCTTTACCCCCCCCGCACCCAGCCAGTCTTTCAGCGACAGTACTGTATTTTGCTCCTTGACGCAGCTAGCTAATACGGGACTGTAAGGCGCTTCCTGTCCGTCTACGTTGCAATATCACCAAGAGCGCAACGGGCCAGTTCAAAGCTGCTCTAGTTGCGCCGACTCTGTGGAGAATCATGCTGGTACCCCCTTGACCCCTTTGACCCCTCTCTCTGTCAGTCGATCGTGCTCTTTCGTTGTCGATCCCCATTATCGGGTCAACAGACCTACGGTACCATGAGATCGAGTCAATGGCCTATTGTGCTCGTACGTCTGTCATTCGGCCGCACGCCCCGGCCATGCTTGGACCCTGGCTGTGGCTGGGCTAAGTTCGGTGGTGCACACGCAGATTCTGCAAGTTTCATCCTCGTGTTACGAGCGGCTGTGCAAGTGCCTTGCTTTTTTGTGGTCCCAATATTCTGGGGCCTTTCTCCAGCTAGCAGCTCATTATTAAAATTCTTCTGCGTCGAAGTCGAACCGGAATCGGAAAAAAGGGCCTCTCCCCACTGGCACTCTCTGGCCGGAAAAACGCGCTTGGCACACTTGCACACACACATACAACTCTCACACTACAGTACTTCCTGGTGGATGGTTGAGCCAAGACTTACCCTGCCATCGCCGGAAACATTGCATCGTTCGTGATCTGCTGCCGCTATTGTCTTGAGAGACACGATGGTCGAATCAACAACCCGACAGTCAAACCTCTTGCAATGGCGATGGCGATGGCAATGGCAAGCACGCTTGTGTGCGCCTTTTTTTGCACAAACAATATATGGCACCAACTTGGTCGCATACGACGAGTTGACAGGTTCGGTCGGTGGCGGATGAGCCGATGTGGCTGCCTCATTCTGTCATGCAGCGGTCCGTCTGGACCTTGTTGACCGGTGTCGACAATAGCAGGTCTCTTGGACAAAAGAGCGTCGGAGTTCTGGTACCTCAACGAGAAAAAAGGGGGGGGGGGAAGGGGCAACCAAGGGTTCTTGTGGTTTGAGAGGCTGTGATGGACCCCAACCCCCAAAAAGTGACACGGAAGCACGCTGCGAAGAGGTACGTGTCTGTGTCTGTGTCTGTGCCTTGTGTAGAGTGCGAGAGTGGGTGCGGATGCGTGTGCGGTTGCGTGTGTTGCAAAAGTGTGGCAGTCAGCACATGGCTCACGAGCAACGAGGTCGGGAAGAAAGCCGAGCTAGTGTAAGTCTCGCATTTTCGCTGCGTCTGGTCTGTCTTCATGTACGATGAGGCGGCTTCGCGATTCGTCGGGCTGTTTTTTTTGTGTTCTGTGGTAAAAGGAGGTCACTGTACAGAACACGCTGCTATTGTTTCGGTAATTGTGTCGGAATTCACGTACTGGTACACGGCGCCTCCAGACTGGGGGCGGCATGAATGCGCAGGGCAACGCAGCCTTCTTGCATGCCTCGAACAGGTGAATTGGCCTACAAACACATGACAGGGCTGCAAGAACGATCTCTGGAGTCCCCGACCTTGGACCGGTGGTTTGCAATCTGCCAACGTAATGGGGCAGTAAAGAGTGGCCGCCGGCAACAAGAGCAAGCTTCCACACCCACCCACGCGATTGGAACCTCGGGCTGATGATACGCGAGCGGACAGCGTCATGTTGAAGGATTTGCAGGGTTGATCCCGGCCAACTTGCCCGACCGGGCCTTTTTCCCTCTCCCTCTCTCTCTCTCTTCTTTTTCGCCCCTTTCTTTTCCGTTTCTTTTTTTCAATTGGGCCTGACATATGGCCGCAAAGCAGCAGAGTTAGGATTCTACGCGCTGGAACGTAGTCACACTTCTCTGATCACTTTTTGACATCCTCTTGGTCGGTAGGTGCTCGAGGCAATCAGTTCTTCCAATGCAGGACTCGGCAAAGGTTAAGAGTGTCGTGAATGGTGCGCTTACCAAAAAAAGGACAAGGAAAAAAAAAGCACAACAATCAAGACGCCGTGAAGCTGCGCATCATAGTCTGCAGCGGCGCGACATTGCCGAGCGAGGAACTTTGGGTTGACAGCAGAGCACTTGTACGGTCGGTCTGAGTGGTGTGCATCGTACAGTAACGTTGATCGAAAGTGTGCTTCGATCCTGCACGGCGACCGACGGCGCCCTGAACCCACAACGCTCGACCGCCAACTGCAGTAGCTCTCCTTGGTCGCCGGGCTTCCTCATGGTGAGCCAGCAAGCAAGCAGGTTCGCGAGCCAGCTCAGCTCAGCCCAGTCCAGCCCAGCCCAGCCAAGCCAAGCCAGTCGACTTTTAGGCTGGCGGAAGCGGGTGCATAGGGATGAATTAATGGCTGCCTCGCACGCACGATCACCGCGGCCGCTGACGCCGTCGGCGCACCAGTCCCGGTCGTGGTTGCGCCGGTCCGAGTACAACACTCGCGCAAGACGCCGCGCTACTGCACTCCACTGCACTGCAATGCGCTGTACTGTACCTCCGTCAGCACCTGGATTGCCCTTGCACGGTCCCTCGCCCGAAGGATTCAACTGCGACAGCGTCTTTCTGCATCTATCATCAGTCTCTGGTGGAACTATGATAGGAAAATGAAGTCAAAGCTCGTCGTCGTCGTCACAAGCCATTTTGGATCGATCCTACAAGTACCAAGAGAGAGTCAGAGCCTCTGAAATTCCATCTCCACTGACGAATCAACTCACAATCCAAGCCTTGTACCGTCCCGAATCAGATTATATACCCATGACTTCGATGCTTTGATATCTGCGGCCATAGAACCTTGAAAGCACCGCATCCCGTCCGATCTGCGAAGTTAAGCAAGGTATCGCCCAGTCAGTACTGCGGTGGGGGACCACGCGGGAATCCTGGGTGCTGCAGTTTCCTTTTTTCCCTTTTTCTTTTTACTTGTTTTTCCAGCAGCACGACAGAACTGTGACGATGTGCGACGTTGGAACCCACTGTGATGATTTTCAGACGGAGGGAGGGTGGGCTGACCATGCCTATGAATGCAATAATCGAGAAGCCCATTTGAGCACCGTATGTATGTTTTCAGCACAGCCTCTTTGCGTGGCCAGTGGAAGCTATCACATCGACGACAAACCAAACCGACATTTGACTGTTAGACCAAAAAGAGGAAAAAGGAATTGACTGTTAGGCCATATTACCCCGCAGCGGTGGAGGGGCGGCAGCAGCGACTCGGTGGGACTAACACAAAAAATTTGGGCGTCGGTGAACCAAAAAAAGAAAAAAAAGGATGCGGAAACCTTACTTTTTTCCTTTCTCTTTTTTTTTCTTCCTTTCCAAACTCCGTGGATTGCCAAAGCGGCATGTCAGCATTTGAGCCACACCGGACAAGAGGCACAGGAACGAGCAACGTGCAACGTGCTACAGTACATGCTCCACCTCTCCACCTTTTATGTTCTTCCTTCTCGCATTCCAAATACTCGCATACTCTCACATCGACATTTGACGCTGGTGAACCTATCTTTGCGGCTTTCTTCCCCCCATCTCAAACAAGGATCAACGGCAAGGTTCGTGGTGCTACATTTGCGGTTGCGGTTGCAGTTGCAGGCGCTGGCGATTGCACGTTGCAGGTTGCAGCCGAGGTGGCGTAGCTAGTCGAGCCGCGTTCCAGGTCCTCTTCGGAGCTTCGAGAGAGAGAGGGCGCAGTGCGAAAGCGAACGGGTCGTGCTTCGCCACCGCAACTATGCCGTACCCCGGCACGGCGTCTCCGGGAGAAGGCGAGACAGAGACCATCTCGCCAGTGATGCCCACCTCGCAAGGCTCGTCCCCATCCACGTCAACAACGACATACCAGCAGCCAGTCCGGTCGATTCAACAACTGCAAAGACTAGCTGAGAACGGAGATGCAGGCGCTCAGGTCGATCTGCGCGTTCAAGAGATGCAGCAACAGCACCTTCCCTCGACGTCGATGTCCACGTCGACGTCACCTCAGCCCCCAAGTAGCAAGAAACTCGTGCCGCCCAAAGGCTGGCTGCACTTTGTCGCCGGCGGTGCAGGCGGAATGTGTGGTGCCATCATCACGTCCCCACTCGACGTGGTCAAGACTCGACTCCAGTCCGACTTGTACCAGCAACGAGC
>KZ819203.1:31111-120293 GCA_003144125.1 Testicularia cyperi
CAGGTCAGGCCGACACGCGTTCCAGGCGGTGCGACTGTCTCACTCCTTCGCAGCCCTGACAATTTACCAACTTTGGGCTGTCATTGCGCAGCTCGACCCTCTGCTGGCCCAACGTACTAACTACAGTACTGTGCTGCACCGTACTGCATCGTACTTGCACCGTACTTGTAGCTGCAACAAGACAACTTGTGCCGTGCAAGAGGCAAATGAGCCGTGATCGATTGAGGCAACCGCAACCGCAACCTGTCCCCACCGCAAGCCTCCAGAAGCAGTTATGCTAATTCACCTCCGCTTCAAGAGTCACACACCAACCCCACCGTTCTCGCTGCTCTGCTGCTGCTGCTGGGGCTGGTGCTCCTCCTTTTTTATTATTATTAGACAAGCTCAAGGCTCGCCTGGTGTTGGTTTGCTGGGTTGGGCAAAGCACCACTGATCTGGGCCAGCCGCCGGTCCGAAAAGTCACTTACATCTCGCCGCTCTCTCTGTCAGTCTCTCCATATTGACACAAATCTAGAATCTCGTCATACCCTTCAGACTCGTCCTGCCCTGTGCCCTCCACCATCGACATCTCCACTCGCCACTGAACCCGGTTGGCAGCTTTTTGTGCATCATTCCTACGGCCAGATTACCACCATGCAGAGCAGACCCGACCCAAGTTTGTTGCCATTCAAAAAAAAAAAAAAAGATGATCCTGTCTATACACGGACTCTAAGGAGTAACGAGCAGTCATGAGCAGCGGGCGGGACACATCGGGAGAGAGAAAGAGAGAGAAAGAGATAAAGTGGATCTGCAGAAGGCCAACTCGGACCGGAATGAGTGAGGCTGCAAAGAATCCAAGACCGAAACCACGAGAATACCAGATTGAACAAGAGAGACCACGAGAACGCTTATATGTAAGAGGAAAGATGTGTAGGTGGAAGAAAGAGCTACAGAGTCTAGTATGTATTCGAGCAAGGGGAATGGTCGGTGACCCAAGCAATGGACATCGATCCATGGCAGCACGTCTACCCTCTCGACCAGGTCCAGGTGACGGGCGTCGTGACGCCGCTGTTGGAGAGCGCCTCTTGGAACTTGTCCGAGTCGCGCTCTTCGCTCCACTCCTGCGCCAGTCGGTAGGCACCACGACCAAACTTGTCGCCGCCGGTCCAGCCTGCCCGATCCGAGGGCGTATTGGCCGCCGTCGTCGAATTGGACGACTCCGCCTCGTTGGCGCCCGGAGGCGGCGGAGACGATGGCCGCGATGGCATCCGTTCGGCTCGCAGCAGCTTGGCCTGGAATGTTGCGCGCGGTGCAATCGATCCACTCTTGCCGGAACGCGACTTGGTGCCGTACGACGAGCCGGTGCCCACACTTCCACCGCCTTGCCGCGAAGGTGCCACCGAGTTGAAGCGCGACACTAGCATCGAAGGCGCCAGGAACGAGGGCGCCGATGCTGGCTGCTCGGGCGTGCTCGTTCCAGCCGTAGCACTCGCTGACGACGCACGAGCAGCACTGCTGCCGCTGCCATTCTCCCGTAGCGACAGGCGCTGCACCACCGGCTCGTCTTCGTCTTCGGCCTCGTCTTGCGAGCGTGCCGCAGCCTTGCCCTTGAGCGGCGAGCTCGACGACGGACCTGCCGCTGCATCCTTCTGCACGTCGCGCTCCAGCGAGTTTTGGAGCGCACGTCGACGCGGATCCGTCGAGGCCGTGATGCGCGAAGGTGGCGGACTGGCTATCTCCAGCGGCGTTGCCCAGCCCGAGGCTGCAGCCGAGTGTGCCACCGAAGGGTTGAGACTCGAGAATCCGCTTCTGCGGACGGCCTTCTTGCCCTTCTTGAGCTTGCGCGTGAGCTGCTGCACCACGTCGCGCGCCTCGACATCCGCGGCGGCGGCCTCGAGTCGACGCACCAGCTGGTTTGCCCGTGCCGATCGTCGTACAAAGAACTCCATGCCCAGCGACAGGTCCAGTGACATGTACTCGTGGCCCTCGTCGCTCCAGATCATCTGCGCGGGCGAGAAGCCCTCGTCATCATCGACAATGTCGTGCATGCGTCGCTCGACCGCAGAGTGCAGTCGACTCGATCGCACCCTTCGCGTGAGCGGCGTCGACTGCAGCACCGCCGGAGACGAGTTTCCCGTCGGAGGTTCTGACGACACCGTGTCAAAGTTGGAGCAGTAGAAGCGGCTCAGCCAGCCATTTTCCGGGTCCGGCTGTCCCCACGAGTCTGCATCGCCGTGCTTGATGTCGTACACGTCGGCATCCTGGCCGTCATCGGGAAAGCGCCACACCAGACCAAAGTCCACCTCCAGTCTTGCCGATTCGGCCCGAGCCCGCGCCCGGGCCGCAGCGGCGCCAAAGTCGTTTTGTGCGCGACGTCTGCCTGCGACTGGGGCCTGGGCTGCTCCGCCTCCTCCTCTTCCGCCCACAGCGGCCTGAGTACTGAGTTCTTCGTTTTCATCCTCGCTGCTCTCGCTGCTCTCGTCGCTTTCATTGTCATCGTCACTTGCGTCGTCAGCATTGTTCGCCGCAGCTGCGCCGCCATCGCCCTCCTCGTCAGACTCGGGCGGGTTGACCTGGAAGATGGAATGCCAGGTCGAGTCGGTGTCGAAGCGCAGCGACACGTTCTCGCTATCGTAGCCCTTGAACGAGAGCGGAATCACATGCGTGATGGTGCGAGGCTTGTCGTTGACCGCGTACAGCTCACGAGCTCCGGGGCGGTTCAGCACATTGAGCCGATATAGGTCGTCGTCGACCCGCTGCCGCTGCTCCACATGCTCCTGCTCCTGCTCCTGTCCATTCTGTGGATGCTGCTCTGCCAGCTCGGATTCGGGCAGGGTGCTGGGAAGTTTGCGCACCACCCGAAGACCTACGCGCCAGTCGCGGTTGGTAAAGTGCGTGGGGATGAGATCCTTCTCGACTGTGTCCTTCCAGGAGCGGTTGAGGCCCCGCACCGTGGTGTACAGAGTAGCGGGATCGCAGTAGAGGAAAATGTGCCGGAGCAACTCGGGGGGAAGGTCAAAGGCATTGCTGGTTCGCGCAAAAGGCGACATGGATCCCGAGTGTGAAGATGCATAGGACGGATGAGAGGCAAGGAAGGCTTCCGCCGACTCGCAGCGGGTAAGCGGTGATGCACTCATCTTGCCGATAAGTCAGTATATGGGTGGGAATGTATCAGGGATTGAACGATGTACACCCCCGCAAGATCGCAAAGGGCTTGACACGTTTACGAGTGTTGTTATCGAAAGGTTGAGAGTGTCGAATTGAGGTCCCCAACAATACAGAGCGAACTCTTCGAAGAGACGGAGAATGGATCTAGCAATAGAGGCAGTAGCAATCGTCCGGCTGGAACTGGCAGGGAGCGCTGAATTCAAGTGATCGTTGATGACCTGAAATAGATTCTTGTTGTCTTGATCAGATGCAGGCAAAGCAAGTAGAAGCAACTTGCGAATCTGATGGCGACCGTGATGTTGTAGTGAAAGGATAGAACGAGGGGCCAGTGAGATGTCTGAAGCCGTGCTAGAGAGCAAAGGATGGAGCTGAAGAGGATGGCCCAAGTATTGCAGACGTTCCGCAGAGGCGCGGCTCGACCGAGACTGATTTAGAAGGGATGAGGCGAAGGGAGGCGAGTCTCACGAGAGAGTGAGAGAGAGTGCAAATGTACGGGTCTTGGCGGTCCAAGACTCTCTGTCTGGCTCGTCGGAAGCGGCAGAGAGGGCACGAGAGCGTCACTATAGTACTGCAGTAGCGTCTCTTCGGATTCTCCCTCTCTCTTGTAGCGTTGCTGAGTGCCCTTGATTGTTATGTGCCTTGTCTCTCTCTCTCTTCTTTGTAGTCAAAAGTCAAGTTCGCCGACCTGTCCTTTGTCGATGGCGGGCTGGAAGAGGCTTGCGAGGACTGGCGCCCTCTGGTACAGTAAGCTGAGGAAAGGCGGCACGGCACGTCTGCGTGATGATCTGACTCTATCGACTCGCCAAGTGCACCGGATGTGGCAGATGAGAAGAGGACTGAACAGGGCGTAGCAAGAAAGGTCACCAAGGTGACTTGACTGGAGGTGGGGCGCTAGCGCAGGGTCGACAGGGAAACAGGTTTGGGAGCAGTATTTGTCATATCCCTCACTCGGACGGAGGGTGATACAGTATCAGTGACAAAGCCAGCATGCGAATGAGCAGCCACTACAGAGCCCAAGCGCGGGAGATAAGGCCATTCTGCTGCCCTGCGAGCAAGAACTCAGAGGGGAAAAAAAAGGAAGGGAAGGAGGCCAAATGTGGGGTCAGCTGAAATGCAGGTCGGGTCCAATGCGAGGCTGTCCCAATTGCGCAGGCGACATTGGCCGGCTGGGACAAGCGCCTGCCCCTCCTTCGGTGCTGCGCCTGGCCTTTGCGTCGCGTTGGGAGTTGCAGCTAAGATACAGTACGTACGTACATAGTAAGTTCCAGCATATGGGACCACTTTGTACAGTACTGTAGTGGCGTACGTATTTAGGACACTTGCCCAAGGCCCAGGGCCCAAGGCTCGCTTTCGCCTGCAGATTCTGGCGTCAACGCGCGCCTGCAGAAGTGTGGGGAAGTGCTGATACCCCGCATTCTTTTTCTCTTTTTCGTCTGGCGATACTGTGAGCATGCAGGCGTGTGTGCAGTCTGAAAAGAAAGGCCTGGTGTGGTCCCCAACTTTACCCTTAGCGGCGCACTCATCTACCGCTTTTGTCGCCTCTCACACAGCAGAGGCGACCTGACGCTGGTGTCTCTGCAAGCAATGCTGGGGAGTGGCACTGGTTGCGCGATTGCAGCGGCAATGCCGAACCTCTCCCAGGCTTTCAGAACACAGTGCAGTCAAGTCCTCCTAAGCTGCTGCTTTGGCCTGTCCTGGTGTCGTTTCAACCACGTTTCGCGGGGTCGACAATGGCGTGGGAATGGGTGGAAATTGGCACCGCATTCCCTCCCTTACAAGGCGATCGTCGGCGACTGAACAGAGGGGGGGCAGGCAGGCACGTCTCTCTTTTCCGGCCTTGAATGAGAATCTGTCTGCGGATTCCAGCTTAGGCGAGGGTTTTCAGGCCAGCTCTCCGGGGTGTTAGTTAGACGCACACGATCTCGCATTGACCGTCACCAACAACAATGAGAAACAGGTGTTCTAACATAGTAAAGCAAAACGGTCTAACACCTCGAGTTTCCGACGACTTAACCCTTTCGAGCTGACAAGATTTACGCCCTCTGCACCTGGAGACCTCAACAGCATGCCACCCGCATCGCAAATTTATAGATTGCAGACCTGTATCGGCGCAGATATGGCATGGAAGAGATGCCGTGTTCCAGTAACAGCTCGGACGACTGATCGCAGCGGACAAGAGACTCTGGCTCGCCACAGCGCCGTCCTGGACTCCGATGTCGAGTAGAGGCGCGTGGTTGCCAGAGGACGGCACGACACCTATAAAGACACGAGGTCGTCAGTAGGGTGCCGCCGGGGGAACCCAAGAGAGTGAGACGTATCTATCTCAAACGCCAACCTCTGTCTGGAGTCACACACGCCGTTCCGAGATCCCTGTGGCGCTCCAGGTTGGTGCTTGCACGAGGTTTTGGATCTTAAAAATACAGCAAGCGCGTGCGGTTCCGCGCGAGACCCTTTACTTGACGATCGGGAATAAACCCTCTTGAAGTGCTGCCCTGAGCGGCGCCATTCGGTGCCAGCTGTTCAAGCAGACATGCCCAGCCCCTGCCGGCACGGGCTTGAACAGCAATGACCACCGGCGCCTTGAGTGCTACGCACCCGCCATCCCCTCAGCTGTGAGGGCAATGCGATCTTGCCATCGCTACAGCTGGGAAGATATCATCGCGGCTGAGTCGACACAATTGTAAGGCTGAGATGAGGAATCTTCGACCGTGGCATGACAGAGGACAGTATCCGAGGCAGTCTCGCGTGCCGAAGGCATTCTTTGACCTATCGCCTAAACGTACAACAGTTCAAAAGCCGAAAGCGACGCGACTAAAGACGTACTCTGCTCAAGATCACGGCCGGAAATACTTGCTGTTACTCAAGTTTTCGGTGTGCAGCCATCGATCGATCTTTGATTCGAGAAATCCCGATAGACGATGCGAGTCTCGCGCGAGGCAAGGATGCCGCTTGAGAAACACAGAGCAGGGATGGCATTGGCTCGGGCAAGTCTCGGAGACCTATAATCATCGGCCACAATGGATATTGGCCTTGTTGCTTCTCTTGCGTGCCAATCTTGGGCTACATGATGTGATAGAAGCCAAGTTCGACCGAGATCGTGCATTCAGGGTCCAGGCAGATGTCGGCTAGATCGTTGCCAGAGCCGGCGAAATTTTTCTCGCTGCTGGACGCTACTGTGAAAAAGGAAGCGCGAGCGCTCGCCCATCACGCGAGTTCCCAGCTGCAGAAAAAGGATCAAGTGCGTCACAGTGCCTCGTTACCCATCCTGTCATCGGCCGCTTCTCGGTTTTACCTCTTCTGACCAAGAAAATAGGCGCCAGCCTCGACCTCGAGGTCAAAGATACTTCCGAGCCTGATTACTCAACTCCTTTTTCCCCCACGTTTGAGCAGTATCGTTACGAGGAGCTGGAACGATAAGCTCGAGAGCTTCGTATTATCCGAGCCATTGCGAAAGAGACTGAACTGGCTGCCCCGACAACATGAGTACTCGAGCAAGTGGAAGGGGTGGCTCTTGTCGCAACGCGCCGCACATGGACTGGATTGGCGATGCAGCCGAAGGGATTCCGACCCACCAATAACTTGGACGAGAGCTCAGCGAGCAAGGCAGGCGGCAGCGGCAGATGCAGCGATTCTCGAGAAAAAAAAAGGGAAGGATACAGTTGGACCTCGGATTTAGCCCTGGGATCGACCGATTGACATCATGCCGGCTCGACATGCATGCCTGGCCCATTCGGCAGACGCGCGGCAAATTATTGCCAATTACAGTGTAGAGGCATGCAAGTTTCGACCGACGCGCTGAAACGTAAAGAAAAAAAATTCTCCGAAAACAAAGCGTACCGCGCCATGCTCGCTTCGGCGAATTTGGCCTGTCAAAGCTGCCTGATACGCTTCGGGCCTGAAATGAAGCCTTTCGAGTTCTGCAGGTCTACCGCCTCTTGCCAAGTTTTGCGCTAGGGTCTCTCTTCCGAATCGTCTGAACCCTTGGCCACCGAATCGTAGATGACGGAACCACAGGCGAGAAAACGTCCCAGAGAATCAGGCAGATATCGAGCTGCACTGGAATGCGCAGGCTTGGAATGTGCCAGCTCGTTTTGTTTTCTTTTCTTGATTTTTTTTTTGTTGACCAGTGCGCGAGAGGATTCTAAGCTGCACCTCACTACTAGGCACGGCCTTGTCAGAAGTGACACGTAAGGACCAGTGTGAGGGAGCTTCGGAAGTGCCGGCTGCAAACCTTGTCGCAATGGCCATGATATTCTTGCGAGCAACCTGGCCTGCGCTCTCCGTGATGCGCCGTCGAGTCCTTCCTATCGCGGAGGTGCCCATTTTCATTCGGGAAATCTTGAGCATATTGCTTCTTTCTCCTTAGGCGATGAGCTCACCCGAATGCCGCACACGTCACTTTGGCTTGCCATACCCCGCTGGGCGATAGTCGATGACCGACGAGCTTCCTTACACAACTAAAATTGAACAAACGAGATGAAGCGGCCAAGAGCGTGAGCTGTCGGCGTAAGACCGCACGCCTCAAAGTTCGACCCCGTGATGATCCCTGGACAGCTTCAAGCTTGCAAGGAGTTCTTGAGTGCGTTGCCGAGCGTGTTGCTCGGCTGAAGATAATACAGTAGAGGGCTTCCGGCTCAGCCGGCTTGGCACTTGCGCAGCCCCTCGATCTCGTGGTCACGGGAGAACATCGGTCGGTAGATCCGAATATGGCACTCTGACTTTGTTTGCCGAAGCGAGCTGATGATCTTTCTTGGACGAATCTGACTACAGTACCACTGAATCGAGCAGCAAGCGTTCCTACTGGGCGGACGGTTGCCATCCCATAGCCTTCAGTGCTCCTAGCAGTAGCCAATGACGAGGACAGACAAGGTTCTGCGTCAGACGATCCCGCATGGCAGACAACTCCAAAACAAAGACAAACTCTTTGCTCAACCTTGAGTGTAGACGAGTGGCATGGGGTGGCGTAGCCGGATCACGCTGAGCTTGGTTGCTGCCTTTCTCCCCCCTTGTCTAGCACCCCGGTTGTTCTTGACATGAATTCTGTTACTGAGAATGGGGGCCCGAAGCGCAGCTTGCAGCAACTCGGCAGACCAATGTGTTGGGACCGTCGCATGCTCGTTTGATTCTGCCATGCCTTCTCAGTGGTTGCCATCTCCAGGCGCTTTAGGCTTGCGAAGTTCGTCTCCGTTCCCCGACGGATGGCCAAGCATTGGGCCCCCGTGGGAGAAAAAAAAACTGGAGAACTGGCTTGTGTGGACGAGTGTGCAGATATCTTGTTGCCTTCTCTGACTGGCCAAGAGTTGTCGGAGCCCCTCCGGACAGACAGGCGTGTTCCAACCGCAAATCGACTTTACACTGGGGTGACATGAGGGTAGGGATCCGGCGCAGAAAAACATCACTTCTTTGGCCGTGTTGAGCGGCGCAATCCGGGTCATGTGCCCCTGACCTGGTGATTGTGACTGCCTGTGGATGCTACAGCGACATGGAGTGCAAGCAGCCCGTAGTATGACTGTGATTGGCATAAAATTTCGAGCAGCCGGCCTTGGGAGATGTCCATGGCCGTGTTTTGTAGACCGGGTCTTGGGTCTTGCAGCCCGAACCCGTCAAGCCGTGCTGTCCTATGACATTCATTGCTTGCCTTGTAGTGCCGATTCTAGAATGCCTAGCCGGATCCCTCCCGCCTGATCCTACTGGCTATTACACTGCCCTGCCCTGCACTGCACTGTGCTCTGTCAAGCCACGCACCTACAAAATAGCCCCTGCCCAGCCTCAAGATCCGATCCGTGTTCCCCCCTTCCCCAAACCTCCCGCTTACTTGATCTCCTCTTTCTTTTACCTCTCCCTTCCCCAAACATCCGCAAACTCTTCCGCGTAACCTCCGGTATTGCAGCTACGCACGTTGTGCTCATCGCTCAGAGATTCGGGAGTGAAGCAAATTACCTTTCAAGATGGTTCTCAAGGCAACTTCGATCCACACCGACTTTCTCGGCAACGGCGAGCGCTACGCCACCTCCGACGTCGAGGCCACCGGTTCCTCGTCGGGGAGCTCCAAGGAGGGCGTCGCGGAGGGTTCTTCAGACGAGTCCAACGAGATCCGCCCGCCTCACTCTCGCAAGAACAGCATCTGGGGCCGAAAGAGCAAGGAGGCTGCCCCCACCAAGCCGGTCGCCCTCCCAGAAGGCGTCAAGGACGAAAACATCATTCTTGTCGTTTGGGACGGCGAAGATGACCCAGAGAATCCAATGAACTGGTCTGTGGGACGAAAGCGCATGACAACCGCCCTGCTCTGCGCCATGTGTCTCTTCATCGGCCTCGCAACTGCAGCCTTCTCCGTCGGTATTGGCCCCATGACCGAGGAGCTTGGTGTCTCGAGTGAAGTCGGTCAGGTAGGCATGCTTCTCTTCAACGGTGCATTCTCCATCGTTCCGCTCTTCCTTGGCCCTCTTTCCGAATTTGTCGGACGCAACCCAATCTATCTGGGATGCTACGCCCTCTTCACCGTCTGGTTCATCCCTCTCGCCCTCGCCAAGAACATTCAGACTGTATTGGTCGCGCGTTTCTTTTCAGGAGCCTTTGGTGCCGCGGGCACCACCATCATCCCCGCGACACTCGCTGATATCTATGACACCAAGAACCGTGGAACGAGCGTGGCGCTTTTCTCGCTTGTCGCCGTAGCAGGTACCGTGGGTGCCCCGCTTTACTGCGGCTACATTCTAGAAAACAAGGGCTGGCGATGGATCCAGTGGGTTCAGCTGATCGTTAACGGCGTCGTTGTGATCCTTGAGCTCATCCTGCTCAAAGAGACTCGAGGTTCAGCTATTCTCGCCAAACGAGCCAAGAAGCTGCGAAAAGAGACCGGTGACCAGCGATACCGTGCGCCTTCAGAGCTCGAGGCTCCATCCCTCAAGGCTCTGTTGCACGCGTCTACTACCCGTGCCGCTCTTCTGCTGGTGTCGGAACCCGTCGTCTTCTTCTTCTCGCTCTATATCGCCTATGCGTGGGCCCTCATCTTTGCCTTCTTCGCCGCTATTCCCATCGTCTTCCAGGAGATTCACGGCTGGAATACAGGAAACGGCGGCTTGGCATACATTGGCCCCCTTATCGCCTGCTTCCTGGCATTCGGCCTGTCTTTCCACGGCAAGTATCTCTACGACCGTGCGCAGACTCGCAACAATGGCGTCGCCGTCCCCGAAGCTCGACTCTACTACGCCGCTGTCGGAGGTATTCTTGCCACCATCGGCATGTTCATCTTCGCGTTTACTTCGTACAAGCACGTTCACTGGATCGCACCCGAGATTGCGCTGGTGCCGCTCGTCATGGGTATCTACCAGATCTTTGAGGCCATCCAGAACTACCTCGCCGACGCCTATGGATCCGAATATGGCGCTTCTGCCATCTCGGCACAGGGCTTTGTCCGAAATGCCTTGGCAGCATCCTTCCCCCTGTTCTCTACACAGATGTTCCACAACTTGACCGTGCCCTACGCAGGTCTTTTGCTCGCATGTCTCCTTGCACTGGCGGTGCCTCTGCCTTTCGTCCTCATCAAGTATGGTGCAAAGATTCGATCTCGTTCCAAGTACGCCGCCTCGGATGACTCGGGACCCGTCATTGGCGCCCGCCGAGGAGACGTCGAGAGCAAGGTCTCGTCCGCTCCCCACTCGGCTACCGCCACTCGCGTGCCCTCCCCAACGGCAGGCCTTGAGGCGGACGAGAAGAAGAAAGAGAAGCAGTAGCTGTAAACTCCGACTCGTTTGCGCTCCCCGTCTGCATTGCCCTCGCCTTCTCCCATTACTAAAAGGAACTCTATACTCGAAGTTCTCCTGTCGTTCCTAGTCACCGATCTTTACCCTTCCACTTCCTTTGTTCGCGCCTCTTTACCACAACATGACGATCTATTCCTATGACAATACCTTGAAGCGGCCTAATCCACCTGTCCAAGTCAGACAATCTGCTTCTTTTCTCATGTCCGTCCTTGTCTAGCAATGTCACAGTAGTCCTCCGATACCAGAATCCAAGCTGTAAAGCTCAGCAGTGCATCCTGTTCATGGGCTGAGCTGAATTGCGGTGTTTGAGTCGCATTCGGTTTTGCCTCACCACCGCGATATGAAGGCTTACGGGTTCAGCTTATTTCGGACGACAAGTTCTCATTCTGAAATGTCGCCATTGCAGAGATGAACAGGATACGAAAGGACGACGATGAAACCAACGATGCAGACAACGTAACACTGGAGCCGAAATGTGGTGAGAAAAGCGTTGCAGATGGGCGTCTCGATGCGTAGCAGAGAAAGACAGAACTGTACGTGTCCGGATTGATCGTTATGAGCATAGCAGGTATATACGAGATTGGGGGGTGTAATGCGATCTGACGAGGGAGTGGCAGGTTATTTGATGCGCCACGTGAATAGGAAGCCGGTGAAAGCGACGAGGCCGACAAACCAAAAGCCGAGGTGGTAGTTGAATGGCCAAGCGTGAGCGTCTGGGCCACCGTCGATGCCTTTAGCCCAGATAAGACCGCCGAGAATGGGGCCGACGAAACGAGCTGCTGAGGAAGCAGTCTGAGCGAGGCCGTTTGCCAGGGGAGTGAGATGAGCCGGAGTCATGGCATTGATGAGTACCGAGACGGCAGTAAACGAGCAGATGTTGGCGAGCCATCGCAACGACGCAAAGAAGATCATGCCGGTCATGACGAACCCGTCGGTCTCGGGATGCAGTAGCGACCTCAGCAGCGGGAACAGCGTATAGCATGGCAGATAGATGGCCGTTCCAAGCCGGAGCATGGCCAGATGGGAAAACTTGCCCTGCGGCGGTCCAACCTTGGGATAGAAGACGAACTGGAAGACAACCTGGCAGAACGCCATTGCAGCGATCAACTCGGCGTAGTGCGAAGCTGTAAGGCCAAGACCACCCGACGGCTCGGGAGTCACCAGGAACGTCATAAAGACTTGGTCGAAAGTCGATGAGTGGAATGCAAGCGTCGAATAGTGGGCAATGATGGCCATCGGCAGCAGGGCAAAGAGCGACACTGGCGGGCCCGCGGTGTCACCGACTGTTGAGAACACCATGCTGCGACGGTCAGGGGAAGGCGAGACGGACCCGTCAGGATGGCGTCGTCGCTGAGCAGACGGCACCGAGAGACTGTTGCGGTTCGACTGACTCTCCGGAATTCCGGCCAGAGTAGGATCCCAGGCTGCTTCAGGTCGGACCTGGCTCTGGCCCGCGTTGGTCGCTGCTGAACCCAGAGGGCCACCATAGTTGTCCCAAGCGGGCGAGAGAGGGTTGACTGCTGGCGAGAGAAGCGGCGTCTCAATACCGGTATTGGCATACAGACTCGGCACGCGACCGGTGGCGCTAGGTCGGCGGTAGGATCGGGGCCTTGAGGAGGCATACGATCGCCCGGCATCCGAGAGGCCCGCACGGGACATCTTGCGCTGCGCAAAATTGATCGGCGGCAGGTGGCGGGGCTGCAGCAGCGAAGAGCCCTCGTGCGGAGCGTCGGACTCGTCGTCCAGCTCCTCCTCGGTCTCCTCGATCGACTCGTCCATGAGGCTGCCGTCCTCGAAGGGCTCATTGTCCATATCACCATCAAGGTCATCTTCGTCCTCATCCTCAAATACCTCCTCGTACGCCTCGTCGCCGTTGATGGCAGCAGCTACCCAAAGATCCGAGATGGTAAACATCGAGTCGTCCTGAGCAAGGAGGAAACGCTGTGCGAAGCTGAAACCGGGTCGCTGGCCGATCTCCTCAAAGTCGGGCGCGTACTGCGTCGCAGAAGAGAACGAGTTGCGTCCATTACGGTTTTGGGCGAACGAGCCGAGGCGCGAGGTTGTCGAGGCCCGGTCATGGGCGACCGGAGCAGCTGAACTGCGCGACATGTGACGGTCATAGCCGTATGCAGAGCCTCCACCCAGAATGCCACGCTGACGCTCCTCTGTCCGCGAAAAGAGACGTTGTCGGCGAGGCAAGTCGGTTGTACGGGAGAAAGCGGAATCGTCCGGGTTGGCCTGGCTGTGCGTGATTACAGTTCCGTCGTCGCTCGGTGCTGGGGAAGGGGGACCGCCAGTCTCGTAGTCGACCTGCTGGGTAAAGGTACGCGGGAATTTGCTGTTGCCAGCGCCGTCAGAGTTGCCCTGCTGGTGCTGATCACTGTTTAGAGGCGGCAACAGACTGACGTCGGAGGCGCCGGCGCTGCTCCGGCCACCGCCAAAGTAACCACTGATGCGTTGACCCGCACTTCGGCCAAAGCTACCCATCTGGTTGGCGGCTCGCTCGACATCGGCCTTCTCCGGCAGTTGGATGGCTCGCGTTCGAGGTCCACCGTCGCGACCGATGAAAAGAGCAAAGAAAGCACCGACGGCGGTGAATGTAGCCGCCACCATGCAGGGGAGCAGATACGGGTATGTGATGAATAGCTGATTCTGTCCAAATAGTGCCGGATACTTTTTGGCCGGACTCTCGCAGAAGCCGCCGATGATAGGACCAATGATACCTCCGAGACCCCACCAGAAACCTAGCTGGGCATACGCCTTGCCCTCGTTGGTGTCGTCTACGAGGTCGCGGATACCACCCTTGGCCACACCGACAGCACCGTTGAAGAAGCCCTGTGCGAATCGGATGAGAATGGTGCTTGAGAGGCTCGTGGCGGTACCAAAGAGCATCATGGTGACCGCATTCCCGAGAAGGGAGACGAGTAGCACAAAGCGTCTGCCGCGCTTCTCGGCAATCGATGCCCACATGAGCGATGTGAGGAATTGAGCAAAGAAGAAGCTTGCAGAGACGATACCGACCCAGAAGCCGACATCGGCCTCGCCGCCGACATTGAAGCCCTCGATCATGAAGAACAGGAAAGGTCCTGCCACACCGGCCGAGCTGAACTCGCCGAAACAGACGAGACAGAGCACGAGGAACGGGATGGTAGGGATCGGAGTGGCGTAGGGATCCGCCTTGGATGTGGGCAGCAGACGCGGAATCGAGGGCGCATCGGCGCCCGCTATCAGAGCGTCGAGGTCGACGGTGCCGTCCGTGTTGCCGCCGTCCTGACCGTTGGGATGGATGCTGGTGGTATGGACGCGTCGCATGGCTTTCCAGTTGGAGCCTGCGTCGCTTCCGGCGGCTGAGTACTTGCGACGCGGAAACACGCCCATCGAGGCACGCTGAAGCAGACCTGGCTTTTGCTGACCGCTTTGGGCTCGTCGCTTGAACGACATCTTGCGATTGCTGGCGCCGCGTTGACCCGCCGACGTTGCGATGCTGGGACTTGCGCTGCCGGTACGCGGTCGGAATGGCCTTGCGGCAGGCGTAGTCTCGTCTCCGGGCGTACGCTGAGCCTGTGAGGCCAGCGGGGTATATGGCGAAGGAGGGAGGTTGATGTTGCCGGGTCCTGCAGCGCGGTATCCCTGGCGGCCTGGAGTCTCATTGACGTCGGCCGCCTGCGAGCTCGTATTTGACGGCTCTCGCGCCATCGAGCCATAGTCCTTGACCATAGGATCGGTCCTTCCGAAGGGCGATCTGGCCCGCGACAGTGGATCAAGTATTGAGACTGGAGGCTGGAGTCCGCCGCTGCTGCCCTCGGCGATATCGTGGTTGCCACCACTGCTACTGGGTCCTGCTCGAGGTAGCTTGCTGGGAGAGATATCGATAAGGTCGTCGGCAAACTGGATGACGCGTGGGCTGAGCGGTGGACCAGACGCCTCGGGAGAGCGAAGCGGATCGTGATCGGCCATCGCAGAGGAGCTGGACGGGCCCCGCCGAAGCAGCAGCCAGCAGTTTATAAGGATGGGATGAGGTGTGCAGATCGGTCTCCGGGTGCGCTTGGCCAGGAGACGCAGCGAGGTGATTGGTGTGGGAACGATGCAGACACACGAGCGTCACGGCTTGCACGTCGGTAAGCCCCGTACCTAAGGAGAGTCGAGAAGGAGGCCGCAAGCAAAGCAAGCAGAGGATGTAGAAGCGATGACAAGCTTGCGTAGTGTTGGCGAGGAGCTAGGGTGGCTAGCTGCAGGGACAAGGCCGGCGAGGTTGTGCGGTGCATCGTCATGCCCTAGCGTGCAGCACAGATGCCAGTGGAGCTGCATGCTGTACTGTACTGTAGTGTATCTTGCGCCACGAACAATACAGCACGCTACTCTACTCCAGTAGGACTGGACTTTGGCTCCAGCCGCTGCACTGTGCCCGTTCTGCTAATTTGTTGTGTGGGCTGCACACAGCACCGTAACTCGGCCCCTAGTGCAGCTTGCTTTGGCGCCCTCAAATCACCGTGGGCCTCCTCAGAGCTAGAACTGCGCCAGGTTGCTGCTGTTATCACATACAGCCAGTACTGTAGTGCTACACGCGCGCGTTCGCCCTCTGTTCTCCGCCGAGGTATGGCGCTGTACGTACACTACAGTATTGCAGCAATTGGTCTACACTACAGTCAGTACTGTATGTAGCAGCCCACGCTGTGTGGGCGAAATTCAGCGGCGCGTGCAGCCTGCTCATGTGTTATTTCTGGTCGTTTTCCCTCCGTATTTTCATGTTAGTTTTCTTTCTTCTTGACCGCAAACACGCGTGCTATGCGCGCATGTGCGCCTTTTGAGCATCTGCCGGCTTTAGAATCGTAACAAAAGGCCAAAAAACCAACATACATAGCGTTACACAAACAAGTGTCACTCACGTCACACCTGACGACACCGAACGCCCGCTTGATGGTCCGAAGCTGCGGCATGGAAGGTAGGCTGCTTGCGACCAGAGTCATGCCGACTCAGGCATTTGGTCTTTGAGTTTCAGACGGGCTTTGTGCGTCAACGTTGCTGACCCCGAGTCCAAGGGGCTCGCCAGGAATAATCACAATCCAAAGAAAGCTGCTAGCTGCACACGCCTGCATGCAGGGATTTTCGGATCCCAAGGACAGTCAGTCGCTTGAGCTGGATCACAAACCTCAGAGTCAGGCGGAATCCGAACGTGAGGCAGAGTAGACCAGCCGACCAATCTTCCTTCGCCGGCGAGTTCGGCTTCTTGAGTGATCTGTCGCAAGGGGTCCGCTCATCGTTGGTGCGCCATGTCTAGACAAGGTCGAAGTGAGCCATGGACGACAACGCCGACAGCATTCAAAGCTCTAGCCCGACAAAGTGCAGGCCTCGAGCCTCCGAATCATCTACTAATACCTAGGGTCGATGTCTTCCAAGGTGGGCCCAAACGTGGACAATGCCCACTCAGCCGAGTCGAACACGAACAATGCGGCTATCCGGAAGCGCTATTACAGTGGCCAGGGGATTCGCAGAACGGGAAAGCTGCTATGCTTGACGAGGCCGGCTTTCGGCTGCGATGCGTTGTAACACTCACCCTTAGCCCCTATGGGTCGAGGGCAAAGCGGCTGCTCCGTATGAGAAGATTTCACACCGAGGGGTCCCTCTCACAGCACGAGAATGATCGGCAGGAGAAGCAACATTGCAAAGGAGATCACAAGAGCAACCAGGCCTAGCATCCATCTCATTTCCTGCTTGACACTCGATAGGCCAGCATCTGAAATCGCAAGATGTGCTCGATTGGCACCGTTCAGAACTCGTGTGTGTGATTACAAGTACGGTGCTGCTGAAGCTCCTATACCCTCTGGTGTGCCGCGCGCATCCGTGCAAACAGTCTACTGCAATTGCCTTTGATGCTGTCAAAACAAGTGACGGTGATAGTATTAATTTACAGCTTGAGTGGTGTGCTCGACATCTGCGGCCATAGAACCTTGAAAGCACCGCATCCCGTCCGATCTGCGAAGTTAAGCAAGGTATCGCCCAGTCAGTACTGCGGTGGGGGACCACGCGGGAATCCTGGGTGCTGCAGTTCATTCTTTTTCCTACTAACCGGCCCAAAAATGTTAGACCAAGTGCATCATAGAGGCACGCGTCAACTGGGTGTTTTCCCACTCCGCGTCAAGTCAAGTCACGCCCCCTGCTGACAGTCACCCTCGTGATGGGACGGCCAAGCACCGCGAAGATCTGTCTGGGTTACCGGGCCGGCATGTGGAGTTTGAGGCTGCGACGCGACTTCTCGACATCTTTACGCGATGGGGGCGACGCCACGCATGAGACACACGCACAGTACAGTCGGGTGTGTGTCTGCCCATTTTTCGAGTTTTTCCACTCGTTCTGGCGTTGAGCGCGTTGCAAGGCAAGCGTCGAGTTGGCTCGCCTTCTAGGCTACACGCTTTTCGTCGACCTGTCCGTACGTTTTCGTGTAGAGATACTGTAGATGCACGTCTCGCACTCGTGCCGCCGCGAAGACATTCCGACTCGCGGTCCATTCCACTGTGCGCTCTCGCGCGACGGGGCCGGACACCTTCATCGCGATTTGGTTTTGATGAGACGAGCGACATCTTTACATCATCATCACCATACCTTTCACCATTCAGCAACTCCCTTCTGACCAGCTCCGCGCCCTACAGTCGACCCTCCACGTGTCTGTCCCCGTCTACTCGCTCCAATCTGAGCGCAAGAGTCGCAACGGCAACTTTGTAACAGTCACACAGCCTGGCGCGTCAGCCCCGACTTCATTCTCACGGTCACGCATCTGTCCCGCCTGTGACAGACTTCACTATTTCGTCTCCCGTCGCTAGCCCATCAGTCAGCGAACAAGCTTCAGCCGCGATCTCCTTCGCTGATTTGACCCTCCCACCCGCCCAAGAACGCTTCCGACCCACCTCGCAACACACGCGCATACACAGCTCGAAACATCCCAAAAGCGACTCAGCCATCCCCCGTACCTTTACTTTGCTTCTCTGCTATCCAGACGCGCTGCACATCTGTCCACCCTGATCAGCAACGGCACTCTTCTCTTTGACTGCGACCACCATCGTTCTGTCCGCACTTTCACCAACATCACCATCGCGTGTCACATTTTTCAACCATCCGACACACGCTTCACCGGCTCGTCCGGACTCACACCCTTGGCAGTCGACACGCGTCTCGATCCGTGCTTGGGAAGGGCTCAAGTTGCTAACCTTACTCGACCTTCGAAAGCTCGCGCACGTTGTCCATGACAGCTTTGCAACCCCTCAAAAGAGCTTGAGTCGAGTCACGATACACTTCTGCATCCAACTCGCAGACCTGATTTTTCCACCAGTGCCGCCGGACATCCAACTCTCCTATCGCTGCGACGGCGAATGGCCCTGCCCGACGTAATGGGTAGCCACAACCCCAGGATGGACGGTAAGTACATGTACCTTGTGGACCTGCCTTGCGTGCATCACCGCCAGTCATTGCCAGCAATCACCGGAATATCAGCTTACCCTTCCTTGATTCTTTTAACGTCTGCCTCACACCTCCATTGCTCTCCTCTGCGCCGCAATATCCAGTCAAGGTCCTCTATACGCTTGACTCCAGTCCGCACCACACCATGGTTGCGCGGCTCGGCCACGCTATCCCCGTGGAAGTAATAATTCCAAACACGACGCCGCCATCGCCGCTTGGCTCTGACGACTATCACCGAGCTCCACCATCGCGCCAGATCCGCTTCGGTCGCATTGCGCTCAAGACGTGCCTGGGTGCAGTCTGCATGGCAAGTCCGGAGCTGCTACCCGACGACAAGAAGGATTTCATTATCTACGCAGTCGACCCGGAGGAGTCCTTTCGAGCCAACCAACTGCGCTCGCCATCTGGTAGCCGCACGCATCATGGGCACCATAGCCTTCACCACGGTAATGGTCGATCTCCGTCCCAGTCCTCGCTCGACCGGAACGAGGCCGGCCCAAGTAAGCTTGGTTCGAGTCCGTCACGCGGGAAAGACAGCGCGCCAACGTCGATACTGGTTGGGAAGGGCTTCTTCAATTGGGCACTCGAGGAAGAAGGCGAAGGTGAGACGACAGTCACCGGACGTGTGCGCTCCGATGGTCGTAGACTTCGCTACGAAAACGGTCGCGAGTTTGAGGAGGACATCAACGTGCTCGAGGTGGTGATCAAGCTCAAAGAGTCACAAGCCCGCAGCAAGGATAAGTACTTCAATCTCGTGCGGGGAATATCGAGCAGTGCCAGTGCCGGCAGTGTTTCGAGCTCTGCGGCCGCTTCGTCCAACTTTGCGCCGGCATCCAATGTCTCTTCATCGTCATTGTCGTCATCGTTGCCGCGCTCGCATACGAGTATCGGCCTCCATTCGACCTCCTTTTCCGCGGGATCCAGGGCCCGAAACTCACGACTGCAGAGGACAAATTCGCGATCGCGTCACGACCTCTCACTGCAATCGGAGCCCGACTACCCTGTCTCATCGTATCGCGACGAAGAAATGCCTCTGCACCGCAGCTCGGTCCGACCACCATCGCGTCAGCAGCAGCAGTGCTCCGAGTCTTTGCGTGTAGAGGATGGTCGCGACAGTGCTGCACCAGCGTCAGCCCCGGACCACGTCGCCAATTCGAATCCCTCTGCAGCTTCTGCCGAATCTGCAACCGCAACGGTTGCCAATCCTCAGACGCTCCAGTTGCTCACGATTCTGCACAGCCTTCAGCAAAGATCTTCGCAGTCGGCGCCGGAGCCTGCGCAACAGGCTCAGCTTGAGACACTGCTTCACCAAGTTGCGCAAGCACTGGGGCCAACAGCAGCTGCACCTCTCGCCGCCGCCTCATCAGAAGCGACAGCAGCCGAAGCTGGTGCTGGTGTGCTTGAGAGTATCCAAGCTCCGAACGTCGCCACTGCCGAGGCGGCAAACCGCTCAAAGGCGGCCAATGCCCCAGCATCTGGCAAGGAGAATCGTTCTTCCTTGCCGTCGTACGCCTTACCACAAGATGCTGAATCGCCCTCGCACAGCGCGCTGCGAGAATACCTGGCTGCTGGTTCGTCCGATGAAGGTGCCAGCCCCGCTTCCGTTCATGCACGCAATAAGGACGGTCAGGAAGGCTTCCATCGCGTCTGCTACAATTGTGGATCCGACGTCCCCACAACCTGGCGTATTCTCAAACTCCCGGCCGGCACCGCGATCAACAACCCTCTCGCAGAGCGACCAAGCGGTTCAGGTGGCGACGAAGCGGGTGGTACTCCAGCAGCCGACACCTCTGCCGCGTCTGCCGAGGGCTGGACTCCGCGCTACGCCAACCGAACAGGCCCCATCGAGACCGACGTCGAATCGCGCTGGTCCGCTTGCAACCCGTGCGGACTCTATTTCATCAAGTGGAACAATTCGCGCCCGGAGTACGTGTGGAAGAAGGAGCACGCTACTAAGGCCTACCGTGAGCGAAAGGCACAGGCTGAAGCCGCCAAGCGCAAGAGCAATGCCGTTGACGCTGAAGGCCCTTCGACCAAGCGTGCCAAGGCAAGTCATGGCGAGGTGCCCAGCACGTCGCCTGCGTATAGCATGTCTACGCCAAAAGAAGTGCGGACGAGCACCGCTCCAGATGAGGCTGCCACAGGTCCAGCCGCAAGTTCGCCAATGGTGGACGCATCGACGCCCGTCTCTGCGTCGGGTCGCAAGGCCAGCATGCCTCGAACCCTGAGCGAGGCTTGTCAACGCGATTCCGAGAAGCTCGAGTCGCAGCGGAGCGGCAAAAAGAAGGAAGCCGAGAAGCAGCACTACAGCAAGAAGCAGGCTGACCGAGAATACGTGCTGGACGAGGTGACTGGCAAGTTCCGCAGCCGCAGAAGCATGCGCGAGAACCCGGAAGGCAAGAAGCCTGGCCGACCCAAAGGCTCCTTCAAGACCACTCCCAACAGCAACAGCAATAGTAACAGCAATAGCAACAGCAACAGCAACAGCAAGACGGCCGCCAAACGCACCTCCATTGGCGGCAGCGCTTCCAACTCCCCTGCCGTGGCACCGCCCTCCGCATCGTCGACCACTCGTGCGACTGGATCGAGCACGGCAGCGTCGCATGGAAAGAATGATGCACAGCGCAAGAAGACGGCCACGACAGAAACTTCGCAACCTCCCAAAGTTCAACCAAAGGCATCCGAGCAGCAAGGACGAAAGGGCTCGCGCCCGAGGACAGAGACGCATGACAATGCACAGAGCTCAAGGCCCGGTGCCACGGATGTGCAGCTGCACGCTCAGGCACTGCCGCATCTGCAGCCCGGCGGCGAGTTTCGAGCCCCATTGCCGCCGCTGTCCCGAATGAACCACTCTGCGCGAATGGTCAACTTCGCCCAGTCGAGCCCAGTTCGACCGTCGATCAACGCAAGCTTGATGCAGCCGGACATGTCGACTTATGCGCCCTTTGGCAACAATGGCATGCTCTCGTTCGAGAGCCCGTCGCGCGACGTGCGATTCCGAGTGCCGAGCTACCTGATGAACTCGAGCCCCGGCACCATGATGGACACGCTCATGAGCGAGGCCGACTTTGACTTTGAGGAGTTGGGCCCGCTCGGACTTCTGCAGACGCCCGGTACTCTACTCGGCAACATGACCGCTCACGGCCAGCGAACCACAACGCCGCTGCGTCGCAGCCCGCGCAAGAATCCGCACGGCACCGTCTCTAACCAGAATCCGTACGCCTCCCCAACTTCGCGACAGTGTCCACCAAGCCCGAGTCTCGATCGACTCTCTTCGGGCGGTGGACGCCACCGGGGATCCGATGCCGCCGCCGCTGCAGCATTTCTCGGCGGACCTGTTCTTTCGTCCAGCGACAGTCCCGTCACCCGTAGCCGAACTCGATCGGGTCAGGATGTTCTGCATCCCGCACTCTTCTCCTCGAGCGACGGGCCCAGCCACCACAGCACAAAGTCGAGCAGCACCGTCACATCGCCTGCCTCGCCGTCGGCCAAGAACGCGTCCAGGAACGGCAAGGAAGCCAATGGCAGCACAGCCAGAAAAACAGACCAGTTCTCCGCCGGCACGAGCACCGGGGTCGGAAAGGTCGCGTCATCCCTGTCGTCCAACAAGGGCAAGGGCCCGGTTGTCTCTTCGCACAGCAAAGCTGCCTCGGCCGCGAAGCGTGCTGCCAAGACTGCAAATGCAGGCAGATCTGCACGGTCCTCGTCGACAGATCTCGATGCCGTCAACGACAGCGACGACGGTGATAACGAGCCTGAAGCCCGCCTGGTCAAAGGACCTTACCAGCGCAATGCCACCGGCGCTGGCTCCAACAGTCGCGAGGGATCGGCTGGCCTTCCCTCGTGTCCGCCATCGCCCAGTCTGGGTCGTGCTCAGCGCAAATTCGTCCGGAATCTGAGCACCGCTAGTGCCAGCTCTACCAGTACCAACCTTGCCATGCAGAACGGCCGTGCCAAGCTGGCGCAGCTCGATCTGCCCCCCAGCAGTCCCATTTTTGATCACCCCACTGTCGAGTCAAGAACCGTCGAGGTCGACGGCTGGGGCCGCACTCCCAGCATGCGCGAGATCTTCCCTACCCCTAGCGACCTCGACTGGCCCAGCGATGCATCGCCAAATGACGCTGAGAGCACCACTCAGCCTGCCGAGACCTCGGCACAGGAGACGCCCGCTTCGGAGAAGGATGCAACAAGTGCGCTCGAGGGTGCAGAGCGACTCGGACCAGTCGTTGGTGAGGCTAAGGACAAGGAGCTCATCGTTCGATCCCAGCTCCAGGCTCCAGCGCGCAGACGCCCTTTGCCCGCTACTGTCGAGGACGCATCTTCATCGGTATCGGGTTCCTCGCCAGCGCCATCGGAAGAGTCGCCCGACGCCAGCAACGGCAACCTCTTCGACCTTCTTGAGGATCCGTACGGAATTTTGGCGGCTTCTGGCTTTGGCATTGACGCCGATGGAGGACTTACCAGCCTGGAAATCCCAATGCCTCACGGCGATCAGCTGACTCCAACATCCGCCAGCAACGCTGGTGGATTGACCGTGTCGGCAGATGCATTCAACGAGGTCCAGTTGCACCAGGCGAAAGAGTTCGGTGCGCACCTGAACGCATTCAACCAATCCGGAAGCACGGGCGTGTCGGCTCACGTCGCTGGAAGCGCCTCTGCTTCCTCTGTGCCAGCGGAGGCATCAGAGGTCACACAGCCCGGAACGGCCGTGGTGACCATGTCGAGCAATTCTAATTCTTCAAACGGCGGCGAGGTTAGCCAGATCGATGGCAATGCGTCAACGTCAATTCCGGCTTCGCTGACTCCCGGGCTGGACGCAGCCTTCCTGTCGAGCTTGCCTCCCGAGCTCAGTGGCATCTTTGTGTCGCCCAAGAAGCCGCTGCCCCCGCAGATCCTCGAATTCCTCACCTCTCCGCGCAAATCACCACGCTCCAAGGGCAAGATTTCTTCGCCAACGCGCAACGTCACTGGTGACTCCGGCTCGGGTGCATCGCCGATTGCAGGAAGCAGCACCTCGATGATCCCCTCGCACGACACTGGTAGCAACAGTCCGTTCGACGCGGGGATGGAGGCAGACTTCAGCATGCTCTTCCAGAACCCAGAAATCCAGGCCATGCTGGCCGAGTTCACCTCGAGCGCCTAGAGCTCGCACGGCTCAGATCTCCGACCAGACATGTTCAACTTGACGTGACGGGCGTCGCATTATCATGCTGCTTTTCCACTTCATCCTTCTACTCCCTGCTGTAGCTTCTCGTACCACACTGGCTCGTTCACGACTTTCTTCTCGTTTTTTTCTACTCGCAAATTGCAACTGTCGACTTTCTGTGATCTCACCTTTACCTCAACGCGTGTGATTGACTGTATTAAGCTGCGTGTCCTGTGCTAGCCCCGGCCTCAGAGCACACACGCTCCAACCCCGGAGCATCATCAGCACACAAAAAACAAACACGAAGACAAACGGCAGCACCAAAAAACAAGAAGAAACAAACCCCAGAGGAAGAAAAACGCCGGGCGCAAGAACACACGCGCGGGAACCACAACAACCACACCCCGCAGCCCACCGGACACCACCCGCCACTCGCAACTTGCAGCATTCACCACGCCCCAAGCAACAAGGAATCCCCAACAGCCAAAAGATACATGAATGACACCACCAGAACAAAGAAGACGGAGCAGCGCCCCCCACGAACCACGGAGGAGCAGCTCCACCACCGGCGGCGTAGCACCGCAAAAAACCTGACAACAAGACGAAGCAACAAAAAAAAGCCAATACAAAAAAGATCACCACGAAACACTACACCCCCCCCACAAAAGCTTGAAAGAGACACCAAAACAAAAACCCCACTCGATAGCATCAAGACTGTATCAGGACTTCAAGCCAGTGTAGCAGCGGAAGACATGGCCCAGTCGATTCGAGAAGACGTCAAGTTTGCCAGCCAGGGAGAGCTGTGTGCTGGCTGGCTGTACCGGCCGCAGGGCAGCGGCACCTCGAGCAGCGAGAAGCAACCCGCGATCGTTCTCGGCCACGGACTGGGAGCGGTCAAGGAGATGAAGCTGGACGCATATGCCTCCGTCTTCAGCGCGGCTGGCTACGTGTGTCTGTGCTTCGACTACAGACACTTTGGCGAGAGTACAGGTCGTCCAAGACAGCTTCTAGACATCTCGAAGCAGCTCGAGGACTGGCAATCCGCCCTCGACTACATCTCGAGTCTCGAGTTTGTGGACAACGCGAAAATCGGCATCTTTGGCTCCAGTTTCGGAGGTGGCCATGTCATCACCACCCCAGCAAAGGACAAACGCGTCAAGGCCGTCATCTCCCAATGTCCCTTTACTGTCGGCCTCGCCTCAGCTGCAACCCTCGGTCTCCTGCCACTCCTCCGCGTCGGCTTCCTCGCAATCCGAGACATCCTCTTTTCCCGCGGCGACTCGATCGTACCCGTCAAACTTGGCGGCAATCCCGGCGAGAGTGAGTACTTGTTCCTCGAAAAGGTTCAACTCCCCCACTGCCATGACCATGACTAGCTAAGACTAATCATACGTACTGTTTCCTTCCTTTCTTGCGTGTTCGCAACGGACCTGTCACGATGAATCAGCCGCACTGATGAATGCTCCCGACGTACACCTCTACAAACAGCTGGTCCCCGAAGGCCACGAGATCAAAGACTACGTCGCGGCACGCATCGGCCTCCATATCGGCATGTACAACCCAGAATGGCAGGCCAAGGACGTCGACGTACCCATCTTCTTTGCCATCTGTGGCAAGGACTCGGTGGCGCCACCCGGACCGACGCTCCGATTCGCAAAGCAGGCTCCCAAGGCAACAGTACGCCACTACCCAGACATGGGCCACTTTGACATCTACCTCGGCGAGAATTTCGACAAGGTCACTGCATAGTATGTCGAGTTCCTCAAAGCGAACCTGTAACTCGATTCCTTTGGCCCCAGTAGAGCACGGTAACAGAGTATGTCGTTAATTATGCCGGGCGTTCTATGTGTTATACATGCAGGATCTGGCGGGATATCTATGCGTCGAAAGAAGGAGGTGCGGTAGCCGATGACGGAGTGAGACAGGATCAAGGAAGCCTCCTGGTCCCTCTGAGCTTGCCAGTGTCGGAGTGAGATGCGCCTGCTAGCGACATTTGCCCTTGCATCTGCCGCAAGAAGCGATGACCCTGCATTAATAGATCCTTGATATCTTGCTGTTGGTGGGGACGGATCAATGGCGGTCGTCAGTATCTGCCAAGGTCGATTGACTGAATGGATGGAGGAAGGAACTCACGGTCTCGGTCACGTGCTTGTTCTTGACAAAGTCATCACGGAACCACTGTATCGTTTCCCATCGGGCCTCTGGATTTGGGATATCTGTTGTCGCAACGACGAAATCGGGTAGGTCAGCCGATGCCATTCTAAGCAAGTTGTGCGATCTCAAAAGTAAGCGACTCACCTCGAGTGGCACGAAGATAGTTGCGGTACAAGGCCAAAGCGCGAGTCCGTAGGAGGAAATGCTCTAGTGTGAGCTTGCTGGCTTTGAGATCCGTGCGGGCCAGAACCCTGAATGATGGTCTGAACATGTCTGCGTCCCCCTCGAGACAGCGCCAAGAGCTCGCTTGGCTTGCTACAGCAGCCTGTGTGGGGTGGATCCGTGTTTGACGAAAGAGGCAGGGGCGGGCGGACAGGAGATGATCACACGAGCGTGGTGGCGAGGATAAAGTAACACCAGTACTGTAACGAATGTCAGCTCAGCCTTTACTTCCGCGTTTTGAGCTCAAATTTGGCCAAGTGGAGGCATGGAGTTTCTTCTTGTCGGCCGAGTTGCAAAGCCACACTGTCGGAAACAACGCCCTGGTATACCACGCGCCATGGAGACTTGCATGTTGAGATCGAAACGAGCACAGGGTTGCCGATGTTGGTGAGAGCGATACACGGATGAACACACTGTTGCCAAGCAGCGGACCCCCAATGCGGGGTAATGGGAATGAAGTAGCTAAGGGAGTGCGGGGTCGTCAATAGTGCCACGTGAATTAAGCGGCTCTAGGCGCTTGGTATTGCACCCAGACTTGGCACCATATCAACCTCGACACCAAGGCAAATATCCAGGTCTGCCATAAGATGCTCTGGCTGCTGTTAGACGAAGCGTGTCTATCTGTCTTGTTCGCAAAGCTGGCGAAACCAAGAAGGAGAAGAGGTCGAGGGAACCCAAATGGACCGGCGAGCGGATAGCGCTTCTCGCGCGAATAGATGGCGCGTCGGCCAATTTGGCAGGGAAGTCACGGAGAAAAAGCCAAAGTTACGTCCGACACGACAGGGTTACCGCGGCAGCAGACCCCGCGACGTCGAATATTGACGGAACAGTCATGGCGCACAAAGGGGGGGAGAAAAAGAACAAAAAAGATGCCGTCGGACCGCGGAGAGAAATTGGACGACCGCCGACGTCAAGCACACCCAAGCCAATGAATGAACAGCGAGCGCATTTTGACTCAGCCCACGCTAAAGCCTCATTTCCCCAGTTGAGTTGTCAATCCCGCCCTCAAGCTATCAGCCACCGAGTCAGCAGGCAGCGCCACGTACTGAGTTCTGAGCCTCATCTTACCTTTGCAACGTCGGCCAACGGCAACATCGTAGACACCGAGTACGGTGCCTTTGACCTCTAAAACCTATAGACAGGACCCGGCTTGTGACAGTCGGATTGAGATCCGACATGTCACCCGCCTTCTGTGAGAGCAAGCGATATCTCAGACGGCGAGCTCGACTGGAGCACAGCGGTACGTTGGGTAGTGTTCTTGTGACGCTGGTGAGCGGACATTTGGAATGTGGAACGACAGGTCTGTCGCGGAATTGTGGTGCGGCAGGGCAGGCCGAAGGAGGCAAGGAGCGCATCGGTACTCACTATGCATTGCGTTTGTGCCGATGTCGGAAACTCCGACGACCTGTCTATTGTACCGATGTTCCCTTCCTTCCCCAGCCTGCACAAGGCGCGTTGCGGGGTGCAGCCGGCGAGTGTCGGGGTGTCTCATTCGGCATCCCTGACATCCTTCCCGCCCAACACTATGAGATCACCTCTGCGGCGTCGCTTTTCACTTCATGAGCAGCATTGATGAGGGTGAAAAGCTACGATTCGGTACGCCAAACCGAAATGCTAAGCCATCACAAAAGGCGTGCAAGTGTGAAGATAGGTAGACGGGGGCGAAAAGGGGGTTGGTTGGCAGGGCAAACGAGACAGGCTGGCCAAATGGCTGCCTGCACCGCGGCGCTGTGACTCGTAACGTTGGCTAGGAACCGATTAATCCCCCTCACTGACAAACTCGGCATGGGGGGGCGTGTTTAGCGAGACAATCAGCACAACCTCGTGTGTCCATCACACCGACGTCGCAGTCACTTGAGCAGCTCTTTGGCGAGAGCCAGCTCAAAACTTTGTCAACGACCGCCTCTGGCTATCATAATACTCATTATTGTTCGGGATGCAAGTCCTCACCCCCCTCTCCCTTTTTTCCTTGAACCCCATCGCCGCGTCCTCCGTCCCTGCATTTGTGCGCAGCATGTAATCCCAAAGTGTTGGGCTCGCTCGCACTCGTGGCTTCGGATACACCCATGTCCAATCCCACATCACTGCCGGCTAGAGCTCATGCTTCCAGGGCACATTACAGCTTCTCGTCCGTGGGCAATACTGAGCGAGTCGAGTCAATGCCAATATCTTCCCCAGTCCGTAGCCCCGAGTCTAGCATCTCCTTCCCCTTCTCGCTCGTCCGCGAGCAGCCAGTCAGCTTGACGAGGCAACACAGTACTGTAGCAGCTTGCCTGTCCTACACATAGTCTGTGGCGCTGCTTGCCTAGCCGCCCATAACCCCGTTGCGTGCATACTGCTTCTTGTTCCCGTTCTCGCATCACCCAGGAATCAGATCCCTGCGTGTCTCAGCATCCTGCCTTGTGTGGAGCCCCTCGCGCAACTGCGACATTTGATCTTCTCTTCCTTGCCGCTCTCAACACTCTGTCTTTCCTCTTTCCCACTGACATTGTTGCCTGATCTCTGTACTGCAGAGAATAGCAAAAGTACATAAGGCTCGGACAAGTATTGCTTTTTCCTGACCCTGATCCAATCACAAGCGACCATCTCTCCTTTCCTCTTTCATCTCACACGGACCCTTCCAAGCACACACCGCTGCGGGACTACACCGGCCAGGCCATCTGTGGAAGTTCAACCGCACCTCACCCACTCGCGCAGCTTCACCATCCACGTCGAGCAACAAGATGGTGTCGTCGCTCAATCACCCGGATCCCAAGCATCCGTTCAACCTTCCAACATGGCGCAAGCTCCTAATGCTCGCCACCGTCTCGCTTACCGCCTTCGCGGCCAACGAGATGGCAGCAGCGCACTTGACTGTGAGTACACGGCATATCACAAATGCTTGCTAGGGCACATTCAAATCTTCCTGCCACCGAACATAGGACTGACGTGACCATTGCTCCACCTTGATGTACTGTTTTCTTTTTGGTTATTTAGGCCTTCCACCAGGTGTCTCTCACCTTTGATCGAACCATCACAGCCGTGGCCAACACCATCGGTATCTCTATCCTCGGTCTCGGTACCGGTCCGCTCCTATGGAACGCAATTGCAGAATCGCTTGGTCGCAGGCCTGCATACCTGGTCGCGTGGACCCTTTACCTGCCCTGCGTTGTATGGCTTTCAGTCGCCACGAGCTACAATAGCTTCGCAGCCGCCCGATTCTTTGCCGGTTTCTGCAGTTCAGTCTCGCAGACTGTCCCGGCTTCCATCATCTCCGAGACCTTCTTGCCAGAGCACCGAGGTACCGCAGTGGCTGCATGGACCGTTCTCCTCATTATCGGTCCGGTCTGTGCCCCCATCATTGGGGCTGGCTTCCTCACCGTGACGACATGGCGATGGGTCTACTACTTTGACCTTATCCTTGCCGGCGTGCTTTGGATCATGATCGTTCTCTTTGTGCCCGAGACCCACTACATTGTCAACCCACACGCAGTGACTCTGCGCTCCCACAATGACTCCTCATCCGCACACGACCACAAGGACAAGGACCTCAGCGACGTTGTTGAAGGCACCTCGACCCCGCCCATGCACTCTTCCGATATTGAGAGCAGCAGTCACGCCACCTTTGGCCACGTCGGTGTTGCTTGGTATCCCTGGAAGGAGCCGGGTCGCTTCCTGGCCGAGATTGTGGCACCCCTCAAAATGGCCATGTACCTGCCCGTCATTCTGCCCTCGATCCTCTACGCCGTCATTTTCATGTGGTCGGTCGGCTTCACTGTGGTGAGCCCGCAGGTCTTCCCGCGTCCGCCCTGGAACTTTACCAACGTCGCGGTCGGTGCCTCTTTTATTGCTGCTGCCGTCGGTGCGCTGTTTGGCAAGTTTGCTGGTGGCTGGGTCGCAGATGCCACAGTGACCTGGTTTGTCAAACGCAATGGTGGCGATGGCAAGCGAGTGCCCGAGTACCGCCTCTGGTCGATGCTGCCCCACATCTTCATCTTCCCGCTCGGTCTGCTCCTGTACGGAATCGGCTACGCTCGTGGCATGTCGTGGCCCACCGAGGTGATTGGCGGCTTTGGTCTTTACTACGTCTCCAACTCGGCTGCCGGCGGTATTCTTCAGACCTACATCATCGAGAGCTACATCACCAAGGCAGTGCATGGCATCGCTCTCTTCAACTTTGTCAAGTGCTGTATGGCCTTTTCCGCTCCCTTCTTCATTCCAGAGTGGGCCTTTGAGGACTTTACCAAGTCGTATGTTGTCCAGGCCATCGTGACTGCCGCTCTCACCATCGCAGTGGTCGCCTTCCTCATCCTCTTTGGCGGCAGGCTTCGAAAGGCTCAGAAGATGGTCAGCGCTTCCTAAAAGTCGTCTATGCATCGCTTTTCATTTTGTCTCCGGAAGTCGCCTTGTTTTCTACCTATACCGCTGTACTTTTGTCTCTATGTTTCTGCCCCAGTCACGTCCACGTTCATGTCTGCAATCGCAATGATATTTTATTACATCAGACTTTCATGGCGACGTGCCCCTTTCTTGGCTTTTTATTTGAACACATTGACCGAGTGTTGGTGGCGGAAGCAAAGAAACTCGTCTTTCTACTGCGTGTAGACACACTGGATATTAGGCGGTAGATGAACAACGTGCTCGAGCAGACAAGCACGATACACGATGAATGAGCCGTATCGTGTCTGATTCGGTTCGGCTTGTACAAACCGACCAGACCGTATGGCGTATGCGTGGCCAATCGATCAATCACGCACGTCACCTTGGACGGCGTTTCCTTCAAGTGACCACTGAAGAAAACACGACTGCTTTACACACAATCACGAACATGGATGCACCTCAAAGAGAGTAAAAGTGAGTTCGTAGGTGCGGTTTCGACTTTCAAACACTCAGCGTCGTGCACCCGAAAGACAGGCCTGCTTGCCCAGGATGACCAGATCTTCACCTCCGAATACCAACTCAGGACTCGACCTCAAGATCTGCTGGCATTTTGCACACAGACTCCTCTCGGACAGACGCCGAAAGGGGACATTGTGTAAGCGTTCGACATGATGAGCTATGAGTACATTTTGTAAGAAAGACTAAATACGACGAGGACGCATGTCGAAACACCTTAGCTTATCTGGCGTCATGACACGAAGGAAGCGAGAAGAGGTGGTTGGACTGGCCTGCTGTTTGAGGTGTGAAATCATTGTGGACGAGGTGGCATCGGATAGCCAGGCGGTGGGCGTGGTGGGTATGCGCCTCCATGGGGAACGAAGCCGGGAGGTGGGCCGGTTGGGGGCATTCCTTGGAATCCAGGGGGTCTGAAGCCCGGGGGAGGACCTGTAGGCATGCCTGGGGGCATGGGCATACCAGGCATTCCAGGGGGCGGGGGGCGAGCGTATGGCATTGGAGGTCTCGCCATCATGGATGGGGGCACACCGACAGGGGGAGCGGCGAGACCCATGCCGCGGCCCATGGGTGCACCGCGACCGGGGCCTGGCTGCATTGCTGGCTGAACTTTGGTGTCTGCGGGCGGCGGGGCCTCGATGGCCATACTGACAATGTTCTCGCCTCGAAGGATCAAGAGACCCAGTGTTCGCTTCTGCTCCGTCGCTCCTCCAGCAGCTGCCCCCGGCGTCGGCGCGTCGTCGTCATCCCCATCCCCATCGACGTCCTTGGCCGCAGACGACGTCGCGCCCGTGCGAGCCTTGGACTTTTTCGACTTGATCTTGCGGAACTCTTGCGAATCGGCGAGCACCAGATTCATGTGCGCGTCAAATGCAAGAAGCTGACCGACAATTTGCCGTGAGTCGTTGAGCGTGATGCGCAGTCGGTAGTTGATGAGCGACATCATCTTGCCGCCCTTGGGCTTTGTTGGCGGCATCTTGGCGAGGTATTGTATCTGATGGAGAGAGGACTGGAAAGACAGTGCAGGTGACGAAGATGCAAGGACGACGAGAAAATGTAGCTGATCTTATGCCGGTATCGGTCGGAGTATCGCGTCAGACGGGCAATGGTACGATGGTCGCTTTCGAAGGCAACGAAAGGTGCGCGACCCGGATAGCAATGTAAGGCTGTCTCTGAAGGGCCTCAAGTAAGCTTCGAAATGAGACAGTCACCTTGGAACAAGACAAGACGAGAGTAGGTGACGAAATGTGGTCGTGCGGACAAAGAGTAAAGTCGAGGTGAGAAAGTGGATGCGAGAATGTCGCGAAGGGTTCGAGAGCGAGAAATATGTGCTCACGTGAAGCTGACTGAGCGAGCTCGAATATTTGAGTCTAACATATAGATACCCACATTGGCTGGCCTAACAAGTCCATCGCCGCGCTATCCGCTACTCTGTATTGTCTAGTGTGGGTGAAAGGCTACCAAGGCGCAACCCTGCTTGACACTTTGGGCTAGCCGACGCATTTTCGCGATCTCGCTAGCCAGCCTCTCTCTCCCCGAACGCACCAAGAGGCACGGGCGGATGACTAGACCGGTTGCCATGGGCATATCTTGGAGATTCAATCTCAGAATCGAGCCCTTGCCTGCCGAGGTAGCCAGCAAGGCCTCGCCAGCGTGCTGCCGTATTGTTCTGACCTCGGCAGCTAAGAGCCTCCCTCTTACCAGCATTCTTACACGGAGAGAGAGATTAATTAATTGGATCAGCTTCAAATTTCTCGGGGAGGCTTTCGCTGCGGAGTACTTTCAAGAAAATATCGTAGTAAGTTAGTGGGATTGAGAAAGCTGAAATTGAATACGCTCGTGGGCCCCGCTGGCTTCATGCCCCGCACCGGCATAAATCCATGCGCACAACGCTGCCTCGCAGGACCCTGCCCGGTGCTGTCTACTTCTGCAACAGGTCAGCCTCCCAGTACAGTCAATCGCACGACACTGACCCTCGACATGACTAATCACAAGCATGCTGTGATACACGGAGGTCGTCCTTGGGGATACTCCGTCTGCGGTGGCCGATGTTGGTTGTCAAGCAAGACTGTACTGATTAGATGGTATTATATTGGTTGCGTCTGCTTGGTTCACTGGCATGAACAAGTCTAAATCGCTCGAGAGCAGCACACTGAGGAGTTACGACGCTTCAGCGTCGTGAGTGAGAACGCCGTACCGCCTTCGTTGAATTACTGTAGTATGTGAGCGGCAGAGCCCACGGAATAGGCTTGCGCCCAGCTTGCGACCCTTCGATGCGGGAAATCGCCAATTGGCTTGAGCGACTGGCCATACTAAAGTGAGCAAACTACAGTAGCCTTTTCTTGCGTGAGAAATGGGCCCCGGACTGTGCAACAGAATAGGCACGCGACCCGCTGTTCCAGACCACATGATTCTCCGCGCCCTTGTAGTCTTGCTCGATGGCATATGCCGCGAGCGGTTCTTCCAATCCAGACGCCCGCAACGCATTATTCCCATGAGTTGAGGTACAAGCTATAGTACCGCGGCCTGCACGTCGTGATTCCCTGACAACGTCACAATGCAAGTGCCCTGCAGTACTTGGTGGCATCCCATGTCCGCTAACGGCTTCTGCTGCTCATCGGCTCTCATCTTTTCGCCATTGTGCAAAGACTTCTCTTGGTCTGGGCTCAACGACTTCTCCCTTCTCGCAGAGATGATCGTACCTGCCGCTGAACTGGTTTGTGTGTCTGTCGACCTTTGCAGATCCCGCTACGGTCACAGCTCCGATCAAGACGTACAGTGAGATTGGACCGTGTGCTTGCTGCCTTGTGAAGATAGCTGAAGCCCGTGATTTGAATGCGCTCGTGGCGGTGTGAGCATTCGAGTGAACCGCTGCATCTGCAACATCAGCTGTCCCCGCGTACTACCGCCTCCTGTGCACAGATCTTAAACTCCCAAACCCTCTTCTTCCTTCGATTTGAACGCTCGTCTTTGTCTCCTCTTCCCTCGCTGTTCGCTCTCTTCGCCATCGTCTTTATCGCCTTCGTGTCATCGTGTCCTGTTCTGCGATCGAGTGGCTGCCGTTCGTATAGTTTCTGGTCCTCTGCAAATCTTCTCCTGTCTCGCCCGGCTAGTCTTAGCGGACACTACCGTGTTGAAAGATCACCATGCCACCGCTCTTCACCAATCTCAGATCGCGCACCAACAGTCTGCTGGACAGCATCACCGGAGCCATTCCCGAGCCGCCGCCGAATGGCACTTTCAAGGATCGCTCGCTGACATGTCGTCGTTGCGGCAACCGCTTCCGCGATGTGATTGAGCTGGACCGTCACTTCAATCTATTGCCTCATCACTCGGACTACTCCGATAGTCACGATTTTGAGAATTTTACCCGACCTCGGGTCCGCCGACAGCGTGCTGCCACCGAGACTAAGACCACCGCCTTGGAGGCAACGGCAGCACCATCTTCGCCAAACAAGAGCACCACGACGCCAACAAGCCCGATATCTGGCTTCAGCGAGTCCGAAGCCTTCTATGCGCCACCCATCGATAAGTCCGATAAGGAGAACAAGCCAGCTTTCCTGCGCAAATTCTCCAGCCTCGCCTTGGTAAAGAACACAGGTGAACGTCAAGAAGTTGATTCACCAACATCACCGTCCACAGATCTTGCCTCTCGCTTTGGTAGCAAGAGTAAAGGGAAAGCAAAGGCGACTTTCCCGCGCATGCGCAGGGAGGAGTCTTTCACACAGATGCCTGATTCGGACGAAGAGAGCACGGCACCTTCTGCCTATCGCGCAAGTAGATCGACAGCTCCCAAGGAAAGCCCCATGCTGTTGTCAGCTGGTAACGACGTGAGCGCCCTTGGGGCTGCTGAACACCTTTTGCCAGGTAGCTTGAGGCCCACTCTTCCTGCGCGTCCTCATGCCACCAAGTCTCTTCCGGCCCTTCCTATGGCGCCGAAGGAGAAGACAGGCAAAAATCAAGACCGGGGCGATTCGGACTCGATCGCTTCCAGCTCAAGTTTCAGAACTGCTGGCTCCTCCGAGAACAAGACCGAAAAGTCGCGCCTCGCGTCGTCATATCGAGACATAATGCCTGCAAAAGATGGATCCGAGTTTAGCTCAAAGAAGCTTGGGGCCAGCAAGGCGAGTATGCGGCCGCGACATGCGAGCGAGGCTGACCTCCTCCTCTCGTCTCGCCACGATCACGACGAAGACGGCGATGCACCTCCGAGCTACCACGAGCTGCATGCCGATCTCGACAGCGATCCTTTCGCCGACGAAGCGCTCTATCGAGCCATTCCACCACTTCCCGCCTTTCGATCCTCGCATCAGTCCAAGGGCGTCGTAGCCTCTGCTCCGACTTCACCGCTGAGCCGTTTCGGAGAATCTTCCGGATCGCCTTGGTCTCGGGTACCAATCCCTCGAGTCCCCATGCCCTCAACATCTCGCAATATTCTTGATGCAAGTGATGCTTCTGCCTGGCACCCAAGGCCCGTGTTTCCCGTCACGTTCGCAGCTCCTATCGACGAAGATTACCACAACGCCGTTGTCGATACTTCCGTAAATCGCCATACCACTTTGCCGACGGAGTCTGCTGCTGGTGCGACGGGTTCTTCTTCGCAGGCTACTCGCCGTCGCAGACCACCTTTGGCAAGCGCGGGATCCACGACAATGCCACCTCTTGAAGCATCTCGCTCATACTCGTCGATTCCTTCGCCCATCTCGCCATCAACTCCGTCCACAGCACCCTTCTTGTCCAATCTCTCGCCCGAAGCCGAACCCCAATCCCAAGTGCCTACACGCGCAGACAGCAGCAAGTCCACACGTCGACACACCTCACGATCCAAGTCCGAATCCAACCCTGCAAGCACTCGATGCCCCACTTGCTTTGTCAAGTACCCCAACCTCGCATCTGTCCTTGTTCACCTCGACTCGTCCGAGTGCGGAGCCGTTGAATTCGAGAGCGGTATCATGTGATCGTCTCTCTCCATTTGTTCAATGTCTTTTTTCTGTAGCATACTTTCCAGTCTATCGGACGCAACGCACGCATATTTTCGAATTCAAGACAGCACAGCAAGGGTAGATTAGAGCTTGCCAAAGGTTATGCCGATGAAAAAAAAAAATGTGCTTCATGTGAGAAATGCGACTTCGGGAGTCGCAAGTGGATGCCTGAGGCTGCTATTTCATAACGTGTGCCGGTGGGTGTCCTAATCGAGACGCTGCAAGACCACTCACTACGCACTCAGACGGCCGCGACGACGTGTCCCAGAAATGGCAGGCGATTTGGCGGGGTTGCTGCCGACACCGGATTTGCGGCCGTTGCGAGCAGGTGAGCCGCTGGAGGTCGCTGACGGGTTGATGAACTCGTGGTCCCAGTCCAGCCGCTGGTAGAATACGGCACTGGTGATCAGCCGTTCCTTGTAGACGCGCAGGGGATGACCGTCCTCGTTTGTCTGGCCCAAGAGATGCTTGAAGTCGGATCTGTGGCTCTCGTCGGCGATCAGGTGGTGATGTTCGGCGTCGGACAGCAGGAGTTCGTCGTCGGGTGCACCCGCCAGAACCTCACCACCGCTGGCAGCAATCAACTCCCGAATCACGCCGGTCTTGTCGACGTCACGTCCCATCCAGAATTTGTGACCGTGCAGAATGCCACCAGTATGCTGCGCGCGTCGATCCAGAATATCAACAAGCCGCGTACCGTGCTCCTTCTCTCGAGCAGAATCGCGTAGCGGGTGTTTGGATGTGGCCACCACCTCCTTGGCCTTGAGACACGCGGCGAGCCAGCTGGGATGGACAATTTCAATCGAGCCGTTGGCAATCGCCTGCAGCATCTTGGGCGAACGCGACAGGGTCGGCGACACGAGAACATTGGCTTCGTCCATGCTATCAACGACTTCGATTCCCAAGGCGCGCAGCTTGGCCAGCTCGGCACGCTCGATGGTGTAGTTGCTCGCGATCACGCGCCACGCGGTCTCGCTGCGTGCAGCCGGCTTGCTCGGCGATGAGCTCGGCATGCGTGACGACGTCGCCGACTTCTGATTTGCCGCCGCTGCCTTGGGCGTGGAAGTTGGCGTGACGCGGCTGTGAACGGGCTTCGGATCGCTCGACACGCCTTTGCGGCTCTTCTTCGCTGGACGTGGCGATCGATTCTCCCGGTCCTCGTTGCGATCCTGTTCGTCTTCCTCTCCTTCGTGTGGGCGTCGTGTCCCGTTCACCAGGTGATCCGCGCCATCTTCGTCGCCGTTGACTTCGTCATGCTCCTCATCTTCGGCCTCGCCGACAACGTGTCTCGTGGCCTTGCGCTTCAAAGGACTTGGCGTAGAGGGTTGCGGTCTGTTGACACTATTCTCGCTCATGTCTTTCAGAGCTCGCAGATAGCTGAGATCCTCTGAATCTTTGCTGACCGGCGTGTCGAATCCGCCGCTATCTGTGTGCCCACCGGTATCCACAACGGCTGTCTTGCCACGTCCAGCTGTGTCAGCCCGGTTTCCGTCGCGGATCTGTCCTCCCAGATTGTTGCTGACATTCTCGTTCGTGTCCATCTCGGCCTGCTGAGCCTCGCCGTTGATGGCTGCAGAGTCAAGCGTAGATGAGGAGCCGAGGAAAGAGGTGGGCTCCGTGACTGCATCGCTGTTGGGAACCTCTGCCGGTTCGTCGTTGTCGAGCGAGTCGCGAATCCAGGGAGCCAAGCCCTCGTCGGTGACACGATCCTTGCCGATCTGGTCGTTGTAGTCGACACCACGGGGGAAATCGATATACTTGAGGTTGGTCTTCTCGAGCGCGGTCCAAGCCAGGAACGAGTCGACAATATATCGATGGTTGACGACAGACACTCCCCACTGCCTTGCCATGCGGGACTTGTCGCTGTCCATGGTGGCAGCAATGCAGAGTGTCGTCCTCTGGGTGAGCGCACCACAAAATGTCGCACCGATCATTCTGATCAGCTTAGTCACATAGTTTCTCGCCTCTCCTCGGTAACCTGTGACGGTGATTGTCTTGCCCAGCATCTCTGGAATGCCACCTCGGGCGACGGGGTAGTGCAGCAGATCGTCCCTTGGATCTGTCAGCACACCTCTTGACAGCACCGAGAGAATCCAGGTCAGGTTGCCAATGCTTTTGTCTTGCCGGATGGCTTCGCGGAACTCCTGCACATCTCGATAGCGAGTAATGACGTAGTCCGAGTTGCGTACCGCCTGGGTGATACCGTCGATCCGGGCAGGTGCACGTCGGACGCGCCCTCCCGAGGCATGGATGAGGCTCTCGAGCGTCCGAAGCTGGTTCTCGCTGGCTCGACAAATATCCCTTGCGAGCAGGAATGTGGTGTCCTTGAGCATATTTCTCTTCTCTGCGGGCGGCGAAGAACGTGGCGATGATGGGCTGGACAGGACAGATCGCGAGGCTGAGGAAGTCAGCGTGGACGTAGAAGGACCAGCAAGTAGGCACGGCGGCGGCTTGCCAGTACGCACGTCGAAGACGTAGTTGTCCAGAGGTAGGAGCTTTGATGCGCGCCAGGAATCGTTGATCCAGGCGGGAGCAGCGATGGTCAGATCAGGGCCCTGAATCTGAATCAGCTTTCGCACCCGTCGAGCCGAGAAAGTCGAGGTGAGAATGTAGTTGACGTCGCTCGTAGCATCATCTCGCCAGATGCCACCGTAGCTGGGAATGATATTGGCGAGAAACTCACGCTCAGCCCGCGAAATCTGAGAGGCACTCGCCGTGACGCACATTCCCGAAAAGATGAGACGGCGAAGACACGAATAGTACTTTTCCCTCTGCAGCAGATTGAGCTGAGCCGATCTTCGGACCCATTCCGGCTGGGGACGCAAATCAGTAGCGGCAAAGAGTGACCGGCAATGTCGAAGGAAAGAGAAGAAGGCAAGGTCGTTCGGTCAGCCATGCTGCTCTGTACCAATGGAAGTAGTCGGCAAGGCCGAAGCACGCTTTCGGAGCGCCCCGACACCAGCACGGCTACGATCAGCCTGGTCCGGACTGCTTACCGTGACTACGACGGGCAATGTATCAGCTGGGCTACCTTCGCCGCTAGGCTCGAAACAGTGGCTGAACTCGGGAAATCGTTCGGATTTGGCCAGGACGTGGGTAGTCTCGTACATTTGGAAACGGCTGTCTGGCACGTCCTTGTCTGGATGGGCTTCCACCTCTTGGGCACCGCCGCGTCGAAGCAAGTCGCAAATCTGTGATAGTTTGGCACAATTGGTCAGAAGGCGGACGACCATTGGTACTCAGTCAGAATCGTTCTGGTCACAAATCATTTCTTGAGCAGCAGAGGTATCTGGACTCCTAGAGCCACAGTGGCACTCACCTCTTGTCGTTCCACTTCCGAGACATCGTCGTTCACAAAGTAGCGGACGCTGACGAAGAGATCCTCGTCGAATTGAGTTGCGGTCGAATGCGAGCTCGCTGGAGCCGTAGTCTTCGCCATTGCGGGATATTTGACGGCTGCAGCCGCACCCCGGTCCTGAAGGGCTTCCTTGCTAATGAACGGCCTGGTTTTCCACTTCACTGTCTTCGAGCAAGGAAATGCGGCGCAAGTGATCGCGAAGGGCCACAGGAAGCACAGTGATGGATACTGCAGCTATGAGGAAGTGGCACCGGTGATGGAAGTAGTCCAGAAGAGCGATCAGTCTCGAATGGAAGCACGACGAGTACTCAATGACTTGAGCAAAATTGGTAACGACTGCTTGACTGAAAGGGACCTCTCGCCGCTTTTAACGTCAGCTCAGTCGTGTCGCATTCGACCTTGCGCCGTTGAGAAGCCGCTTTGTTGGGACCGTCAGATTGAGAGCAGGCTGGACTTGCGTTGACGAGACGGGTGAATATGAGATAGAGCGGAGCTGAGCTTGAGCTAACTCGATGACTGTATTACAATAGCATTTCGCTCTCCAGCTAACCAACACTTTCACCGTTTGAAGCCAGACGACGTTGCTGCGCTCCGACGGTGCTGCCTGCATCCTTCTGCATGCCCTGACTTTTTCTCATCCTCGCTGCATTTCCACAGAAAGACGCGAACGGAAGACGTGTCGCGTAAAATCTCTGGATCCCATACAACCGAAAGGTCTAACACTCCAACTCGCAGTCATAAAGCAGAGCCAACGCGCTGTTCTCGGTTGCACGTCGCCTTGGTACATGTCTCGCTCCTGCGTCAGTATCCGCAGAGAAACAGCCTCAAGCTCAAGGATGCAGAAACGCTTCAATAGTACGAGTAGCAATCGTCTGGAAGCTCGAGAATCGACACCATCATGGGATACTTGACCACACCCTAAAGATCACAGTGAGGCCAAGAACGATAACACATTTGATTTACCAGAATCGTAGTAAGGGTGAGAAAGAAGGGCGTGCAACATGGTTTTGCCTGTCGGAGGCAGTCAATCGTGCTGCGGGGACTGAGCATGCAAGGGACAGATTGCGTGCCGACCAGCGGGCCCAGGCACGGTCGCACGTTTAGGCGGCGGCCGGTGCGTCGGTCGAGGCCTGCTTGTTGTAGTCCTCCATCTCGGCATCCAGATCCTCCACCGTCTTCTTGGGTCGTGCCTCGCGAGCTGCACCGCGGCCGCGGCCACGGCCACGTCCGGCTCGTCCTTTTGAGGCAGCGGTCTTGGCAGCAGCGCCGGCGGCAGCACCCTTTGGTGCGCGGGCCGCCGATGCTGGCGCAACAGCGACCTTGGAGGGGTCCACAACCACTTCGACCTTCAGCGGCTTCTCTGTTGTGAGTGTGCCAAAGACAGAGAACCGAAACAAAGTCAGAAACTAGGAACACGCTTCCGCTGTGGCTGAAAGCTGCCACTGCGGCTTCAAGGACTATTACTGAATACTTACTTCCATCAATAAGTCGGTTGTTGTACTGAGTGTAGGCGCGGCCAGCATCATCAGCGCGCTGGAACTCAACCGTACAAACGCCGGTCGACTGTCCGTTTGCTCGGTAGCTCATGGCAGTCTTGCGCAGCGGCCCGATCGTAGTCGCGAACAGTTCCTAGAATGGGCGAACCGGAAGCACACGGCAGCGGAGAAACGCGGATCATTGACAGACGAGTGCGTAGACGCGTCGCAATTGGCCACGTTTTCAGCGAGTCGAACCGCGGGGGGGTGAGGTTGAGAGCGCCAAGATCATCGACGCAGGAAAGTCCAGACAAGATTGGAGGCGGAGAGTCGGAGAAAATTGAGAAAAGTGCATCGGTTAGGCGATTTCAACGAGAACCGGACGGTACCGCCTGGTCTGCTTGGAGGACCGACAACAGCTTCAGGTCACGAGCTGCATCAGAGAGGAATCAGGAGAGCAAGGCGCAAGAAACCCACCTTGACCTGGGCCTCAGTAACATCAAGAGGCAGGTTGCTGAGAATAATCTTGCTTCCGGTGTTGCCGCTTCGGCCTGGAATGACGACGGGGGGCTTGTTTCGGTTCGAGGCGGCAATCACAGCGGCGTTCTGGGCGCCACCACCGACGGCAGCAGACTTGGCGCTGGGTCGACCGGTTCGGCCGCCTCGTCGGCCCTTTTGGCCCCCACGCGCACCCGCCTTCTTCGGGCGGGTAGCGATGATCTCGTCGAGAGCTGCATGTGAGGAACATTGAGGAGACAGAAAGAAGAGAAATAGCCGAGTCCGAGGGAAAAGATCCAGAGCAGACGCATGACGATGGGTCGGTGCGGCAATGTTGGACGGGCAATGGCTTCAGCGTGAGTCGCTTGGACTTTCTTTGTGTGTTTCGGTGAACGCGGACCGGTGGTACGGATCGGTAGCAGGATCTGGAGCGCGTAAAGCATGCATCACAATCCGGATCAGGAAGGGACCGTCGAAATGCGAAACCACGTAGCGCACGTGCCCCTTGCTCTGCTGAGAGCTGGGATCTGAATCGAAAGTCAAGGTCGAAAGTCGAGGTTGGAGTCGAAGTCGAGCTCGAGTTCAATGCAGAGCGCATCACACCGCGGTGCAGCACGACACGGCGCCCTTCTGACCTTTGCAGCGTTGCATCATTGGCACATCGTCGAAATCGATTCAGCGGGAATCGCGAGAAGCCGCATGATTCCTTTGTCGACATCTCATCACAGCATTCGAGCCGCTTAGCATGGCAGGGCTGCAGCAAGAAATGTCCGCGAATCGAGGCAGAATGATCCAGCATGACGACGGCTGCCTCTGCGTGTGTGCGATGAGATCTCCAACATTCTTTACGAGAGAGCAGCATCCAGCCTTGGCAGGCGGATGCCATGTTTCCGTCCGGTCACGCGGGATCGCGCGTGTCTGGACACTCACGCTTGTCGATGTTCATGGAAGCCATTGTGATATGTTTGTGTGTTTGGGCGCCGAGGGTGGGACTGGTGTTTGAAAGATGCAGATATGAGGAAGAGTAGGTGATGATGAAGCCCGTTTGGACGTGCAGAGATGGATGATGGTGGACGAAGGCAGGTGCGTTCCGCCAATATGGATGGCAAAATCAAAGGGCAGGCGGAATGGGGACGGGAAGCGCAGTCGGTTGCGAGGGCAGCGATGGACCCCTGCCCGCCTACGCTTTCACTGAGGGACGCAGCCGCGGTGCATCGCCAAAGTCGAGGAAACTGGCTGGGTCAGTGAAGGTCGAACGCGCGCGCGCGCGCGCTGCGCCTCTTTGTCTTGCACGTCGTTAGTCTTAGCTGTGCAATTTCCTGATAAGTATGTCGGCGTGGCCAAGTCGCACACAGCGGAATTGGCGACGCTGTTTCGCGCTCTCGTTCCCAGCAAGTCACAGAAGTAGTCATGTATGTGCTGAATTTGAGTCGTGCGAGTCGAAGTATGTGTTAGGTCCTTTCATCAGGACAATCAAACACTGCTTAACATTGCGGATCTGACAATGTTCGATGACCTGCTTGTTGGCCAAGCTACGACGATGTTACTGCAGTACAACCCCATCCTTTTCTCGCAGCTTTCGCCGTTCCACTGTACTCCAGGCGCTCCCCATCGCCCTCAATAAGCATCCACCGCGTGAAATGCTGAACGCGATTGCTCTGAACGCATCGATCAATGCTGAACCTGACTTCCCTCGCTGACCTAGGGGATAACTTGCCTTTATGTGCTATCGACAATCCTTCCAATTCTGTGTGGGCAGCACATTGCGATGCCATGCCTCCACTTCACCGTTGGCCTCGATGAGCCAGGTGGTTTGCCGGTTCGATTGATGCATTTTTTTTCTGGGGTCGACCCCTTGTTTTGGTCAACCTGACGCGGCCATTTTTTCCCTTTGACAACCGATTCGTGAGCCCATCATTGCAGCGAAGCCACTAGTCTATCAGGGTGACTTTGTGCTTTGCCGCTTGGTGTGCACTCCGCGTGAGATTGCCCCCAAGAGCCGACGCATGCCTTCCGCTTGAACGCCGTAAATTCTGCCGCCCACACGCAAATAATATATACCTATTAATTAATTATTTTATTGTAATAATCTTCGCTTTGGTGACCGAGAGGGTGGGAAGTCTCTGACGCCTGAATCGACCAAAAATAGGGCTCGAGCCTCTGCCGAGTTGCCTGGCTCGGCACTCCGCACCGAGGCGTGACCAGCCTCAATCACGGCGGCTAGCCAGCTAGTGCTTCGGGATATAGTATACAGTACTAGCACGGCACCACCCGGCAGGCGGCCATTACAATATAATGATCAATACCGAATACTATAGTGAATCACCGTACCAGTCGCGAGCCACTGGACCTACGACCTGATCATGGCCCTGCTCCGTCGTCCTCTGCACAGACCCAAATCGCCGCATGTGAAGGTTTCGACGTCTCGTGTTACCCGTCAACAAAGCCTCTTGGCCTGTCTGAGCAATCATAATAAACTTGTTCAGCCAGGTGATCTATCAGTCGTTAGCAGCGACACTCCGCGCGCGCCCGCCGGGGGGGGGGGGGGGGAGGGACGCCGCGCTTCTCTTTGGCATGCACAACTCCGGTGTTCTTATGAGTGTACGGGCGAGATAATTCTGACCTATTCAACCACACCGCCCGCGAGGCCCGTAACTTGTACACACAAGCCCATGGCCTGCTGGCGTGCACTGACACTTCCTTTGCGGATCGGGCGTACCTTGTTTCCTCTGCTCTCTCAACACAGAAGCAGGAATGGCCGGAGCTAGCTTCCACCATTAGATCTGGAATGGATGTCCGGGATCGAAATCAGGCGGCGCTCGGGGCAAGCTCAGGGGCAGGCGATCTTCGAGAGCAGATATTGGGTCGCGGTATCGTTGAACGCCGTAGCTTGGCAGCAAGGTTTCGCCTAGTCAAGCTGCTATAATTGCACGGCGGGGAGGGGGGGAAACAATCGCGTACCTGAGTCCCTGTGAGCGGTGCACAAGGCTCCTGACTTTGCGCCTCTCGCAACGTCATCTGCAGTGCCGCAATTTCTTCTAATTGAAATCTCTGGCGAGCGAGCTACATGTCCTTGTGACGTTGATGCCCCATGTGGCATGTGCTACACGTAAGGCTAATTTGTGACGGGACTTTCCCGCACCATTGTAGGCGTCGGTGCAGCTGCAGTAGAGACTGGTGAAGAGGCCCGACGACATGACTTGACAAAGAACGAACTACCGGTGCGACTGCCAGAGCGTCAGCGTGAATCATTCGACGGGTCGAGCCACAGGTCGCTTCTTGCTCTCGTCGAACCCGGCCAAGTCGCAGCTGCAGAGCTCCTGATAGACTGACTGAACGGCCGCCTTTGTCGATCTGCAGTCAAGTCGCCCGAATTTCCTGCGAAACTGTTCGTGACGACGACGGTACTATTCTCTATCTGTGACTGTCTGGACGCCGAAGACACTTTAATTGACGTGTTCTTTTTCGGATACAACACTTTTTGAGGTTTTACCTTTTGTGAAACAGATCGGCCAGCGAGGCGGTTCAGAAGACCGCACCGCGACTTGCTCGAGATGCGCCAGACGACAAAGGGGAAAAAAAGAAAAGAAAAAAAAGTTTGGACACAGGAAGCGTTCGAGCGACGGTAGGCCGACGCGCCTGCAGCTAAGACGTGACCACCGACGCCAGTGTGCACCGCGGCTGCTTGCACCTGCTTGCACCTGCTTGCACCTGCATCACCCTGCACTGCCCAGTGCCTGTCGAAAGGACTGGAGCGGACAAGGCCAGCTCGACCGAGCTTGCCCCCTTCATGCTCCTGCCTGCGCCCTGTACCCACGCCCCCACTGTCAGCAGGCAGGTGGCTTGAAGGCCCTTTTTTTCTATTCAGAGGTGTCCTTCACAGTAACGTTTACAAAGCTTTCGTATCTCACAAAGTTGTCATCGATACCATCACCTCCACCCTCTGTTCTCCTCTCGACAACGTCAACTCCCAAGCTTTCGCTTTCTCCTCGTTTTACTACGAGCCGATTAAGACGGTCAGAACGGATCCTACTCCGCGCCATCATAGCATAGCCTGCTCAGGCAATTTCCACTCTCTTCAGCATCGAGGCTACGCAGCTTTACCATCGGACCAGGGCAGCTTCAGAGTTCAACTCAGCTACACTCACGGTTATCTGCAAGTGCATAGAAGCGTCAAGCCGTGCTGCCACGCTTTGCTGAATCTACAAAGCTTGGATCGAAACAGCGGCACAGAAACACCTTTCCCTTGACGGTTCCGGATCGGGCTGGACCCGCCTCGTTTTACACGGCCGCCTACACGACGCGGCTTCCTCCGTTCACTTCTCTCTATAGAGCCGCGTTTTGCTGCACAGGTCCCGACACTCGTCTCTTCACTTGTGCGCACGCTCAGACCGCCACGAGTCCATTTGCTAGCTCGTGAGCGTGGGGGCCGAGTCGCGTTTTTGAGAGACGTGGCACTTTCCGATCAGCCTGCACAAGACCAACTGTCTACGCCATACGGCCGATTTCGTCTGATAGACACCCGCACGGATACATACAGTTTTGTCGACCATGTCGAGCACAGGGACGTCGACAAGTTCGAGCAAGGAGGTGATTCCCTCCGCGCTGATTGACCAGCTCAATTCGGCCGGTAGTACCGATCCGCAAAAGGTCGGCATCAACCTGGTCGTGTTCGTTGGTCTCGGCTTGCTGACCGTTGTTGCCTTCCAGATTCTCCGTCCCAACAATAAGATCGTCTATTCTCCCAAGACCAAATATGCAGAGGAGGGCAAGGCGCCACCAAAGGCCTCCGAGGGCTTCTTTGGCTGGCTTCCGCCCATTCTCAAATACAAGGAGCACGATCTTTTGCCGCTCATCGGTCTTGATGGTGTCACTTTCCTGCGTTTTGTCCGCATGATGCGCTGGATGCTGACAACCATGGCTCTGGTCATGGCAGCCGTGCTTATGCCCGTCGACATTGCGTACAACGTCAACAACGGCGGAAGAGGCACAGTCAAAAACCGACTCAATTACGTCAACATGTCCAATGTTCACGGTACTTATCTCTGGGCACATGTAGGCATGAGCTACGTAGGCACCATCATTGCCCTATCCTTCGTGTGGTATCACTACCGCGAAATGGTGCGATTGCGCTGGGCCTACTTCCGCTCTGAAGAGTACCAGACCAGCTTCCACTCACGAACGCTCATGCTGACCGATGTCAAGCGCCGCTATCAGGCTGACACGGCGCTCGGCGCGGTCCTATCGGAGCTCAAGATGCCGTACCCCATCACCGAGGTGCACATTGGCAGACGCGTTGGCGTGCTTCCAGACCTCATCGAGAAGCACAATGACCTCGTTCGCGAGCTCGAGCGTGTGCTGGCCAAGTACCTCAAGAACCCAAACCAGCTGCCTGCAAAGCGTCCGACTAAGCGCCTCGGCGGCTTCATGGGGATGGGCGGCGAGACCGTCGACGCCATCGACTACCTCACTAACCAGATCAACCGCGTCGAGAGTGCCGTCAACCACCAGCGCGAGACCATTCAGGACAAACAGCCCGAAATGTACGGGTTTGCGTCTCTTGCCGCCGTACCTTTCGCTCATGCTGCTGCCAAGTCGCTGAGGGGCAAGAAGCCACAGGGCATTCGCATCGCTCTCGCACCGCCGCCTTCGGGCATCATTTGGAAAAATCTCACGCTCTCGCGTGCGCAGCGCGCCAAGTCGAGCTTCTTTGGTTTCTTCCTGCTTCTCTTGCTCATCTTTGTCAACACGTTCCCATTGGTGATTGTGTCGCTGCTGTCCAACATGTCGTCCCTCACCAGCATCTCGTGGCTCAAATGGCTCAAGGCTTGGCAAGATGCAAGCTCCATCACCTTTGCCGCTGTATCCGGTCTTGGTGCCCCCATCATCATGGGTGTCGCCTCATTCTTCTTTCCCCTCGCTATGCGCCGTATCGCCAAGTACCGTGGCGTGCAGACGCGCTACAAGCTCGATCGTTTGCTAGTAGGCCAGCTCTTCGGCTTCCTGGTTATTTCGCAGTTCATCATCTTTTCGCTAATCGGTGTGGCGCTGTCGACGGTCAGTCAGCTGCTCGTCTACATCGGCCAGCACGATAGTGCTCTCGACATCATCCGCACGCTTGGTCGCAACGCTGCATACGCCATCAAGCAGCAGTACCTCAACCAGTCCAACTATTGGCTCACCTGGATGCCATTGCGTGGATATGCCGCCGTCTTTGATCTGGCGCAAGTGGTCAAACTGCTGCTTGTGTGGTTCCAGAAGGCCTTCTTTGGTCGCACCCCCCGTGACGTGCGCGAGTACACCAAGCCGCCTGTGTTTGACTACTGGCTCTACTACGCCAATTACCTCTTCATTGCGGCTGTGGCCATGATCTACGCTCCCTTGGCACCCCTCGTCATCATCTTTGCGGCGCTGATCATGTGGATGAGCTCGTTCATCTACAAGTATCAGCTCATGTATGTCTTCGTGACAAAGCACGAGACTGGTGGTATGCTCTGGCGCCCCACCATTAACCGCTTGCTGGTTTGCATTGGCTTCATGCAGGTGATTCTTATCCTCGCTGTGGTTCTCGACTCATCCAACTACTATCAGGCCATCGCGGCAGTCCCTCCGATTCTGTTGCTCATCGTGTTCAAGATCTACTGTCGCACCACCTTCGATGCCAAGTTCGACTGGTACTTGCCCAACGAGGCCGAGATCGCGTCGTCGACCGTACATGCCGGCGACGCGCGCCACAACCGCCTGCAGCGTCGATTCGGCCATCCCACGCTCCACTCGAAGCTGTTCACGCCGATGGTGCACGCCAAGGTCAAGCATCTGCTTCCGCAAGTCTACAAGGGTCGTCTCGAGGCCGGCGTGGCGACCGTGGACGGGCGCAAGGTCGAAACCGAGCAGGTGGCCGGTGGTCTCAAGATCGCTGCGGTCGAGGAACACCAACTCGAGTACGATCCCTCCAAGGACTCGGACAATCGATCAATCATGTCAAGCACAACCATGGGCGGATTCTCCGTGGCCAAGGGAGGTGTCGGAGTGGGCACCCCAACCTACAACCAGGGGCCGTCGGGCGACTACTTCAAGGACCAGTACGCGAGCTACATGGCTGGCGGACCCATGCGCGGCGGCGAGGAATTCGAGATGGCAAACGTGGCTGCGCGCGACAGCCGTGACAACCTGCTTGAGAAGCGACAAGGCAGCCTGTACAGCGAGTCGGGCACCCTGACAACGGCCAACAACGTGGGTTACGGAAACGGCAAGTCGTCTCCCGAGGCGGCTCACGCTGCGGCGCATAGCTACGGTTACGACGCCAACACCCCCGGGCTCGAGTCGGGCATGGTGCAGCAGCCAGTCTACGCCGATCCCTATGGCCAGTCCATGGGTGGAAACCCCTATGGCCCGCGAATGGGAGGCCGTCACACTGCTCAGGGTAGCCAAACCAGCTTGGGATCGTACGGCAACATGCTCTATGGCTCTGGTGCCGCCGCCGCCGCGACGCCAGGCGCGGGTCAGATGCGAGCTTCACCGCCGCAGGCACCCTACCACGTTCCGCGGTCGGGTACGCCCAGTGGGCCCACTTCGGCGCAGCAGATCTCGCCCGGCACCGTGATTGCACCACCAACGACGACGAGTCAGTACCAGGTGGGCGCCTTTACCGCATCGCCCGTGCAGCAACCAGCACGCTACGTGGGACCGCCTTCGCGACAAGGCACAGCCGAATACTCAATGCAACACGGTGGCTACCCGAATCCTCGCCAGCAGCAGCAGCAACAGCAGCAACAGCAGCAACAGCAGCAGCAGCAGCAGCCGCAACAGTACTACGGACAGCGTCAGCAGCCTAGTGGCGGTAGCTACTATCCGCCATCCCACGGCTCCCAGCCTGGCTCGGGCCAGTATGGATCAGGCTACGGCTACGGTCCGCGAAACTGATCTGCTGGCATCGGCACATATTCATTAGAATGCCATCAGCTAATGCTCAGCTGAATATGAGCCATCAAAAACAGCTGCAATGGCCGTCACACTCTTCTCTGGACACTTTTTACCTTTTGCAATTCCATGCTCGGACCAGGCCTCCGACTCCCGCACTCCTCTCTCGGAGGCGAAAGTGCGTGTGTCGCCTTTCGGCAGAGGCTGCTAGTCCCTTGTTTAACATACATGATCGTTCGCCTCGCTCTGTCACCGCGCCTCATTCCTGTCCTCATACAAGTCAATCAATCTCTATTCTGGCTAAAAAAAATCAAAATGCGTCCTCTTGCACCCCTGTATTTTCCAAGCTACATCGCCGGTTCAAGACGATCTGGGTATCGTCTGGCCCCTGCCGCTTTCCCTTGTCACACCGTTCTCTGTTTTCTCACGGGGTCTCCGGGCATTGTGCCCTGCTTGCATCGATCTGTTCCGGTCCTGTCTTTCATCAATTTGCGTTTAGAATGCTCAGCATTTTGCCAGATACAACCTCGCTAGTGTGACAACAGTGCTATTACCCGTTTGCGTATATGTGTTTGGTTTGACCTTGCTGTCCTGCCTGGGCTCGTGTGTCTCGAAAGAGAGCTTGCTGGTCCGTTGCACGAACGAGTCCAGAGGCAGCCGTGCTAGATCTCAGGACGACGAATGGTGTCGCGACCGCCTCGCAATAGTTGCTGCAATTTATTATGAAGTTCATCGCCTTGGATGTGGCTTCTCGCGCGGCGCTTGGACCAACCCAGCTGCTACACGCGTTGGGCGAAAATTGGCCGAGACGGCAGCTCAGAGCAACACTATTCTGTTGCTTCGGCAGAGCGCCTGAGACGTCAGGGTCCGCTTGCCGAGTTCAACAACGGCTGGTGACTTTAGAGAGAAGCCTGGGCCTGCAAGAAACCGTGCGTCAGCTACGTAGTCAGTAATAATGTACTGTAGCAAAAGTGTCACATGTGGCCGACATTTTTGCTTGCTGCTGCAGCTGCTGCTGCTCCGACCTCGTTTGTCGCCGAGCACACACACGCTTCAGCTATTACTGATATTCAACGTACTCGTTCGCATGGTCTGGGAAGACTAGAACCATCAATTCGCGCAGACCCCTTGTCAATACCGCTCATCCTGCGGCCACAACCCTCTCCTTGCTTCAGACTGGATTCGGTCCCCGTACGAGGCGGCGCCAGGTCGCGATTCTCACTTCAATCAAACCCCACCACCGCGTCTCGACACACCACCCACGCCACGCTGGCCCTGGACGGCGACTTCGCCTGCAAATCACCCTGTTCTCTTTCCGTTCATAAAAGACTGTACACAATAGAGCCCTTCGGGTGAGAATAGACAAGAACGCATCCTCCTCGAATCGACTGCCTCTGGTCTCGCAGCAAGCCAACACATTCCAGGATCTGAATTGTATCCGTCGTCAACCCCATCGACGAAGATTGGTGATGCTGTGCATATGGCACATTCTGGTTGCTTGAGGTTTTCAGCGATTCTGCCGGCTTCAGGCTCGTTCCTTTCGACCGAGAAACATCGTATGGCATTGCCACAAAAATGGACTCCGAAAACAAGCCTGAGTCTCGTGAGATCGAGTCTCGTCCACAAGTCACGCCGTCATCTTCTGCACAATCACACTTGCTTCCATCGGCATCGATACAAGTTTCGGAAGTGCCGACAACAACAACACAAGCAGCAACAGTAGAAGCATCGCCGCCGTCGGTTCTTCGAAATGCAATAGATACAGCGACGACGGAAAGTGTAATCCGACCAATAGAAGCATCAATACCAATGTCAAATCCACGGGAGAGCACAGGCTCGGATCGGCCCGCAGAAGTCGTGCTCCCAGAAAGCCAGGTATCGGCTACAACGCCGAAGCCTGCACAGTCAGTGATGCTGCGCCTCGCCAACTCAAGTCCAGTATCACTGCTCGGCTCTCTGCCCACACTGGCACCCCCTTCTCCTCTGCCCGAGTCCTCGGTCGGCAGCCCTATCAGCAATTCCAACAGCCCGTCCTTGGCCGCGACCCGATGGTCCTCCCACCCTCGAAGCAGCAACACATCTTTTGACCAGCCAGATCACACCTCCGCCCGACATTCTGAGCGCGACGAGCTCCTTTCGATTCTTGAGGCGTTACACCGGTGCTCAGCAGACGATCTGATCACCAAGCTGCATCTCGGAGGACATCTTCACCGTCTCCTGATTGAAGGTACACAGGGGCGCAGCCATCGAGACGACTTCCGCGAAGCAGGCGGATTCCTTGTCATCATTCAGCTTCTATCGGGACTGGATCACCCTGCCAGCCGCCTTTCGGCGTCGACCTTGAATAAAGTGTCAGCTGCTCCTTCCTCATCTCCAGCAGCACCAAAGACGCCGCCAGGCTCTGCTGAATTGGCAACGACTGAAGAGTCTCTGGGATTTATTCCAGCAGAGGCTCCAGAAAAAGATGCGCCTAAAGAGGACCCGGCAGTACATTCGGACGACTTGAGCGTCGAGATTTTCAAGCTGGCTCTCTCGATCTTAACAGCATCGCTGGTGCGTCATCCTCTCAATCTGAAGTCTTTCGAGCAGACGGTCGGCTGGGATCACCTCGCAGCATCGATCCGCCTCTCGTCCATCGGGCGCACTTCTCCTGAACACCTATTTGGGGCTCTACTAGGCCTTGCTCTCGGCGATGTATCGACTTATGCCGATCGCATCACCGCTCTCCGTCGCTACTCAGCGCATCTTCGTGCTCGAGACACCAATGAAGAAAGTCGCGAGTCATTGCTTGGTACAAAGATCCACGAGCAATGGGCGAGCGGAGCCGCGGTCCAATTCCCATCTGCCTTGCGCATCTTGCTCGAGCTTCAGCGCGACTTGGACGATGTCGATCAAGAGGTCCACGTTCTGGTGCTCCGCATCATCCTGCGACTTGTGGGAGGCAATCGCCGTAATCAGGTTGCAGTGTCGAGCGTTGGTGTCTCCTCCATCCTGCTTGACAGTATCCTGGCAGCATCTGTCAGCATTGGCGTTGGCATTGATCCTACCCCGAGATCCATACTGGAAGGCTTGCGTTCCCGGTTCCTTGCCATACTGATGGAGGTTTATGGCACAACGGGCATCCCTGACCAAGACGGACGTCGTCTCTTGCGGCAATTGGCACTGACCTCTCCACACAAAAAATCCGGTACATGTGATAGGAACGAGCTACTGCAGCTGTTGCTCCGCAGCGCCCAAAGCTGTCGTGAGCCGAATGCGATTCAGTTCAACATGGCAGACCATGGCCATGCGTCGATTGCCTTCCCATCCCTCCGACGCCCCTTTCCACCGTCCAGCGGGTCCAAGGGGTTCACCTTTGCGACCCGAATCTCGATCGAGCGCATTGAACCGTGTCTCCCTGTCGAGCTACTGACGGTCTTTGACGCTCAGCGATCCTTCTGGATGCAACTCAGCATCGAGCCAGGGACCGGAGCGCTGAGTTACATCAGCACGCCGTCATCAGCGCCGGCTCGCTTCAACAACTTCCGGTTTGCTACCGGCCGAACTTACCATGTAGTATTTTGCCATGCACGGCCTCGAGGTGGCGCTCGCGTCTCGAGCGCACAGCTCTTTGTCGACGGCGAGCTGATCGAAGAAAAGCTCGTGCCCTGGCCTACTTCATCTGGAGCGAGCGGGACCGCTCCGGTCCGTGCCATTCTTGGCTCCCCACCGGGGGGCTCGATGTCTCAAGAACGACACATGACGTCCGGAGGTGAAGTCGAAGACAGCGGAGACGGCAGCGCGACGCACAGTCGTAATCGCAGGGGCAACAGGCTGGTCTGGTCCCTTGGGCCTACCATGCTACTTGATGACGTTCTTCCCGCAGACCTCGCTCTGGTTTTGCACGAGCTAGGCCCTCGATTTTCAAGCAATGCTCAGGATTCGCTTGGTCGCTTCCTGACGTACCGAGCCAGCGCCAGCATCAACCTGAGACTGGACGCCGTCGCACGGAGGGGGGTCAATGGTGTACCCCTCTCTGAGAGTCAGCTTTCCTCGCTGCCCCTTGTCACGGCCATCGCAGGTCGGTCATGCGATCTCATCGTCGAGGACCGCCTTTATTTTGTCGTCGATGCCGCCAACACCGCCACGTTCGACCGCGTACCGCACGGAAAGGGACCTGCTGCAACCAGCGTTCGGCCCGGTCTCGACGCTGCCACTGCAGCCTTGTCCCAAGACGCTTCGCGGAGATCCGGTCCTGTGGTTATCCTCAATCAGGCTGTTCTGTTGAGTCGTGAGGCGGTCACCACTTCCTTTGGCTTGGCAAAGCTGTATGGAGAGCCAGCCCTCGTGGTACCCAGACCACTCGACGAAATGATCTGGAAACTAGGAGGCTCGGCAGTGCTACTCAAGCTTGTCGGCACGTCTGCTACCCCCACGGAGCTGTACGATACGCTCAAGCTTCTCCTTCAGCTCGTTTCCGAGTCGTGGAGGCTCAGCGAGGACGTGGAGCGTTGCAAGGGGTACGAGGTGCTGGGTCTGTTGCTCAGCGGCAAGGCACACCTGTTTGATGAGAGGATCGCGCAGCTTCTCTTCGCAGCTGTGGGCATTGATTCAGACGCTACCGCAGACGGCGGCATGGATCGAGCCACTCTAGTGAATCCGTTCCTCTACCGTATCATCATGCTGGACTTTGAGCTGTGGACACGCACTTCAGTCGACCTACAGCGACTGCACCTCGACCACTTCAAGACCTTGCTCCGCGTCTCTCGCCACCGTCGCTTCAACGCAAAGAGAGTCGCCAAGATGCAAGTCGTCAAAAAGGTCGTACACGCGCTGCGAAGCGATCGCTATACCGAGGAAATATCGTCGTCACTCGTTGCCGCTCTTCGTGTCTGCCTCTCGGCACTGTTCACGGACACGTCGCTGCGACTCGTCACCTCATTTCTGGCCTCCGAGCTATGCCGGAGCCGCGAGACTGAATCACTGCGTCGCGTACCGTCGCGATCCAACACCCTGAACCTGGACAGCTCATCGGCATCCAACGGAAAGGGGCTCACGACCGGCAGCAGTGACCTGAGCTCTGCTAATGCGGGACGAGAAAGGGACCTAAGCGCGGAGGCGCGCCTGCCCCTTGCTGTCTTCGAGATGCTGTCGGAGCTTTTGATGGAGCGGCGCAATCATCTTTTCAAGTTTGCTGAAGCCGTCAACGTCAAATGGCTGCTCCTCTTCTTTCATCCTGGTGCCGAGCGAAAGGCAGCCGCGCTAGCGCTCGACCTCCTGATACGTCTGCTCCTATACCCCGAACTTCAGTACGTGCAGCGCTTCAACGCTGCTGGAGGCTTCAAGGTGCTCGAGCGTCTGCTTCCGCGCTTCTGGTCACTTCCCGGCCTTTTGCCCCTGCTCTGGTCTGGATTCTTCGGGATCGAGCTTCCGCCGGGAGCATCGCTCAAGGAAGCCTTTCCCCTTCCGACTGCTGGCCGCGTTCACGTTGTCTACTGCCCACCCGTCCTGCGCGCCATCCTGTCTTGCCTCAAGGAGGGACTGCAATCTGTCACCGAAGCGCATTCGACGGCACAACGAAGACCAACTCTGGGGAAGGGTCGACCTTCGGATCTAGACGTTCTGCTGACACCCGTGCGTTCAGCCTCGGCGCGGCCAGGTCACGGTCGTAAGCGTAGCCAATCGATGAATGTCGACGTCAAGCTGCTCGAGGCATCATTGCAGGCATCGAACCAAGTTGCAGCTCTTCGTGAGACGGCATCGCTCTTCTGCAGCTACGCGACCCGATCGAACGAAGTGCGTGAGCTGATCTTTTCACCAATTATCCTGCGTGGCGTGATAGACTGCATTTTTGCCCTCATCTCTGGACCGGGCCTCGACCAGGGTCGCGAGGCTGTCGGTGCGAACGATCCGACTGTCAATGCGGCAATCGAAATTGCACTCTCGCTGCTGAAGACACTAGCACGACTAGCGGCGGACTCGCTGCTAATGACTAGCTCCGTGGCCATCCTCACTGCGATTGACCAGGCAACGCCACCGACGGACCTAGCTCAGCAGACGATATTCCGAGCAGCGCTGCTGATCGAGATGGCACGCTCGCTGCAAGTAGCCATGTACAGACGGCCCGACGATTGCCTAGTCGCTTCCGAATCCCTGGCATTATTCTTGGAGACGGCGTCAGAGGAGATGCGCGACGGATCGCAGCTAGAGGAAGAGCTCTTCAAAACGTCCCTGCAATTGCTGCGGCTATGCTCGCGGAGCGTACGTGATTATGAGGTGCGCGCGCAATCAATGCTGTTCCTCGGCCTCAACCGGATTCTACTGCATCGTCTCATGGACGACGGACGACAGCTGCGCTCGCTTAGCGAAATAGAGGAACACCAAAATCTAATTTTTCACCCTGAGAACCGTGATCAGACCTTTTTCGAGTGTCTGGTCAATCGATTGCTCTCCTGTCTCACAAAGCCTACCGATCAGAACAGCAAGATTCGCATCAATGCGCCAGTGGACCCCATCGCTCTGCCAGCAGATGAGCTAAGGGGAAAGGCTTTCACCCTGTTCAATCTGGTGGCACTGGCTCGCCCGGCTGTGGTCGAGGGTGCTGCGCTGTCCCAATTCAACATCTTGGCGAGGTCGACACATGCACAAGTCGACACTAGCAGCGAGGGCGTCACTGACGGCGCCGGAACATCCAGCCCATCCGCGGTATTACTTCCAGAGCCCCTCGTTTATGACGATGCCTGGCGAGGGTTTGCCAGAAGCCGCGAGACATTGAAGGCGGCCGCACATATGGATCGATTGCAGCAACTTCATGAATCGTTACGCCGGGTCGACACGCGGAACAAGGTCGTCTTCAGCACCGAGAACCGCATGGTCGCCTGGCACACGAGCCTGGTCGAGTCTGAGCAGGTGCGGTATGCCAAGTTTGCAAACGACTTGCACGAGATGCACAAATTTGCGAGCCTCGAATGGCGAAGGCTGCTCGAAGCACTGGAGCGGGAACGGGCGCTGTTGGAGCCGGAGGAGGGTATCAGCAACCAGACTCAGACTATCACCTGGCGATTGGATCCGACCGAAGGACCAGATCGTATCCGCCTCAAGCTGCAGCCGATGCCACGGTCTACGGATGCCGACGACATTGCCCCACAGCGAGCGCCGTCGGCGGTCGACTTTGACGAGACCGCCCCTTCATCGCCAATGGCGCACGCGCATGGCGACGAGTGGGGCAGCTCCGAGGCTATGCCCGAGGCCGGTGACCTGGACCCCGATCTCACCCCTGGCGACGCCAACGTATCCCGTCGTGGTCATCTCTCGCGATCCCAAACGCAGTCGGAGGATGTCGATGTTGCCATTGCAGCCAATTTCGCTTCTGCAGATGCTGCCGAGTCGTTCCACGAGGACAAGTACCGTCGCGTTCTTCGGTCGCTCGAGCGCGGCGACGTGATCGAAGCGGTTTTTAATACCTCGCGTGTGGTCGGAATCGAGTCCAGAGGCTGCCTTCTGATCCTCGGCCGGGGTTGCGTTTACCTCATGGACGATTACTTCCAGCGACCCAATGGCGAGCTCATCAACGTATGGGAGGCGCCACCGGAAGAACGCGATGCATTGGTGATGGCAACACTCTCGTCGGACGCCTCGCGGCCCTCTGACCTGATCGCGCAACTGGAGGGCGATGCGCAGACACGCAAGTGGCCCTGGTCCGCTGTACAGGTCTGCCATCGTCGCTCTTGGCTCCACCGCCGTACTGCCGTGGAAATATTCTTCGAGGATGGTCAAAGCTGCCTGCTTGTCTGTCCCGAGACTGCGACTGCACAGCGCGTCTACCGAGAGATCAAGATTCGAGCTCCTTCGGCAGTCGCGGCGGCCGAGGCGATGAGAGAGGGAATTCGCGAGCGAATGTCTGCCGCTGCAGCGGCCGGCAACGGGCCCACAACGCTCGGCTCACGTCTAGCCGGCGCCGTCCTCGGCCGAGCCGCGCCCTACGGCAGCCTGACGCAGTCGTGGCGCGAGGGTCGCATCAGCAACTTTGCCTACCTCATGGAGCTGAACACGCTGTCGGGACGCTCAATGAACGACTTGACCCAGTTCCCTTGCTTTCCCTGGGTACTTGCCGACTATTCGAGTGCAGAGCTGGATTTAGAGAATCCGGCCACATTCAGAAAGCTCGAGCTGCCCATGGGTGCGCAGACACCTGCCCGAAGGCGCGAGTACGAGGAGCGCTACGTACAGCTGCAGGAGGTCGACATGGAGCCTTTCCACTACGGCACCCACTACTCGACGGCCTCGACCGTGTGCGGTTTCCTGATCCGCACGCGGCCGTTCGAGCGTCTGCTCATCGCGCTGCAAGGTGGCAACTTTGACCTTGCTGACCGCACCTTCGGTTCCATTGGTCGGGCATGGCTCTCGGCCTCAGAGCTCTCCCGCGGCGATGTCCGCGAGCTGATTCCCGAGTTCTTTTATCTGCCCGAGTTTCTTGCGAACACCAACCGATTTGACTTTGGCGTGACCCAGGCTGGCCAGGTCATCGACGACGTCGAATTGCCGCCCTGGGCGCGCGGCGATCCTCGCCTGTTCGTGCTGCGGCATCGTGAAGCGCTCGAGTCCGAGTACGTGTCGCAGCGCCTCCACCACTGGATCGACCTGGTGTTTGGCTACCGCTCTCGCGGCGCCGAGGCGGTGGAGAGCACCAACGTGTTCCACCCGCTCAGCTACGAAGATGCGGTGGACCTCGATGCCATCGATTCCGCCATGGAACGCCAAGCAACCGCGCAAGTGATTCACAACTTTGGCCAGACACCAACGCGCCTCTTTGCACATCCGCATCCGCAGCGACTGCGACGGCCCGTGGCACCGCTGCCTGCTGCCGAGCGATTCGGCCTGCTCGAGCACCCCCGTCTGGTGATCCAGAACATTGCACCCATCCGGACTCTCAAGGCGGCCGTGCACTTCATTTATCCGCACCATCCCGAACGTGCCTTTGCGTCTCCTCGCGATTATCTGATTCTGCCCAAGCTGGGAGTCTCACTCTCAATCGAGCATCTCGACGCAAGTCTTCGTATGTTTAGCTCCAAGGACGCCAAACGACCTCTAGCCGTGATCGAACAAATGGTTCCGGATCGTATCACATGCATGACATCGGCGCGACCCAAGTCGATCGTCGTTGGCAGCTCGAGCGGTCTCGTGACTCTCTGGAACCTCGATGTTGCCAAGCGCGAGGTAGCGCTCAGCCATGTATTGCGGGGTCAGGACGATGCCGTCCTGGCCTTGGCCGCTTCGTCGGCCTGGAGTATCGTGGTCAGCGGGTCGAAGGACGGCACCGCCATCGTATGGGACCTTAACCGAGGCGAATACGTCCGAACTTTGCGTGGCCATGATGCTGCAGCGGGCGGCGTGCACCTTGTTGCCATCGACCATCATGCGGGCTGCATTGCAACAGCCAGCGGGCCAGAGGTGCGGCTGTGGTCGATCAACGGCGAGCTGCTGGCCATCCTCGCGACGAGCCCGAGCATGCTCGAGCCTGTGGCCAGCTTGGCCTTTGCCGAGCGCGACTTCCACGTGGGCAGGCTGGCCGTAGTGCTCACGGGACACCGCGGCAAAGTGATTGCATGGGAGGCCATTCCGGCACATCGTTCGTCCGCAAGCCCCAGCGACGCCGACGACGCTTCCCCTTCCCAAAGGCTGAAGCAGGATCTGCTTCGTGGCAAGGGCAGCATGGTCTCTTCCCCATCGGGATCGATCACACGCCTACCCGATGCCAGCAGTACCACTGGTCGAAGCGTCTCGACAGTCGGGCGCCGGGCGGCTTCCACGTCAGTACCAGCCTCGAATCCGGCAGCGGCAAGGCCGCCCAACTGGCAACTGGTGCCGTTGCATCTCTTCGAGCACCATGACCGTCTCGGATCGAGCAACATCGGCAACAGCGCAGGATCAGGCGCGGGCCCGAGTCTGGGTGGGTCGGGTCTGCATACTGCGCCCCTCATCACGGCCATCGCAACCACGCAGCGAATGCTGTTGACAGGCGACGACGCCGGACAGCTCTACCTGTGGACATTGGCGGGCGAGGCTGTGGCGGTACCCGACGGCTTCACGGCTCACTGCATGAATGGCAGCTGCAACAAGCGGTTTGGCCTGCTCGAGAGCAAGAGGCCGTGCGGCGGCTGCGGAGGCCTCTTTTGCAACGCCTGCGCCGCGCCACACCCGGGTCTGGGCAGTGGGGCGCGATTCTGCCCGAGCTGCCACGCCAGCATTGATGCCTCGGGATACCTCTCGCGTGACGACAAGAGCGCGCAATAGCACCTCGCGCCAGCAGCTGTCGGCACCGTACTTCGATAGCTGAACTCGTTCGACTCCCTTTCCACATTTTTCTACATTGGCCTTTCGACGGCGATCTCGATGCCTTCACATGGCACTCAGTAGCAGTAAATCATAATATTCGTTCTTCCTGCTTTGTAGAGCTAGCAGCTGCAAAGGGCGACGAACGTCAAAGTTTTCAACTACAATCCAGTAAATTTGCGAGATGTCTGTGCTTGTTTTCGGAAAAGAGCGACGCTAGCACGTAGCGCAACTGATCGTGCGAGACACTGATTCAGTGCTCTGTCAGCACAGACGAACGTGTGTGCGCAGTGCATCCTCAGCTGGATCGAAGCGATAGATGACAAATTGGAGCGAGCGCGAGAATCGGCAGCATGTCCGAAGTGAAATGCCTGAAGCCGTGTGATCACGTTGTGGGCCAGGAAGTGACGACGTGGTCCGTGGCTGAGCCGGGATGGTGTTCTGTGTCACCGCACTGCGCTCGAAGCTGGGCTGACACGCGTCTAAGGAAGATAGTTGGATGGGCCGACGGGCCCAGGAGGCTGAGGCGCAGCTGGCCGTCAGACCCACGTCCAAATTGGCAGAAAAATCTAGAATCCGCTGGACCCTTCCCCACACTCTTAAATTTGTGCCTTCTTCCGCGAGCTGTAGTAACTACCCTTTGGACAGTGCGAGGTCGACTGCCAACACGGCCGAGCTGCGTGTCTGCCTCTGGAAGCTTCTCCCGTCCTCCCGAACCTTGGCCAATGATTCGATAACATCATGCGTCTTTCTAAGAAGTCACAGCCCATCACGACGCCACTCGATCGTGAACGCAGGTCTCTGCCAGCTCACATGTGGGCCAAGAAGCTCAGTCAGACTGCACACAGACGATTCTGAGCTGAGTCACGGGCGGTACAAGGGTACAGTGAGTACGTGTGACCGGACGAAAGACCGAGGGCATCCAGGTGTGTTTGCGTTGTGGAGTAGTGTTAAGGTCGCAGCCCTTCCTGTCCGCTTCCGGAGCACGACAAAGGACAGGTCCACGTCAGTCAAGGGCCTTCGAGCACTTTCGTGAGCATACCAGGAGCAGAGAGATACACGTTTGAGTTCAGGCTCCAGCTTCTAAGCCGTTGAACCATGTTTCGAGTCGGGCTCGAGGGTCTCTGACTGATGCTCACCGTTGCGGAATTGTTCACTCGCAAGCGCTTATGCTTTAGCTCACTCTACACATTGTGGGTATTTCGTATTCTTTGGTCATGTACCTGATGGATACCTAGTCGAGCCATCTACTACACAGCTAGTCGCAAAAGGTATATCTAAGGGGCATCTCATCGACTCGTCCGTTCTGTCATCTCACCAACTGCTACCAACATCAGCAAATTCCAACAACTCTACGACAGAATAAGTCAACCGCAACACAAGCCCTTCTGCGACGCACACCAATACGCATTCTGCTTCCTTCTCCCTCTCCATTTGATGCGACAGACACTCCGACTTCCTCTTCCTAGCGCATCGCTCAACCGCATTCTTGCACGTCCGTCGGCCTCTGCTTCGAACCTCGCCCGCACCGTCGTTGCTACTCCGCGTCTTTCCAACACTAGCGCATCTCCTTCCTCGAACGCTCGCAACTTTAGCACCAGCAAGATGTCTCTTCTACGCTCCAACCTGTTCAACTCTCCCTTCGACGACTTCGATGTGTTCCCGTCGACCTTCCGAGACTTGATGGTGAACCCGTGGCCTCAGCTCATGTCGCGCGGAGGCCCGACACCTGCCGTGTTCCAGGGCGAGCGCATGTGGTCGGGTCCGCGCATCGATCTGCACGAGGAAGACACGCGATTTGTGTTGACCGCCGAGCTCCCGGGTGTCAAGAAGGAGGATATCAAGATCAATGTGGATGCCGACCGCCGTCGCCTCACCCTCGAGGGCCACATGCGCAGCGAGTACACTTCGCCCAACCCTAGCGAGGGCGCTGCCAAGTCTTCCGAGTCGGGATCCAAGCCGTCGGCTGGCGAAAGCAAGGCATCCTCCACCACGACCTCGCAAGCGGTTACCAAGCACGACAAGGGCGAAACTCGCGTGGGTCATCCGCTGGTCTCGGAACGCGTCTTTGGCCAATTTGCGCGCTCCTTTACTCTGCCTCCCACTGCCAACCTGTCGGACGACACGGCTCTCAAGGCCCGCTTCCACGACGGCCTCCTCAAGCTCGAGATTCCCAAGAAGGCCGAGGAGCACTCCAAGACGCGCCAGATTGCGATCGAGAGCGCCTGAACGCGCCCCGTGGTAGGACTGGCGTGCTAGCTTACAGCTTGTGAGTTGGGGCTGGCTTCCAACAGTCCTCAACATGGTCTCGCCTCCTGTTCCAGTATCTGCGATTTAGTTTTAGTTGCTTTGACATCGCCCCCACTCCAGTTTTCTCCGTCTATCTTTGTCTCGTATCTGCCTTGTTTTCTTCGCATTTGTCTCGTCAGTCCCACACATGTAGTTTCACGTCGTTCAAATCTCGAATGTGCATTTTTTTTTTCCTCGTTCCCCACCGCTAACAGTCTTGAGCGCAACGTAGTCGTATTGGTGCTGTGACAGACCTGCATAGAATACACCACTACTGTCTGAACTCGTCTCCACCCCGATGGGTGACGAAGACGGGATGTCGCTGAGCGAGAAAAAAGTGATTCTAGGCTCGATGTCGAGAAGAGAATAACGGAGGATCCTAGATTGCTTGGTGAATTTACATCGCAGGGCCTGGGTCACATATATGATTTTGGTCTGTGGAAAGTGATTGTCCAAAACACATGTGAGTGACAGAATAATTTGAGGTGTGTCTGCAAAAATCTCTAGAGAAATCCGAATGGCTGCATAGTGAGCACTGTAGTTGTAGCTGTGCCGACGAGGCAGGCCATGCGGTTGCATGCCGAGCCAGGGCGCCGAGCTCACCGCCACAATCCTCGACCTCCTAAATCGCGTCGGCGTCCAAAGTCTTGGCTGTGCCTGCAATACTTGCGGTTTGCTGCTTGGTATGTCTTTTGCGAATATTATATAAATATTTATTATATATTATTATTTTCTCCGGTGGATCGGCAGGGTCGAGACAAACTTGTGACCGTTGGCCAAGTAGTCTCTGTTTGAAGACCGCATATACGCACTGTATAGTCACTTTGGCGCGCGCATTTGGTCTCCGGCCACGCCGAACATCGGATCTCCAACAAGGGTCTGCATGAGCCAAATGCACATGCTGTGCATGCAACCTGGAGACAGCTGAAACGCGGTGCTTCTCTCAACGTGCTAGTGCTTGCAAGGGTAGACTTGTGACTACTGCTCCGCCTGTATGGTGTGGTGCATGTATGCAATCCTTCACAAGTGCTTGTCTCGGAGAAGACATGCTCCGGTAAACGTTGCATGTCACTTCCTCAATCACCTGCCTTTGTTCCCTGCGTCTCCACTACCTGCCTCATCTAGATATTCAACGGTTACGACTTGGTCATTACATTCGCACATCTCACTGTAGTCACCTTACAAGCCAGTCACGCTCTCTCTCTCTCTAGCTCCAAGACATCAGCAACTCAGCTCGGCAACTTCCAACAATTCGTCAGTCCGATCATTACCGAGCCAAATTTCGTCCCTGTCGTCGTTTCAGGTTGGCCAACGTCTTTCCCACTTCACCACCACAACATCCGAAAAAAGAGGCGACTGGCTTCCCTCTGTCTCTGTTCACACAGCTTTCCATTCTTCAACGGCTCCGACAGTCGTACTGTTCTGTAACTTTACCTTTCGCGACGCTGGACGTCTCGTCAGATCTTCAATTTCCCGCACAGTATTCTCAGCATCATCAGTAGCCTCCCGAAACAATGGTCAGGATGCTCTCAAACTCTCTATTCAGCATGGCTGCACTTGTGGCCTCGGCTGCCGCGCTGCCTTCGTCGTCCTCGTCGACCGGCATGCTGCCCATCACCAAGCGGGCCTCGGTCTGCAACGGCGACGCTTCGCTCTGCAACAAGCTCTACAGCAACGTCACTTACATTGGCACGCATGATAGCTACGCTATCGGTACTCTTTCCCAGGCATCATCCGGATACAACCAGGAACAAACCATCACTCAGCAACTCAACGATGGCGTACGCCTCCTTCAGATCCAGGTGCACACCACCTCAAATTCGTCCTCCACCGGCTCCGGCCTCGATCTCTGCCACACGTCGTAAGTTGACCACTCCAACATAGTGACGCGACCTTTGTCACTTGTATCGTGCCCACGTGATTCGATGTTCTCATGCAAACGATCAGGGGAGCAACATGTAGGCCATGTGCGATGCTGGACAGTTCCGGCTTCATTAAAGCTCGTCCTTTGGAGCGCGGAATGAGGGGCCCCGCGCCGCACGTCTCGATACATAACCCACCCCGCACCGACTTCATTAACCGACTGCAGCTAGACTGACGCCCATCTGCTCCTTTTCTCTTTCCTCGAATCGCAGCTGCTCGCTTGTCAACGGTGGGTCGCTCGAGTCGTACCTCAGCACTGTCAAGTCCTGGATGGACTCGAACGCCAACGAGGTGGTGACGCTCCTGATGGTCAACTCGGATGACCAGGCAGTGTCCAAGTACGCGACTGCGTTTGAGTCGACTGGCATCTCGAGCTACGCATATGCGCCGTCGTCGGGCGCAGCCGTCAGCAAGACGTCTTGGCCTACCCTCGGCTCGATGATCGATGCCGGCAAGCGACTAGTTGTGTTCATCGACAACTCGGCCGATGTTTCAAGTGTCGACTACATTCTGCCCGAGTTCCAAAACGTGTGGGAGAACCCGTACAACCAGGACTCGCTGCCATTCAACTGCTCCATTGACCGTATCAACACCGGCTCTGACAGCTCACAGCTCATGTACCTCGTCAATCACTACCTCGACTCCTCGTTTGACCTGTTTGGCACCACTGTCTACATCCCCAACACTGCCGAGATCGCCACGACCAACGGATACGACTCGATCCTGCAGGACGCCAACAACTGTGCCGCTTCTCACTCGTCTTACCCCACCTACGTCCTTACCGACTACTACGACCAGGGTAACGGCTCCGTCTTCCAGGCAGCCGCTGCAATGAACGGCATCGAATACACCGCCAAGGCCATCGGCAACTACTCGTCCACCTACACCGGCAAGAAATCGGGCAGCAGCACCACCTCCTCGTCCTCTTCGTCTGCCGCGAGCAACTTGGCCTTTGCCTCCTCAGCTGGCATGATCGCCCTTGCTTGCTTGGCAACTGCGTATCTCGTCTAAGCTCACGCGCCATTTTATCTTGGTAGTATACAGTGGCTTCTTCTCCTGGACGTTCTCGCCCACTCTTCCTTCGCCGAACCGGACAATCCCTCTTGGAATCGCAGCAACTCTCTCCCCCGTCCCACTCCTGCTCAGTCCAGCATGTAGATAATTTCACCGCACACGCACACACACACACTCTCTCTCCCCCTTTACTCAAATGGACACTCTTTCATCTCCTTACGGAACAGACCCAACGCGCACGGCACTATTCCAAGACAGCTGAAAAGTGATTAGATGACTCGGTTTCAATAGCAAGCATGTCTTGGACTGCAGAAATCGGAACAAAGGTCTAGTCGTCAGCGAACTGGATCTTGCCGCCAGGAAATGCGCCCCACTGTGGTTGTTGGGGTTGCGGGGGAGATGGCGGAAGACTCGAAGGCTGGGGGGGCTCAGATTGCTGTTGCTGCTTGGATTGTTTGGATCTTGATGATCTTGTTGTTCTTTTCGTTGGTGATGCAGGCTGTGGTTGAGGAGAAGATTGCGGAACGTTGTTGTGATGCTGTGGTACTGATTCCGACTGCTGCGCATCGCTGCTGATAGAGGTAGCACCAAGCTGATGGACGAGGTAATGAAGGTCGATCTGTCTTGCTCGAGCCCAGTCCTTGATCTGATCTCTAAAGGCGGAGAGAATCTTGGCCAGTGAATTGTAGAACTCCAGACCTTCGATCAGGTTGCTCGAGAGTTCGCGATACTTGACGTAGGCAGCGTCGAGGTTTTGGAGCGCACGTTCGCGCTGTTGCAGCCTGGGGTCGGACTTGCGTGCCTTGACGAATTCCTGATTTCGCTCAGTGATACGGGAGAGCAGCTCTGTCTGCGAAGCTGCAGAGGTCTCGAGATCCTGGACGAAGCGAGAATACTTGGCAAGTTGGCGATCAAACAGGTCTTCAAAGTCAGCGGCTATGAGCGACATCGATGCGGTGTCCGCAGATCCAACCCGTGACGACGAAGACGAAATTGCAGCCGCCTCTCGCATCACCAAGCTGCGGATGTCGTCTTGGGACGCCAGTGCTTTGGCTTCGGTCAGGCACGCGGCTCGAGAGTCGAGCAGATCGTCCAGGTTCTCCATCTCGACTCGAAGTGCGCGGATCGCGTGCACCTGCGCGTCCGAAGTCTGACCAGTACCAGCGGACGATGACGCGGCAATGGAGGGATTGGAAGTGGGCACAAACGCCTCGAGATCCGCAACCTGGACAGAGAGCACACCGATGAGATCCTGCCAGTCGTCGAGCTTCTTGCGCACAACTTCGTCCGAGGCCGCCGCCTTGATCAGCGTGTCGTGGTACTGGGCAGCTTGCGCCTTGAGCTCCTGGTTGATCTGGTTGGACGAGGGCCGACTCCAGCCTTTGGAGGTGAACGAGGCGCGGACGTTCTCGTCCTCCCGTTCTTCGGCCTCGATGAGCGCCAGTGCCTCGGACAGGATGTCCCGATCCGTAACCGCAATCCGCGCGACGTCGCGTGCGATGCGATGCAAACGATCAATGCCGCCCTCGGCAACCACCTCCTCATGCTTGCGCAACAGAGCGGGTGGCAGACCCATCGGCTGCTCCAACGCCTGCAAACTGCCCGGAAGATTGAGACTCTGCAGAGTGCTGGTGGCAATGGCATCTAGCTCATCGCGACGGTTGCCGACCCTGTCGCGCACGAGGCTGTCTTTGCGATCGTCGTAGATGCTGATGGCCATGTGGACGGCATAGGGCACCAGCTCGGCGAACAAAGGCTTTCCGAGCGCAGGCGCCGGCCGTTCTCTTAGCAGCGGAATAGGATCAGCAATTTCGGCGGGCACGACGGGCTTGACCATAGCAGCAGCCTGGATCGGAGCAAGGTTGGTAGCTGATGTGACGGGCTCAAGATAGATCAGGTCATTGTCCCGTGTGCCGCGTTGTATGTTGGTGGCGATGATCTGCTGGAGACTCTTGAGGTCCGACGTGATAGCCTCGCTGACCCCACGTCGGGCCGAGTCGAGTGCCTTTTTGACGTGGATCTCGGCGACCTTGAGGCGCCCGAGCTCGTCACCGTAGCGGTTCGAGGCCAGATCGTCGCAAGCCTTGCGAAATTGTGCTGCTGCTGCAAAGTGATATCGCTTGACGGTGATGTGACTCTCCCATCCCGATGGCAGGGTAGGTCTGGCCAGCGCATCGGTACTCACATTTGACTCTTCGGCGGTGCCAGTGGCTGCCTCGAGAGCAGAGGCATAGAACTCGGATACTTTTTCAGCAAGCTTGGCAATGGTTGCGTCTTTGAGCTTGTCTACGACAGCTTTTTGCCAGAAGCACTCCTGTGCCTGAGCGAGCATGAGATCGCGCAAGCATCGGAGCAGGCTCTCATTGAAGTCTGAGGATGGCGGCTTGAGATGTCGAATTTCGCCGACGAGGTTGTCGAGTATGTGCTGAACTACGCCAGCGGCACTCTGGAACCAGGCTGTTGCTCGTTTGATGGATTCTTTATCGGATCTGGCTTCTGCACAGCCGAGGGCAGAGTAGAGGCTAGCGAGAGTAAAGAGGACATTTGCGCGCTCGTAATTGGTATCGGGATGAGCAACGGTGTCGGCGGTGGCATAAGACGTGCCAGACTGAGGACCAGACTCGGCTGATGCACTGGATTCGAGGGCGCCCTGAATGCCCGAGGTCCAAGAAGGCAGGGAGGAGGGGCAGGAGAGCGTCCAAGGAAAGGAGAGACCGATGTTGGATGGGAATTTGGTTGCGAAGAAGACGAGCTGGGCATGGTAGCGGAGTGCAGTGTCGATGGCCGATGTGTGCACCTCGATCGAGGCTAGGTCATCTCGATGACGACAAAAATCACGCACGTCGTTGGCAAAGGCATCAGGATGGGTATCGGTGTAGTGCTGGGAGATGTAGGTGCGGATGGCGGACGAGAGGGCCTTGCTCAGGGCAGGGGTGCGTTTTTGGGGTATGGCCAGGATGTTTTTAGGCATTTTCTGACAATAACGGAGGCCAGGTATGGGCCTAGTCCGCTGTGTTGATGGAAGACGAAGGGTGCGGATGAAAAAGTGATGGAAGAAGGACGTTGGGTGAAGCCGGGTCGATGTGTACTGTATTGCTGTACGCTAAGCTCAAAAGTGTGAGGGTGCGTTCGAGGCGACACATAACCTCCACCTCAACAACACAACTCACAGACTCGGTGACCGTGTTGGAAAGCGCGCCTTTTCGCACGGAATTGGCACCCTTGGAAATCAGACCAGCCAAGCGGCAGCCTCGGAAATCGGGCTACACTTCTGTGCCAACTCATGCAACACAGTGCGGTGGAGTGCGGATTGTCCACTCGACCAATAATTTTCTTATTTTTATTTTCTTTTCTTTCACTTTAAATTCTTCTTCTTCTTCTCCAAGCTCTTTTCGACGTGAAACTGCTAGGCTAACGGCGACACCTTTATTACACGTTGCATTGCAAGTCTTAGCGTTCTGGTTCGCTAGAGTTACAAGGTCCATTCCTCACGCCATCACACATCCCTGAAATCGACGCAGCAGACATGTCGGCATCCGCACAACCCTGTACAAGTGCCGCGGCATTGGAATCGGATCAGCCGACGCCCCAGCAGCTCCTCTTTGCAAAGGCCGTCATTCTTACGTTTGAGCTCTGGCCCGCCATGCGGCTGGCCGTCTCAGAAGAGTGGGGCGGACCTGACTCGGCAGACAAGCGCGACTTCTTGATCTCGCATCTCTGTGACGAATACGGACAGGCCGGTCCCGCGTTTGAGCCCGATCTCGACGACCTCGCCGATGTGCTCGAAGGTTACATTGTGGACGAGTTTGAATGCCGACTCGAGGATGGCAGTCCCGATTGGGTTGCCGGCCGTATCGTTGGTCTTCACCGCACCATTTTTGACTCGACTGACCTTGCAAAGGCGCAAGAGGTGGTTCAGGAACTCGACAAGGCCGCTCAGGAACTCAGGGGCAAGAACTCCAACGTATCCCGAGGTCCCGAACAGGACAACAACGTGGACGGCGAAATGGAGCACGACGACGCGCATCACGACCCTGCGGAGGCAGCTGCGAGACACATGGCGAATCAGCACGGCGGCATCACGTCGGCAGATAACCTCGGCGCTCAGATCGGCCTCGAACAGCAGGAGAGACGTCAGCAGCCAGAACAACCACCCGTCCGACAGGAGCCCATCATTGATGAGGACGGCTTCGAAACCGTCGTCGGCCGACGCCGGCGCAAGTAGACCTGATAAACTGTCAAGCTACGCACTTTATCATGCTATTCTTTTATACAATTCATAGTGACTACAGTATAACCACCTTGATGTGTATTCACAGTGCGGCATGGAGGGAAGCGCATCGCGACAGCTATGAGAACAGACGTAGACGGACATCCAGCCCGTGATGCAGACTCGGGCAATCTCAGCTTTAGGCTCAATCTGCCGTGTGAGGGTGAGGCTGCGCATGACATGTACTGCAAGTCCGTACAAGCCTTCGGATGAGATGCCAAGATGACTGATGATACTGCGTGAGATGGGAGCGACAGTAATTACAGGTATATAGTACGCACCATCAAGTTGTGTGGAGAGGTGTGATTGCCATGAATTGTGACTGATGGATATGTGTGTTAGGCCATGGTGTCTGCAAGCTGCAGGCTCTATCGCGTTTTGTTTTTATTTTTATTTTTGAGGACCCTGAACGGGGATGGTCCTTGTGGGCGCGCAGCAAAGTGGCTGTTATGTTTCGGGATTGGCTTGCTGCACCCTTGCGCAGCTCACTCCTCCACGTTTCTCTTGTCTCATCACACCTTTCCAACTTCATCTCAAACCATCACCTCGACAGTCTGTCGACCCTTTACCACCTTCATCACCATTCTCCATCTCCGGGCTCGGCGTCACACTGGCGGCCCTCGCCAAGCTCAGAGTCATCACCCACTTCGAGATCGGCCCATTTGCCTTCCTTTTTTGGGCGCCGTACTTCTCGTATCACAGGTTCCCCTCCTAGCTTCCGTCTACATCGCCCCACACTCACATAGGTTGAACTGGCACAGCCCTCGTATTCTACCAAGAGTCTCTCTCGCTCTATTTAACCTCACTCCATCACCGAGTACCTCAGTCCAGGATCGTCTGGTATTCCCATTGAGCCCAGCATGAGCGCGCCTGGCTCCATGCGGCGGCCCGGCGCCGCTCGCGGCACCAAACTCAAACCGCCCAAGAAGCCAGGCCTCGAGATCTCGGTCGAAGATATGTGGCATCGCCTCGCCCACGCCATTGCTCAGATCCAGAATCACAACATCTCCAAACTCAGCTACGAAGAGCACTATCGCTATGCATACAACCTCGTTCTCTACCAGCAGGGCGACATGCTCTACAACGGCGTCAAACGCCAGGTCGAGAATCACCTCGATCGTCTCTGCAATGACAATATCGTCCCTTCATTCCCTCCTGGTGGTGCCGCCTCCGTGTCGGCCGGCATTATCTTGCCCGACTCGATGCTCTCCAACGCATCCTCATCCTCCTCCGGCCGCTCTGCCTCCTCCAAGGGCAAGGCACGAGCACATGATGTCCAAATCTCCTCCAAGTCTGCCGATCACGGCGCCAATGAGGCAGACACAGCGTCCACAGATATCTCAGCTGCAGCCGCCACTAGCGCTACCATGTCCGCCACCCAGACCGGGGATCGTGCCGACGCTGTCGCTCGTATTCAAGCCGGCGAGCGCCTCATGACTGCGATCCGCGACACCTGGACTGATCACCGCAGCTGCATGTCCAAACTCTCCGAGGTACTCAAGTACGTCGATCGAGTCTATGTGCCCAACAACAAGGTACCCCCCATCAACCGTCTTGGCCTCGAGATCTTCCGCGATTCGGTAGTTCGCTCCACCAAATTCCCTATTCAAATCTACCTCTACAGCACTCTGCTAACACACATCCAGATCGAGCGTGAAGGTTCCGCCATCAGTCGCTCCCTGCTCAAGTCCAACATCGACATGTTGGCAGATCTCACACAGCCTCGATCTGGCATCTCATCTCAGCAGGATCCCTCGGTCTACACGTGCGACTTTGAGCCCGCCTTTCTCAAGACCTCGGCAGCCTTCTATCAGGCTGAGGCCGAGCGCTGGCTCGACACCGGCGATGCAGCTCGCTATCTGGCTCATGTCGAGCGACGTTTGCAGGAGGAGGCCGACCGAGTCTCGGTCTATCTCAAGGCCGAGACCAACAAGCCTCTTCGCCAGCTGCTCGAGCGAAACTTTCTTGCTAGCCACCTCAAGACCATCATTGACATGCCCGGGTCCGGCTTGGTCACAATGCTCGACGAGGCGCGCCGCGAAGACCTCTCACGCATGTATCGGCTCTTTAACAAGGTCTCGGATGGTCCCGCCGTGCTGCGCGCGGGGCTCAAGACCTACATCACCTCTAAGGGCAAGCTGATCAACGAGGCGGTCGTGAGTCAACCGCAGCCTGGAGCCGCAGCCGCAGCCGCAACCGTCTCGGGCCCCAATAGCGGCACGGCAGTTGAGGCTGCTGAAGCTGCATCACCTGCACCCGCTCCTTCAGCCGCCAAGGGCAAGGGTAAAGAGAAGGGCCAAGATGGTGCGGCTGACGCATCTACACCTCTGGCAGCTGCCGCCATCCGGTGGGTAGAAGAGGTGCTGCAGTTCAAAAACAAGTTTGACGACCTGCTCGAAACGGCCTATTCCAAAGATTCGGGATGCGAGACGGCCATCAATGAGGCCTTTGAGACGTTTATCAACACCAACAAACGCGCGCCGGAATTCATCTCGCTCTTCCTCGATGAAAACCTCAAGAAGGGCCTCAAAGGCAAGACCGAGGCCGAGATCGACGACGTGTTGGTCAAGACCATCTCGGTCTTCCGCTTCCTGCACGAGAAAGACATTTTTGAGCGCTACTACAAGCAGCATCTCGCCAAGCGTCTGCTTCAGGGCCGCAGCGTGTCGGACGATGCCGAGCGCGGCATGATGGCCAAGCTCAAGGTCGAGTGCGGTCACGGCTACGTGGCCAAACTGCAGGGCATGCTCAATGACATGAAGACGAGCGAGGAGACCATCGAGTCGTTCAGCCGCACGGTACGCAACTCGGATCGGCCCATGCCGTTCACGCTGTCGGTCAATGTACTGACGAGCACCAACTGGCCCATATCGGCCCAGGCGTCGCAATGCACTATGCCCGAAAATCTCATGGAGGCGCGTCGGCGCTTCGAAGAGTTCTATCAGAGCAAGCACAACGGCCGTATCCTAACATGGCACCCGAACCTCGGCAACGCCGACGTCCGTGTTGCCTTCAAGTCGCGAACCCACGAGATCAATGTGTCGACGTTTGCGCTCGTGGTGCTACTGCTCTTTGACAAGACCGAAGGCGAGGGTCAGACGCTGTCGTACCACGACATCTCCCGATCCACCAACATCGCAGACGCGGATCTACAGCGTACGCTCCAGTCGCTGGCGTGCGCCAAGTACAAGATCCTGCTCAAGGAGCCCAAGGGTCGCGATGTCAACAAGGATGACACATTCACATTCAACATCAACTTTAGCTGTCCGCTGGCCAAGTTCAAAATTGCACAGATCGCCGCTCGCGTCGAGACAGCCAAAGAGCGCAAGGAGACCAACGAAAAGGTCGAGGAGGAGCGAATGCACCTGGTCGAAGCGTGCATCGTGCGCATCATGAAGAATCGCAAGACGCTGGGTCACAACGAGCTGGTGCAGGAGACGGTTCGTCAGCTCGGCGGTCGATTCCAGCCCTCGCCGAGCCTCATCAAGAAGCGTATCGAGAGCCTGATCGACCGAGAGTATCTCGAACGAAGTCCAGAGGAACGCAACGTCTACCTCTACCTTGCATAGTCCCGGCACTGTCCTTCTTTCATTCGTCTGTCGGTCAATCTGTCAATGGTATTGCTACTCGCATGTTGTCGTCGCCCTAATCGCAATTGCAGTGATGTGACTTTTTTCCTCATTTCCAGACCACCACAACTGTGCAGTCAGCCTCGGAAGCTGGACCGCAAGTGTACTCAAGAAGCTGTAGTGATGCTGATGACTTGCTTCACGAACTACATCGTGGCAGGTCCGGGTCGCCATTGGGGCACAGAGACGTGTGTGCTCCAAATCTCGGATTACTCAGTCATATAATACGTGGCAGTTGTTGGATGGGAGCTGGGGGAAAAGATCTGCACGAGACGAGCACAGCATTCGGACGCAGGTGCAGACCTTGACTTTCATACCCGGCAGGTAGACACAAGAACACGATTGCACAGTCCTGAGCAGGCGAGAGTGTGTGAATGAAATATGGCATTTTCTATTTCTCGAGGCGGGCCTTGATGGTAGCAAGGCGTTGCTCGAGGCCAGATAGAGAGCCTTGAAGAGCGTGGTGTCGCTGATCGAGGCCGGTCATGACACTCACGTCGGCAGCCGAGGTGGCGGGGCGCGTCGACACCGCAGCCGTCTTTGGTCGATCCCCTGGAGTTGGGGATCTAGCCGTGACGGTGCGGGCCGAAAAGCGACGGAGAGCGCGTTGGGATGAGCTTGTGGCGTTGCTGAGTCCGTTTCGGATGCGACTGCCTACGTGACCGAGGATAAAGTCGTCGTTGTCGGGCGGGGGAGAGGAGGAGGTCATGGCCACGTCGCGTGCCGCATCGGCTTTGGCTTGGCTGCTGAGAGACATCATGCTGGTTGCTCTCCCCATGCCCCTGCGATACTGGGACAGCATCTCGCCAGAGTCCTTGCGGCGCAGTGCACGGGCACGCGCAACATCTCGTGCAGCCGCCGACAAGGCTGTAGACTCGCCCATGCTTCCCGACCTGCCGCTGTGAATGTGCAAAGGAGCAATGGCGCCAAGCACGGGCACCTGCGTGATGGGTGCAAAGGATATGCTGGTCTTGGGTAGGCTGCCAGAGAGCACCTCGGTGCTGGCATTGGCTGATCCCGCCTCGAGGGAAGGGAAGCTGTCGCGCGAGGGACGCGTCCGACGGCCAGCAAAACCTGGCCGCGGTGCATGGTCGTAGGAGTCGTCGCGCGATGAAGACAGAGAGTGAATCGAATTATTATCGCCGCTCAGCAGCAGAGGTGGAGAGGCACGAGCTCCTGTCGTCTCCCATCTTGCGGCAACGGAGGACACGGGTGGTGCGTGACTGAAGCCGTCTGTCAGTGACGGGCTTTGAGTTCGGTTGGGTTTTGTCGGAGTGCCTCGCTCCTGTGCGCGGATCAGAAGCTGACGCGCGCTCTTCTTGTGTCGCAAAGGTCGAGCGGCGCGGTCGCCTCCATCGGAGTCATCCGAATCGTACATGTCGATGTCGAGCGCATGGTGCGAAGGCACGTGAAGTCGATTCGATGAGCCATGGGGGAAGCAGCCGGCCGACGTCTCGTCGTCCGAAGGCGAGCCAGGACTGGGGAGGCGTACGGTCGGACGAGGCGCAACCAGCACTGTTCTCGACGCCTGTTGGCCGAGCAGACGCGAGAGTCCAGAGTTAGGCTTTTGGGGCATCGGATCCGCCGACATCTCTGACTGATGCTGTGACACGGGCACACTTGTGATTTGTGACGGAGCCGGAGTGTCATGCAGAGCCCGGCGTGCTGTTGAATATCGTCCATCGTGCTGCGGTTCTGCACCACTTCTCGCATCATCTTGCCAGCTAAAGGTAGACGCTGGCTTCGACGATGACAGCTGCGGATCTGTCGTCGACCGTGGAAGCTGGCTCGGTGGGCGCGATGACACTGCCGACAACGGTGCGACGCCATTCTGCTTCTTGCGAATGCTCTTTTGCACTGCCATCATCATCTCGTCCCACGCCTCCCTCTCGGAAATTTCACGAACGGCGTTGCTGCCACCCGACTGGCGACTCTCGGAACCAACGCTGCCACCACCACCTGGAGTTGCCGAACGGGCTCGGTCCAAATCGCGACGATGCAAGATGGCCTTTTTCCCTTCCGTAAACTTGGCGGTCCGGGCAACTGATGCGGCAGGGAACGGATACGGCGATTGAGGGACGGCAGGGGTTTGGTGTCCTGGCGTGCTTTCAGAGATTGCCGGCTCCTGCTGCGTCTCTCGCGCCTGCTTGAATCGCTCATGCATAACCATGTAAGATGGTTTCCGTGCCGGTGTCACGTAGTTGTGAGGCTGTAGAGTCTCGGAGCCACTGGGCTGGCGTTGCTGCCCTGCGTTGAGTCGCCCAACGTCGAGCTGCTTGCTTGTGAGGCGGAATGGAGCGACGTCTTGGCCATGGCTAGACAACAGTGCAACAGGGCTCGGAGCGAAAGAAGGTGGTGTCGGCAGAGCATGCGAGGAACCAGCGGCAGTCGAACGTACAAAAGGTGTTGATGCCAAGGGCGTGCTGGCCGGCCAAGTGCCTGGCGACGTTGTCAGCTCCAGTGGCAGCTCGTTGTAGCTCTGTGCGGAGGACGGATGGCCTGTCCTTGCTTCTTGGGCACCCGTGGCGACCATGAAGGCATCGTGCGGAGGCAGGCGGCTGAAGCCGACAAAGGATACGTCGCAGTCCGACCAGCGAGGTGCGTTGCGTGCCGGAGATGGGGAGCTAGAGCCGAGCTTTTCGCTGCGTCTGTCACTCTGCAACGGAGATGGGGAGCCTCCCTTGAGCACAACAGCCGGCGACGACGAAGATCGAGGCAGGCTCGAGAGATTGACAATCGACTTCTCGTCTACGGCATCATTAGACTCGCTGGCCTTCTCTTGTCGACAGCTGAACCGCGAAAGGCTGCGATCGAGGTCGCGCGAGTCGGCAAAAGCAGGGAAGTCGTCGGGATGACCAGCAAAAAGAGCCGAGAACGAGGGCAGACTGGACACGGCGGATAGGCTGGCGTCCAAGTTGAGCGGGCGGAGCGCCGGATTGGCAGCATCGGCTGCCTCACTGGAGACCTGGTTGGGCACAAATGGAGGCTCGACTGGCCAGTCGCGACTCCAGTCGACCTTGTGCATTTCAAAGAAGGAATGCTGCTGAACCTCGCGAGAGTCGTTGCGGCCGATTCGAGCATCGGCAGTAGTGAGGAGCCTACGGATCAGGCTAGTCAGCTCCGCCGAACACTGGACTGTCGAGTCGAGTTTGAGCGTGTGTCGATGATTTTTGATCAGCTCGTAGGTCTGCCCCATCTTGTCGGCAAAGAAGGGCAAGACTCCGAAGCGCATCTCGTAGAGAATGATACCAAAGCTCCACCAGTCCAGCTCTGGCCCGTAAGGGCCTGGCTCTCGCGCTTCAGAATCGTTGGGCTGTGGCATCGTTGTCGAACTACTGGACCCGAAGCCTGTGGACAGGATTGCCTCGAGAGTCAGGGACTGGAAGCTCTGCTGTCGCTCGAGCATCCGCATCTCCTCTGCTTCAAGAACTTCAGGTGACAGATAGTCGCATGTTCCTGTTGGTTGCGAGCAGAAAAACTTCCACACCTTGCGAGACCGGCCAGCGTGATTGGTCGTGCCGGGCTCGTGCTTTTCGAAAGAGCTGAAGGGGGCTGCACTTGCAAAGTCGCAGAGCTTCAGATGGCCGCTGCGGTCCAGGAGGAAGTTGCCGGGCTTGATGTCGCGGTGCACGTAACCCTGGCTGTGCACCCAGGCGATAGCCTGGACCATGTCGACACTGTAACGGAAAATCCAATCTTCGGTGAGGAGACCTGTAGATGCGCGTCCCGGGTACTCTGCGCCGCAATTGCTGGCAGCCATGAGAAGCTCGCAGAAGTCGCCGCTCGGCAGATATTCCATGAGGACGTGCACCGAATTTTGCGTCTGGAAGGCTGCCATGAGGTGCGGAGTTAGGGCGCAGCATGATGTCTCGATCGCGCCATGTTCCTCCGAGTCAGATGGGCGTTGAAGGAGGCGTGCTTCGTTGATGGGAGTCTGAATTGCGGCGTTGCGGCGTGCAAATCCCTTTACGAGAGACTTCAGGACATAAATCTGTCCGTCGATACGACATCGAACCACCTCGACCAGGCTCCCAGCCCCCTTTTGAAGCACTCTGACCGTTTTGAAGTCGTGTACCTGCAGCGTCGCTTTGCATATGGAGGCGATAGCAGAAACGGCAGCTGCGCGAAGTGGATTGGGATCAAGATGGGGTTGTAAGCCGTCACAGGACCATGCGATGGTGAGTGCAATGTCGAGCAGCTCGTCAAGGCGCTGTGTCTGATCTTGCGAGGCAACATCGTTCGTGACGGTATCGTTCAAGTCATTATCCGCTGGTTGTATCAATCGGCCGCTGAGGCTTGTGTCATGAGTGGAATAGACGTCGAGGTCACTCTTGTTGATCTGAAAGTCACGGATCGCGGCTCTGACTGCTTTGAGCGAGAGGGTATGAATGATTGCGCTCCGCCTCGAAGGCCAGTCCGTGTCGGAACATGATTTGCTGATATTCATAGAAGCGCTGTGTCGTGGGCTGGCCATCCAAAAGCGGTGCTTGTCTCCGGCGCCGATGTGTGTTGGGCTAGATGATGCATGCAGGCGCATGCTTGACGGACAGCATTCATTAAGGGTCTCGCTGAAGATCGCGACGGCTGGTAGGCTGCAAGGAAAAGATGCCGTAGCCTCTGAGCTACTCTACAGTTTGCTGCCGATAGAGAGTGACGGTGCAAGTGGATATGCTGGTCCTAGAAAGAAAGCGACAGTAATATACTCAAATGCTGTCGATGATAAGAAAGATGATGTCAAAATTGGAAGAGGATGAACGGTACAAAGCGCATCTCGGCTAAGAGATTGGCAGAGGTGTGGAGACAAGCATGTCAAAGACGTCGAAGGTGTCGACACGACAACAACACGCTGCTGGTCATTGCCAGCGTGCACAGCCAAAAACACATCCAAACGCAACAATATATAATGCGATCACCGAGCGAAGCGAGGGATCGCCGATGGACATGCTTGATTGCTAAAAACTGAGATATGGCGCGACCTCAGGCTGACTGAGCTTTAGAGGCGCGCGCCTGCGCAGGAAGCGCGTCGCGCCTCAGCTTGGTCAGCAAGGCGCGTCCTCCACCTCGCGACAGAGAGCAACCAATGAAGAAAGGCTCCGGGACGGAGCCTAACAACTAAATACAAGAGGATGATTAACAACGGATAAGCGAAGAAGCGAGGAATAATGCGAAGTCGGAACGTGTTTGGGTAGCGAAGAAAATGGGTGAAGTTAAATTTATTCGTGCCGACGCTTGGTGGTGAGCGCGGTGGCTGTTTCGACACTAGTCGCAAAATCAAATCGAAAGATGTAGAAGGCCCTTTCTTGCTCCAGTTGAACAGGTTGGAGCGTAGAAGAGACATCTTGCTGGTGCTAAAGTTGTGAGTTTGCGAGGAAGGAGATGCGCTTGTGTTGGAAAGACGCGGAGTAGCAACGGCGGTGCGGGCGAGGTTCGAAGCAGAGGCCGACGGTCGTGCGAGAATCCGGTTGAGCGATGCGCTAGGAAGAGAAAGTCGAGGCGATATGACCAGTCGACTCATGTTGATGCCACTGTAGGCGTACTTTTGCTTCTTCTACGCTGGCTCGAGGATCGGCGCTTGGCGAATAATCCGTTACCGTTTCGACGACTTTGTGTGCTCGGCAGATGAGATCCATGTCGTGCTTTTGCAAGAACCGGGGAAACCACGTCCGGACTAAAGCTGAACGAGACACCGCGGTCGTTTTTCGGACCAGCCTGAAATATCCTTGTCCGGATCTGACCAGAGGAGATTGCAGAGAAGACCTGTGTCGGGAACATCGGTGGGTCGCATGACACGTCGGATCTGCTCCATGCTCTGCAGGTCGGGCGAAAGGCCGCCGTGCATGGTAAAGATCTTCTCGTTGATAATGGCCGCGATCGGCAAGCAGTTGAAGCAGTCGGTGGATGTCTTCCAGAGCTTGATGTTGAATCTACGCTTGCACTCGTCGTAAATTCCATAGATTCGGTTGATCGAGGCGCACTCTTGGTTACCACGCAGAATGAAAAAGTTCCCCGGGTACTTGATCTAATAGGCGAGAAGCAGGCAGATGATCTCTAGCGACTGCTTGCCACGGTCGCTATAGTCGCCGAGGAAGAGGTAATCTGCCTCTGGTGGGAAGCTGCCGTGCTCAAACAGACGCAAGAGGTCGTAATATTGGCCGTGAATGTCACCGCAAATCTTGATCGCCGCCTCGAGTTCGAGGAGAATGGGCTGGTTGATGAAGATATCTCTGGCCTTCAGGCAGAGGTACTTGATTTCGTACTCTTCCATATGCATGGGCTTGTCCGGTCGCGATCCTCGGACCTCGAGCAGTCGATCGATGACGTTGTCGAAATCGACCTCAGGTGTTGTGTTGTCGGCCATGGCTATGAATTTGTGTGGACTGCCTCGAAAAGGTCAGTCAATTGTGGGGACTACTTGAGATCAAAAACGACAGCAGTCGTTGGCGTCGGAAACCGGTCGAGTAAAACGCTGACCGGTGCTGAAGGGCCGACAGATCAAAGCTGACGCTGACTTGTCCGAGTTGAGTGGACAGCAGTCGCAAGTGGCAAATGTGCTGAGCGAGATGGTGCACGTGTGAGCTAAGATATGGAGTCCAGTGCTCGAAGACAAAAGTCAAATCAACAGAGGTCCAGCGATGAGATGGTGTTTTGATAACGGCGATCGAAGTTCCACGGGTTCGTCGACAGGTGCGAAAGACAAATGTATATAGTTTTGGCTTCTGAATGGCAGATGAGGTGTCGACCAAAGTGCTACGATCGTTGGCGGATGTCGAAAAGTGACTACAGCCCATCAATGGGATCGAACTTGAGAGGGCCGCAAAAAAGGGACTGGAACGAGATGCGGCCGACGGTCAAATACCGCAAAGTGAAAGGCGCTGCAGACAGCTGCAAATACGAAAAGCGGGCTGGCGAGAGTGTGAACGGTGATGATGGTGAAAAGGGATTTACATGCCGATTGTGAAGAGGACAACTTGAGTCGTCGGGTTCAGAAGGAGATAGATCGTAAAGGAGTATGGTCGAGGAGATTGCACGAAGTCGATGGTGAAGGTGGCGCTCGAGAGATCCAATGGATGAGCACTACGAATCCGGATTTGGAGTGCCAGGACGACGATCTCGATAACGTAACCCGCCGGTTGGATAACGGCGATAGCTTCCATGACGTATTAAAGGCTGGGTTGTGTAATAACAATGAATAATACGATTCAGTCGATAGATCCCGGTTGAGATGATGGAAGAGCTGGGGAACTGAATCTGGCGACGATCGCGAAAACGGCGGTGTTGATATAGACGACATCGGTACAGATTAGGAGAAGAACGAAAAAATAGAGGTGCGGAATTGACTTGCGGAATCGATGATGCGGAATGCTGCGGAAAGCATGCTGTGCGCAGTCGACGCGGAAAACAGCGATATACCCCAACAAGATCGTTATGGGTCCGAGAGGTTATTCAATCGATCGGCGATGAAAAGGTCGACCCGTCGACCTACGGACCTAAGCTATCTCTTGAAGTAACGACGTGCAATGCCTGAAATGACAAAAAATTACCAAAAAATTGGATTGTCAGTGACGTTTGGAAGACGAGATAGGCCAATGATGATGTGTGACCTCGAGATAAGGATAATGATTAACCGATCGTGAAGAGGGCGATTCTGTTGTCGGCATTGAGGATAAGGTAGAGCGCGATATGGTGAGATTGACCGGGGGCGAGGCTGACTATGAGGGTAGTAGCCGAGAAGTTCAGAGAAAGGGCTCCTTGAAGTTGAAGGCGGATGCCGTAAAAGATGACTTCGAGGAGGTAGCCGTCTGGCTGAGCGAAGTCGATGACCTCAATTTATAAGAGAAGGCTAGGAGCGACGTCGACGAGAGTGAGAGTGGCAGTCGATTAAGACGGAAGGAGTAGATTGAAGGCGAGAATTGATAACAGTGATGACGACGAAAGAATTGAAGGAAAAGGAGGATGGCGATAGCGATATTGTTACGAGAAGTAAAGTCGACTGGGATGAGAACGGTAATGGTTGACTAGGGATCACCAAAGAGAAACGCTCTCGTGGCGAGTCTGGGTGCAGAATTACCAAATCCTTAGTGAGATTGATCGATCCGGCTACGAGATTTGCGGTGTTGACTGCTTGAGATGGGTGGTACTTCTTGAGGCGATCTTGATGGACACGTTCTTCCCGATGCGTTTGGAAGTTTCGAATGATGGAATTCTTGCGTTTGGTCTTGGACTTGACGACAGGGCCCAATCCAGCGTGGTGATAACTTTGCTCCAGTGGAACAAGTTGACTCGAGCTGTGTTTGACACGGAAGGACCAGTTGTCCAGGTTCAAGAACTTGGGAGGAGCGATAGGGCTTGCTTTGGGACAATCGGTTGTCTTGATGCTGTTCGAAGGTTGAAATGGCGTCGACCCGGCTACTTCGATGAAAGCGCGTTGTTCTCGTATGGCTTCTACAGTAGCTGGCTCGCGTGCATGGGTAGTCTTGACGTGGCGCAGAGTGGATCCGAAAAGTGATTCAACCGAGGAGAAAACGACGTTTGTTGACGGCGAGGGTGAAACCGGTGTCGATGGCGCGATCCAAGAAGGCTCAAAGCCATTGGAAATGAGCACAAAAGTCTTGGTGACCGGAAGCAACGTCGTCCATCCAAAAATCAGAGTCTCGATCAAAAAGATCTCCGAAGGCTTTGGTCATAAACCGATGATAGAGGGAAGAACCGACTTTGAAGCCGAAGGGCATGATGGTGTACCCATGGAAGCCGAGGTCCTCGATGAAGGTGACTGAAAGGAGGGTAGCGAGAGGGGAATTGGAGACGATGAAGAAGCCAGCACAACCGTCACCCTTGAAAATGAACTGCTTGCCAGATAGCTTTGACGCCTTAGCTTCGATATCCCCAGAGATAAAGCAATTGTCCCTCAAGGAACGATTGATCGGGGCATAGTTATGAACCAGCCGGTATCGCTTCTTGAGAGGTAGCTCTTCTGTTTTTGGCGTTTTGACGGTTGACGAAGAGGGTGTCGGCATCGCAAGGTCACATTCAAGACCATTTTTCTCGAGTTCAGTGTTGACGAGTCGTTGGAGCTCATCGAGGGAGACATTGCTGTTGATTTCTGTGGGTGGTCTTGGGACAATACGAGTCTCTGAAAGCCATCGAACTTGATCTTCATCGATTTTGACTAGGAAATGATTGTCGACCAAGTCTCGAACGTATGCGTGCAAGAATCTTTCTGTGGCGGTGCACCCCAGAAGATTGCGGGCCCCGTGCGGTTGGCTTGTGACGCACGCACGCGCGCTTCGTAAAACAAGGCGTTATCAAGGCGCGGGCTGCGTGCGGACAGCTTGCATACCCAGTACGTGCGTCAATCTGAAGATAGACTGAAAAATTGTTGCTGGATTTTGTGTAGAAATTCAGTCTAAGTTCGGGCTGCTTTGTGTTGCAGAGGCGCGTCAGTGCTACCTGGACCGGGGGTGCAATTGAGTTACTTAAAAAGGGGGTGCGAATATCAATTTCCGATGTATAACTCCTCACAAACATCCGGCCCGCACGCGCGCTATTGCAACATTTTCTTGTGTTGTTGTTTTCAACGCGGTTCGAGACGCGTGTTTGTCTGCCACCGACCCTCTCTCCATATCGGTGACAGTATCGGGCCAGGGCAGACGGCACAGGAGACATAATGAACTTGTTAGAGTGTCTGGTTTCGAAATGTTCAAATTGCTTTCCGACGGTGTAAGCGCGCATAGGGTTCGGAATTTCGCGGCCGACCCGACGTCGGGGTCGGTGCCAAGCTTCCTGCAGTGCCAAAGCGGAAACCAGAGACCGTGCAGGAAAAGAGCAAGGGGGCGGAGACGAGTAGGCACAATGACGCGCTGCCATGATTTGCTCGCTCGTGCTACCTTTGCGGTCTGCGGTCAGCAACCGATGGTGGTCCTTGTTGAGACCGTGGCAGCGACATCATGTGGGCAGACTTTTGAGCACTGGAGATACGCAACGGCGAATGGAACACCAGGTGGTCGGGATTCAGATGAGGCTTGACTTCGCTTGCGTCGCTAGCCGTGGGCGGATGAGTCTTGTAAGTCGAGAGATATACCACGGTGTCGGCAAACTTGGAACAAAGCAGACTTTCAGTGGGTGGCATCGGGGATCGTCGACGACGTAATGTCTTGCAAGAAATCCCGAATGTAGTGCACAATGGTGATTTCCGTGCAAAGATGACAACAGTGGCTCTCCTCGACGAGCATCAAGTTGCATTCGAACCTGTGAATGACCTGTGAATGTATCGGAAGGTCTACGACGTACTGTAATAGTGTAGCTGTAGAGTCATCACGACAAAAGCGACCCAGACAGTCATGTCCGATAGCCAGGCAAGTAAAATATGCGGCTCGGCGGGAAGACGGGTGTCGGCATGGCCTTGTGATTGAGCCAACATCGCCGTGCCGATTTGACGAGGAAAAATAGCGAGCGAGGGACGTAGACCTGGTAGATGCGAAGGACCGGCAACAAGGCGACCATCCTGTACCTCTCCAAGTGCTATTTTTCCACATGCATGGCGTACTGTATAATCCTCACGACTGCCCACTGCAGCTCGCCGGTCAAATGCCTCATGAAGAGCGAGGCGAGCAAGCAGTCTATCATGACGAGGATTCAGTCAGCCTCGGTGGCCAATCGGTCCCTTGCACTTGAGGCGCGTCTTGGACCCTGTCTGTGGAAGCGCCGTGTGCGCATTCACAGCATCGATAGAGTCAGGCAATCGAGCAGGCTGAAGAAGAAGGCTGCGTATCTGCAGTAAGCTGGCTTTCAGCTTCCATTTTCTCAGAGCCTCCGACGATTTTAGACTTTGGCAGGCTTCCTGCCCGTCGGAGATACTTGTGTGTGAAATGAGCAGACCGAGACAGATCGTTCTTGGAGAAGGCGCCGCGTCAACTCTGGAGCCACTGAAGATCCGTGTACAATATTCGACGGTTGACTAAACGCTCCTGCTCGCTCTTCGGCCCTGACAAGTCCAAGTCGACGTCAGACCATGCCAGCCTTGCCCTCCTCCTACACAGCTCTGGCACTGACGGTCAGAGTGCGGCGGACCTGCCAGTATTTCCGAGGTAGAGTAACATGTACCATGAATCCGCGTGGTACTCGTGCATTGTGGCTTGTGAGTCGTGCAAAGCTAGCCTAATTTCACGCCATCCAACTATAGTACCCTGCGCCTCATGAGCAGGACTCGTTATAGATCAGATCTGAAGCAGACCGCTTGTACATCAACGTACCTTTCACAGCTTGAACTATGATGACCAGGAGGAGACCACCACAAACTGTGTCGTTTCAGGGACATCAGGTCTCGGATTTGTTCGAATGGCGATGGTACTGCTCTTGCTTCGATGATGTCTATCAACGTGCCTTCAATTGACAATTTTAAGCCGCGTTTGATTTGAATTTTTCTTTTTTTTTCATTATTTGTATGAAATTGTTTTCATGGACTTCGAGTAATGATGAGAGTGACGACGCGCTGTGGATGTCGTTGCCGTGAGTGCCTAAGCGGGGCGCATGGACAGAGACCTGCTTACGTGCCCCTTTGCTGCAGCCGTCGCGTGAGTGCTGGGGCGGGTGGGCCGTTGTCTGACTTGCTACTGTTCTCAGTGGGGTCGAGTGGCTTTCAGCAGACAACCGAGTCTGAGGCCCGTGAGACGTTCCAAGGCTGCGAAGTTGGGAAAACTTTGAAAGCCAAGGCTACAAGCAGGCTCCCCACCACGGTACTGTACAAGTACAGAATCCAGGCAAGCTGCGTACAGTGCCCCGACACAGTCTTTTGACCCAGCTGTCAGAGCAGTTCAGGGTTTGGTTGTCCATTTTGCAGCACCGCATCACACCGACCCAAGCCAGAAAGCTTTGGTCGCCGCTTCTGCTTCCGCTCCACGGGTCTGCCGCGAGCGCTGTGCAGCTACAGTACCTTACTGCACTCTCTCACTCCAGGCAGGGAATTGTGACCGCCCTTTGGCTCACTCGTTTGCTCGCTTGGCTTCGGTGCGCGTAGTCAACTGGCTCGACTACAGTGCTGTGCGTGGGAAAAGCATCACTCGCTTATTCGACAAGCCGCCCCTTCTTCATACTCAACCACGCCAACGCGAGGCAACGCCGGCCAGATCAGGCAACCCAGCAACCACTGTAGCTTGTCCACCACAATCCACTCCTTCACCCATCTTGATCACTCGAGCGTCACGGCCTCGTAATCAGTGCCCGCCACCTAAGCTTCGAGCCTCTGAACATTAGAACCGCGCGTACTGGACTCGAAGCTCTTCACCATACGGACCGTCAAATTGGGCCTGGTGGCGTGCTAACCTTCATCGCGCATAGCGGATCGACGAGTTGCGACGACCAGCTTCGCACGTTTGGCTGTATTCTCTCTACCTCTCCGGCTTTCATTCATCGAGCCTGGCGGGCGTGGAGCGCGCCTCCAACAGCCTCATCCGCCGTCCGTCCCGTTTCCCGACGAACACACGATAGTCATGGACACGACGAACGATTCAGCTCTCTCTCACGACGAGCGCTGGACAGCTCACCGCGAGAAGGATGACAAAGATGCGCACAACCTGCCGAGCGCTGCATCCACACCTGCTCCCACCACACCAGCGACGCCACCAGCGGATGACGTAGGCTCATCACAGGAACTTCCAAGCAGAACAGATACGAAAGCTTCCACATCGACAGTTGCATCCTCGTCCAACGGTCTCGGCATCGATGCCGAGGACGAAGACGTCCGCATAGCCATCATGGCGCTAGGCGCAATGAAGAGCCTCGACGGCACGAGTCACGGCTTTGCCAACGGCGCCAGCAACGGAAGCACTGCAGGCCCAAGTTCGCTCGACGCCAACAAGCGGAACAGCAAGTCGCCTGTACGCACGTCGTCGGCCATTTCGACCTCGAGCGTTGCATCTACAGCCATCTCATCACCCTCCTCCACTCCAGCAACAGACCTGACACAGGACTCGGGGGCCGACTCGCCAGCAGCTGCTCTGCTGGGACCGGCACGCCTTGGCGACCTACCCTCCGACTTCAAATTGCCAGCAGTCATTCAGGATGAGAACGGCAACGAAGTGCAAGTGGATCCCGAGATGATGAATGACGCCGACTTTTTGAAGCGAGTCAGCCATCTTCCCCTGGTTCGCGGAACGCTCCGTGCCTATGAGCTCGGCAAGCAAAGGAGCAAGGTGGTCAAGTACGGCGCCGATCTTGTGGAGAGCTCTGTCAAGACAATCTCGCGGCCCGTCGTGAGCCGTTTGGGCGCCAGCTTGGGCGAGCGTGGTGTCGAGCAGCTCGACGACTTTGCTTGCCGCCAACTCGACAGACTCTATCCCTCCGCCGTCGCCTCACCCACAAAGGAAGAAAAACGCAGTATCCTCGAGGAGGTCGAGCGCAAAGACCAGCAAGAGTGGCAGAATCTCGGCGACGAGGAGCGCGAAAAGCGCAGAACGGCCTACGCGGCGCTTAAGCTCGAGGAGCGCGAACGCACCCTCATGGCAAGAGAGCTGCGACAACGCAAGGGCAAAAGCCGTGCGAGCGAAGGTGGCGACGAGGCTCGCGCATCTGCACTCTCGTCTGGCAGTGCGACGTCGGCGCTGGGACGCACTCGCAGTCGCGGCGATGAACAGAACGACCAAGACCACGACAACGGCGATGGCGATGGCGACGGCGACGAAATGACGGGCAGAGCGCTGGATACCAACGGCAAGGATCGGGCAGTAACAGGCGCAGCAACGAATGGTGCCCTGGTACAAGCAGGGAACGGGCAGCAGCAGCTGTTCCGAGGCAGCCGTTGGGGGTCGATGCTCGTCGAGGCGGGCGCCACAGCGGGTGGACTCTCGGCGGCAATGAGCGAAGAGTCGATGAAGTCGCTCAAGTATTGTCTGCAGTGGCTCCAGTATGCGACGGCGCACATTGAGCATCAGATTACGGTGCTGCGAGATCTCATCGTCAAACTCAACCATGGCGAGCTCGACATGTCAGGAACTGCGGTACAGAATCTCACCAATATCAAGGGCGACGTGGTCAACACCATCCGTGGCGTGGTCGACGTGATTGGCAAGTACGCCGGCAATGCGCTGCCCGAGCCCGCACGAAACAGCGTCAAGGCTTTTATTTTGAGTCTTCCCGCGCGATGGGCCACGGTGAATCGCAGCTCGGCGGCAAGCTCGCCCAGTGGCTATTTTGGCAGCAGTCCCTCTTCACCGTCTTTCTCTGCGGCACACATCAGTGGCGGTTCGCCGTCGCCGTCGCAGCTGGCGGCAAGCAGCCGTCTTCGAAGCGGGGCAGGCAGCCCACGGGAGCAGATGCAGGCGGCGGCCACGGCACAGGCCGCGAATCGCATCTTGACGCTGGCCATTGAGAGTCTCGACATTCTGCGGAGCGTGACGATCGTGTTTGGCGAGTCGCTGGATCGGGCTGATCTCTGGGTAGAGCGGCTTCGCATTCTGGGTCTGCAGCGGAAACGACAGCACGAGGCATCGCCGATGGAGATGCACCAGATCGCAGCGGGTCCGTCGGGGTCTGGGTCGTCGGCATCGGCATCCGCAGGCGCGCACTGGGTAAGTGCACGGGGCAGCTCCATGTACGGACGTTCGGGATCACCTGGAGGAGATAGCGACGTGAGCATGGGCACCAACGCATCGTCCAAGCGTCGACGCACCAAGCAAGGGGCGAGCCGCTCTCCCAACTGAAGTGGATTCCTGATGTCGAGGACGCTGTCGATGACCGCGTCGCAGGCGGAGGCCGAGGCGACCTCGGACGGTCGGGCTTAAATCCCCAATCACAATTTAGTGCCCATTTCTGACCCCATTCTTATAGGAATTATACCTTTTTTCACCAGAGATGGGGATGCCTATGTGCTCTAATTGGTGATGCGTCAAATGGTGATGCTGACTGTGCTGTGATGCCCTGAGTATTGAATGGGAAAGGACAGAGTAATGAATTGGGCCAGGGGACAAGAATTGGTGACGGGAAGCGGAGCAGGTGAGTGAGAAAGTGCAAGGCCCGGAGCCGATACTCAACTGCTGCTGCCTCACCGCCGTTGCTGATGCTGCTGCTGCCGCTGCCATTCTTGTTGCCATTGATGCTGCCTCTATAAGATCTGAATACTACAGTATGCAGCTAGTAGCACCTACAAGACTGTGTTGTACTGAATATAGCGTAAACCATCATCAGAGCATGCTGCAACAGAATTAAAGGGCACCTGATCAGCACAGACAGAGCATGTGCACCATTTTGACGAGACAGCAGGTCACTCAGTAGCTGCAGCCGCCGCCGCTGCTACAGCCTCCATATCCCTCAGAGCACAGTCAACAGAATATCATTTGGTACTGCTTGCGTTGATGCAGTCTCCTACAGAAGAGACAGAAGTGGAGCGGCCACCGCATCAGCAAAGCAGCCACTAAGCGGAAAGACTGCAGACTGAGAGAAATAGCTGCGTGAGATCAGCCGATGCCCTGCCGTTGCAGCCGTTGCAGCCGCTGTAGTCCTGCTTGGCTGGTTCTACTACACGGTCAACACTCTTCCTGCTCTGGAGCAGCACATCACCCAATCACAGTCTCGATCACAGCTACAGTCACAGCAGTCACAAGAGCAGGAGCAGAAGCAGTCTCAATAGTGTGAAAATAGCATATCTATAGCACGATGCCTGTTGAGCCTGTTGCATATGTGTTGTTGCTGCCGGCTGCCGGCTCCGTCTTCGTCTTGAGCCTCGAGGCTTCTGCATATTCATGCACAGCCTGCAGGTGCGCATCTGACTGATCTAGTGCCTAATTACCCGCGCGTCACCAAGTGAAAGTCAGAGTATCACTTCAAAATGATTAGGACTCACCAATAGTCAGGCCAGTATCACCAAACGTCTCATTATATCACCGAATGCAAATCCAACTTTTCACCATCTGACGCGTCGCTATCCCCATCTCTGGTGGAAAAAAAGGTATAATTGGGCCAAAAAAAGCTCGAAATGGGAATGAAGCGCGTTCTTCGGGCAGCACCTCAACTTATTCGAATGCTTCCATCACGATGATCTTCTCAGCCTGGACCCATGAGTGGTGTCAACGACATCCAGTATCTTCGCAATCATCCGTTACCGAAAGGCTACCTTGCGCGACAATGGAACGCTTTCGAAGCTGAATTCTGGGGCCAGTGGAAGGAGGAGCAAGCACGTGCATCACGCAAGTCGCGTCTTGCCTCTCGGAAGCACATGGAACCTTTGCCCAGCTTGCCGTCCGGAAGCCAGCATGGAGAAATTCGTACCAGATCATCCCAACGGTTGGCTACATCCGGTAGCAGAGCCCCCTCCGCGTCGTCCGCATCGGATCGCACGGACGCTGCATCTAGCTCTAAGAGGAGGCTCGCACGAGAGTCTGGAGAGCAGGATCGTCTTCCACCCCAGAAAAGGCCCAAGATCGTTCTGAAAAGAAGTTCCAAGGCCGCTGCAAATGAGAGAAGGGCAGGCCGGATTGATGCCGAACGTACCGAGGCGGCCGGACAAGCTGAGCGGAGCGAGGCATCTGAGCTTCCAACTGACGCTATCTCAAACAAGCGCGTCGCTGTTGTGGCCAGTGTGGTCGCGATGCAAGATGAGCTCGCTGAAGCATTGCAAACGGCCGGGGACGACTTCGCCATCGAGTTTGACGACACGACTGGGGAACACGAGGGTGCAAATGCCATGCTCCAGAACCAGAACATGCACGAGGCACAGGAGGGTGATGCAGCCGAAGCTCCGATAACCACGGGCTCTCCACTGTCTGTAG
>KZ819203.1:120703-147112 GCA_003144125.1 Testicularia cyperi
GCACGAGGCACAGGAGGGTGATGCAGCCGAAGCTCCGATAACCACGGGCTCTCCACTGTCTGTAGCAGCTGACGGCGGTCGCATCACCGAGGATTCAAATGCCATGCTCCAAAACCAGAACGTGCACGAGGCACAGGAGGCTGATGTGCCTTATCAATTCGCACCAACTTTAGGACAGCAGCGGCTGTTGCTAGTACGTGCAAATGTATCTTCTCCACTGGGAGCAGTTGCACCGCCCGGCAAGGCTAGCTTCAAGACTCAGATGTCCAGCTTGCCAATTGCAGGATGCTTTGCATGTGCGCGAGCTAAAAGCAATGAGGGACATCCTTGCGAAGAGTCGAAGGCCGGTCCGGGTGCTCGCTGTGCGCATTGTAGCAAGCACAATGAGCCCTGTGACAGAGCAGGCCGGGTGGTTGACTATGGCCGCAGGCGTTTAGGTCCCATACTGCAAGTGTTCTATGCCTGGACTTTTGTCCAATGGCTGGAAGACTTAGTCGAGGACGAATCTGGAAATCTCTATCACCCGCAACACTGTCCACGTCCGAATCCGGCGTGGAAATTCAACCATTACCGAATGCGAGACCTTCCAGGTTTGACGCACTATCTCTTCAACAAATACTGCCCAAATAAGGATCGTGCGAAGTCAGGCCTGCCTCCCAGCGTGGATCAAGAATGGGATCGGGACGAAGTCGCTGCAGACATCAATCGACTAGGTGACACATTCCTTAACTCAATAGGCCTCAGCATGATCCCTCGTTCTGAGACAGCTGCTCCTGCCCGTGACGACAATCATAGTATGCCCGAGAACCGGCATCCGCGGCCTACTCGGGTGGCTCGCAACCCTCCACGTACACAACCTGTACCCCAAAGTGCTGAACGTGTCCGAGCTCGAACGCCGGCTGTGCAAGTTGATGCTGCTCTGATGACTGTCCAAGGCGGGCTGATGATGTGGTTACCCTTGGTACAGGCGCATCACGAAGCTCAGCAAAGCCTTTGGGAAGGAGGCCCGACACCCGGCGAAGATGTCATCGCGGCGACTCGAACATTACTCGCCTTTCTGACTGAGAGACCTGGTTATAGCACGTCACGCGGCAATTCTTGATGTCCTTCTTTGTAATGCGTAAAGTTTCCGCTAATCTATCTACCATTCCCGTCTGGAATTCTGGGTCATGCAACAACGTACAGTTACCCTCTCGCTCAGGCCTGTGGTTCCTATATGTATATATGTATATCACTTTTGCTCCTGTTTTCCTGTGCTTTGTCTGAGCGTCAAATAGATCGTTCAGTCGGTGCTCTGTGGGATTTTGCCGATCAATTGGATACCGGCATATGAGTATGAGGCTCCGTCAATCCGACCGTATCAGATTCGAGAGGCACAGGATGGAACACGAACAAGCTCGATTGTAGTCAACGCATGGCTTGAGCTGGCATGGTCTAAGTGGTTCCGACCAGCGCGAACGAGGTGAACTATTACCAGCTTGTGTTTCCTGGAGTGTCTTGTCCTGTCACGTCTGATATTGGCTGGAGATTCATCTAGCGCCGCTTGACTGGTACTGGCCAGCTGAGTCGAGCTCGGCACTCCAGATTGGGGGGCCCTTGGGCCGGCCGGATTAGTGCCGGCCCCAATTTCATGGCCCGGTCCGCAAGAGAATATAATCTTACACGTACGAATTTTCAAATGGCCGGATTGATCATTTGAACTATATATACTATATAATATATACCATCCTGGGAATACTTCCACCACCTCGTCAGATCTGAGTTTTCAATGGTCTAACACTTAGGACGACGACGAGGGGCGACCGGAACCCCATACATTTTTGAAAAAGCCCGGTTTCGGTCCCGATTGAGAGACAAGCTCTAACACTCGGAAAGATTTTCTATAACTGGGTTGTGAACATTTGGAATCGACATTTGATGCATCCGGCTCCGTATCGGAATATATTTTAACAGTACAAAATTTGCACCCTTCTGTGCTCACTGGGCATGGCCGGCCAGGATATGGAACGTTGTTTTGCCAACCCGGTCGCGGTCACGGACAGCTACACCAGAAAAGTAGGTTGCATCTGCGTCTGACCGGGGCCGGACATGAGGATATGCGGCGCCTGGCCCAAGACCGGTTACTCCCAGCTTGATAATCTCCAAGACTTTTCTCGAGTCCATTTACGACCGGGGTTCACCGAAGTGTACCACCAACCGCAATTAGCCGCTGCTGTAAACTAGGAGACCGTCGCCTATTCCGGTACTTCAACCGCTTTGTTCGTTGAATTTCGAGTGCCATAGAGCAGGCTAGACCGGAGAGGGGCTGCGAGCAAGATTCTCACCGAAGACTGATTCGGTCCTCCTTTTTCATCATTTGGGGTGTGGCCTTCATGATAACCTAACGAACGGACTGGTCCATGAAGCCCAGGGCACATGACTCGTGCCCGCCTGATGCAACACAGATTTTCGTTGTCGCGATCGAGCGCGGCCAGATTCAGATGGTGCCGCTTCTACACGAGACGAGGTTTGTGGAGGGGTCTCACAGGCCCCGAGTAGTGCGGGAGTACTAAAATACAGTACGTAACTTACTAGTGTGAGCGAACTCGTGCCCGCGCCTCTCGGGGCATCCGACGCGTCAGCTACAACGAGACTTCGTGACCAGGGAATCGAGTCCAAGTGGGCAAGCTCTGGGTTCTGACTTAGATTGTCTAGATTGTCTCGGGTAGACAACCAATGCCTTCCATCGCCTCGCTCTCTCTCCGCATAGGCATCCTGCCTGTCTCGTTCTTTGCCTCTCCATCCCCGCCTGACTTATACTTCTACATTGTAGGCAGCAATCATGAGTGACCCGTCGTCATCTAGTCTCTCCACCTCCACCGACGCTGCCGGCATTCTGCCATCCACGCAGTTTTCCCGGCGGTCTTGGGGGCGCAATCCGACGTACGGGAATATTCACAGCCTCCGCCATCTGCTCGCGAGCAACACCGGCGCCCCAAAGTTGGGTACCATGGAGTCGATTCGCACCAAATCGATTGAATACCACGGAGCACCGACCGAAGTCGATGCCGTCGACAACGTCTCTGCACTCGAAATGCTGGTTTACCAGCTCTTTCCTTATACGTTTCAGGACACTGTCTCCGATTTGAACGAAAAGCTCCGCGATTTATACGCCCTCTTTCAGGTTCTACCCAAGGCCAAGGGAGATGAGACGCTTGCATTCGTGTGCATCGAACAGCGTGAATCTGTCGAGTCTCGCACCGCAATAGACTCGACCGAAGCCATCTCAGGTTCCGACGAAGGCAATTTTGTGTGGCAGCATGCTTATTTTTCGTATGGCGAGGTTGAACGCTGTTGGAGAATACACAAGAGGTGCTTTCCAACCGCCTCCTCGTCCTCAGGCCCGACCATGAGCAAGAAGACAAAGACGACCAAACCGATGTCACGCGCAGCGCCAAGCGGACCTGGTGGAAACAAGAGAAGCAATCGGCATGGTGACCCAGTCAAGGATGATGCCCGATCTACCGACAATCGCGTTACATACCTGGTTGAAAAGCTTTCACATCGAGACCGGTGCGAGACTGAACTCTCCATCTTCACCTTTGCTTTCTACGAGGCACTGATCGCGGTCCAGAAGATCGAGCTTGAAGAGTCCATGTTCACGCCGTTGCACTTTTCCTTCGTCGGCAATGCAATTCCAAAGCACCTCGAGCATCCAGGTGGCAAACTTAGTCGCGAGGGCCATCAGGACATTAGGGTTGACGGGGTCTACGCTCTGAGCCGGCCTTCAACTTCTGTCCATGCCAGCGTCATTAACGGCAATAACAAGCGCCCCCGCGAAGCCAAGCCCGGCCATCCGTCGGACAAAGCTCTTACCTGGTCCGACGCCGTGCTACTGGCCGAGGTCAAGACGGTAAAAAATCGCGAATCAAAACTGGGACGAGACCTGGCACAACTCATCACATACGTTGTCAACCACGTTGGCTCGTCGCCTGGCTTCCAGTGTGCCTTTGGCATGACGCTTGTCGGTTCTCTGGTCCAGCTGTATCGCTTCGACTGCGACCACATCACCTTCATCTCACGCTTCGATGCAGATTCAAACCCCCGCGCCATGGCACTGTTTTCAGTCTTCCTATGCGCCCTCCAGCTTGACAGCTACAACGGCTACCTTTCCAATGTCCGCTGCCTGGATCTTGCGAGTCTCGAGGACTGCTATGTCCTAGACGCGCAACGCCGTGCCCACAAGCTGGTCATTAGGGCGTCTCCGCAGCATCTGCTGGACTGGCATGGCGGCTCGCTCAGCCACCGCTACACCATTGTGGCCGTAGCCGAGGTTGTGCAGATTGCCGAAACTCGCCATACAGAGCCAGTTTCAGTCATTCTGAAGGCCACAAATCTTCCACCGGAAGACCGCTTTATCGAGGGCCTCGCTCTAAGCCAAATCAACGCCTTTCTCGACACAGTCATTAATGGCTCAGTCCAACCTCATGCTGCATATTGGCATACAGAACTGAGACTCTTGCTGAAGAGGCTTAGACACTGCGTGCCTCGGCTCATTGCTTCGGGTGAACTCCTTCTACCGATGCGTCCTGGTTCTGGTTTAGAATGCCTTCGGCAGGGAAACGTCAAGTCACCAGCAGAGTCGGTCATCGACGGTGTTGACCTCGCCTGGGGTGGTAAGTGGCCTTATCGAGTTGGACGAGGTAATGGCCTGTACACCGTTATGACTGGGCAGAATACGCGGCGGGTGATGACCTTGACTACTCCCACAGCGACCTCACAGGTCTGTGAGGAGCTCTTTTGGCAGTTTCCGGCCGCAATCGCCAATGTGATCGAGATGATCATGTTTGTAAACCGGCCTGCAAACGTGGTACACGCCGATATTTCGTTGTTCAACATATGCCTCTTTAACTTGAACGACGACGAGCTCAGGGACCTGCTTGATCCAGAGATAGAGCCGCACAAGCGACCACCCGTTGTCTCGCTGATAGACTACGGCGAGAGCTGGGTAGACGGCAAATGTGGACAACGCTCTCAAGACGACCCACGACGATATGTCAGCGGCACGCACCTGTTCTGGGCGACACGATCATATGAGAATCAGAAAATACTCGATACTCTCAGGACCAAACCAGACGAAACTCTTGACGATGCTCAAGAAAACTGGTACAAGGGGCTGAAGGCAAAATTGCAGCCGCTCCAAGCAATCGATGACGTTGAAAGTGCAATCCTGGTGCTAGCGTTTGGCATGGCGCTCCTCCTGCGTGCCCGGCGCAAGAACACCATGGGAGTAAAAACTTACACCTTCCGCAGGTGGATGGAGATGTCGCGATCTGATCGTTTTCAGCATTACTGCGACCCTGACCTGCGGACAGGGCACCTCGTCAGCTTGTTCTATGGAGACAAGCCGGAGCCTCCTAACAATCAGTCCCTGGACCAGCAATATTCAGAGGACGACATGGACAAACCAAATCCAGCAAAACTCATTCGTATCATCGGATCAATGGTCTTCGACGCACTGACTAGTTTGGATGCAATGTTACAAGTCGCCAAGGAGGAAGAAACAGCACATTCGCACAACAACGGCAAAGACGCAGTTGCACTCAAGGCCCTAGCATTGATCGAGAGACTGTACGAGGTGACGCGGCAACTTTATCCCTTCCGCAACATCAAGATTGACGAGATATATGCCTGATGTAGATAGATCCTGTCAATGCGATACTGCTAGCGTTCTGAAATTTAAACAAGGCTGCCGCGAAAAACTCCTGTCGAGTCACCACTGTTGCTTGTGTGCTCTGACTTCTATCACATACATTCACTCGAGATAACAAGCAATGTGCTAGATGACGAAACAAGTGTTTGATTTCCAACAAAAGAAAAAGTACTGTAGTGCATTCGCTGCCCTTGGTCTGATTGGTAGCAAGGAAGAGATACCGGTCTCCCGGTGGGACACGACAGAATCCGCCTCGAGAGACGACACTGCACCTCCTGATCACCATGGAAAGCCAAACAAGCCACGACTTTGTCAACGACTGACCATGCAACTGAGGCATGATTGAGTGACAAAGCGGGAATCGTAGGAGGGTACCCGATTACAAGGGTGAGATTGACGATCCGGCTGAGAACGGCTGTCTCGCAGGTATGATTAGCTGCGGCAGAAATAAGGCAGAGAAATGATCTCGGACGGGGCTTGGCTTCGGCCGGAGGTGGTGAGATTGGGCAAGACAACCACACAAGGACAGAATTGTAAGCTAACAGCGTGAACAATGCTGAACTCGGCGTCTTTGGGACAGTGCAATGGCGATAAGCTTTGGCGTGTTCAATCACTTTGGTTGCGGGATGATGAAGTCGCGAGCAATAAGGCGACACGCAAATTTCGGCGCACATGAGCTCGAAATGGAATGATATTGCGGGCACGGAGTAAGACGCGTCCTGGTGAGGGCTAATAACAATCGCTTCGAGTCGGCCAGCAGCGGTTGCTTCAAGGAACTGAGGGTTGGCGTTGGATTGGATCGCAAAATCAGCTTGCATCGATGCTAAGGAGGATGGCAAAGATGAGTATGATGCGAAGTTGTCTTGCTTCTGGCTACGATAATGGTTGAACCGGGGCTAGCGAATTGACCATGGATTCAATGGCGTGGAATCAGACAAGAGCGGCGAGCAAGCCGGCAAAAGCGATAACAAGGGCGAAGGCGGAAGCAAAGGCAAAAGCGAAAGGGAACTGGGGTGGCGTGGCGTGAAGAAAAGCAGAAAAAATGCTTCGGATGGTCTAGAACGATGTTGAACGTCGTGATGGATTCATTCGATAAGTTAGCTGGCTTGTGGGCATGTGGTCGGACGCTGACAGCGTTGCGGGTTGCAACATAGATCATGACTAAATTGCGTGCTGCGCATTGGGGTCGTTGCTTGGCCGGAACTTGGGCTTCTGGCCGGATCCGGATTGCTGCGTTCGGTCGCTTGCTTGGATTGCAAATGCAAACGTGCTTTCTGTCTTGGACCCATTAATATAATTATATAATTAATATATATATATATGTGTTCTGTTAGGTGGCATCAGACTGTAGCAGTTGGGTTCTAACACCCCCATCTGCCTGTGTATTTTGTGAAGCGCGTTTGGCTGATCCCAACCTGCATTTAGCTCTTGGCCTGCGGCCCTAAAGCCTTTTCTCCTCAGGCAAGCCAAAGAGCGCGCGCCTCTGATGATCGGCCAATCTCCATCGTTGCTATTCCTCTCCCTCGTGCCGGTCTCGTGTCGCAGAGACCCCTTTCTCTCACACCCTGCATCCACCCAGACCTCCTCCGTCCAGCTCCTCGTCGTATCCTGCACGTGGTTCGCCTCCTCCTCGTCACTACGCATCCTCAACCCCACTTTCGCCGCCCAGTGGCAGTGCTAAATCCTACGGGCTTCCACCTCTACGTTCACCGCAGCACCCCTTCCGCCATGGACGACGGTCCTCCACGAGATCGATGGCGACAGCCGTCCGGACCAGGCGGACCTCCGCCGCGCTCCGATGTGATGAGCATGAGCTCCATACTCGGCCCGCCTGGAATGATGGTCGATCCTTCGGATCCGCGTGCCATGCGATACGAACGTGACCATCGCGAGCGTGAGCGCGATCGAGATTGGGAGAGGGAACGCGAACGTGAACGCGAATGGGAACGAGAGCGCGAGCGAGAGCGCGATCGCGATCGCCCGCGTGGAGGGCTCTATCCAGGCGGTCCCTCTGGCCGTCCTCCACCTCCGCCAGGCTCCGATCGTCGCTCTCCCCTCATGTCGTTCAATCCCGCCCTGACTAGTCCATCTGGTCCTCCTCGACGCAAATGGAGCGACCCCGCCGCAGAGGAGGCCGCCTTTCACCGTGAGCGCGAGTGGGAACGCGAGAGAGAGCGCGAGATGGAACGGGAACGCGAGCGCGAGATGCGATGGCGAGCATCGCAGCGGCCAGGCGACGTGGGTCCAGGACCGGCCCATTCGCGAGGACCCAGTGGCGACGTCCGCTACGGTGCAGGCGGCCCTTCCCCCGCGGGCCCGCCAGGCCCAGCCATGACTGGCGATGGATCGCGTAGCCCTCGAGAGTCGTTCAATTCCATGGCAGCTCGAAAGAGCCCCGCGTCCATTCATTCGGCAGCTCCTTCTGGAGCTCGCGGCGTTGGAGCAGGTGCAAGTGCGGCATCCCGCAAGCGCGAACACAGTGGCGAGCTAGTGATGGGTCCCGAAAGCTCTCCCCGTCACGCTGCGTACATGGCCCATTACGACGATCCACGCGGTCCTCCGCTACCTCCTCCAGGGCACGGAAGCATGCTTCCCCCGTCTGCGGGACGTTCCCCCGACCGCATGCGTCCTCCCATGTCGTACGGCGGCTACGATCCTGGCATGTCGGAGCGTGACCGAGAGTATGAGCGCGAGATGCGCCATCGAGAGCAGCGGGAACGTGAGCGTGAGCGCGAAATGATGGCCACCGACCGCTATGGCCGCCGCATCCATCCCGACGCCGGCGGCCCAATGATGCTTGACGAGTCCATGTATGACCGCTACGGCCCACGTGGGCCCCCGCCACCCCCAACCTCTGGCCCACTGGGTCCGCCGTCCGCCAAATCGGCTAGCGGACGTGGCGGATACGACGAGCGCGGACCACCCCCGCCGATGCCCTATCCACCATCCAGTCCAACCCAGAATCGCGAGACTGAGCGTCGCAGCAAGGACAAAGTCAAGGCTCAGGCTGCTGGTGCTGCTGCATCAGGACCCCGCGATCACGAGCCGGGCTATCCGCCACGCGAGTCACCTGCACCATCAGCCTCGTCGCGCTCGGGCGGACCACCCCAGCCTTACGAGCTGGAACGATCCGGTCGACCAATTGTTCCGCCGCCCGGCAGTACATCCACCGTGCCCAAGCTAGAGCCGGGCGTGCCGCCTCCGTCGACGCGTCATGCGGCAACCCTGTCGCCGACAAGCGAGCGTGGACCGACCTTCCGCGGTGCAGGCCCTTCCCTCTCGCATCGACGCCCATCCGTCCCGCCTTACGGGGTCCCCATGTCGGAGCGCGAGGCGCGCGAACGAGAGCAGGAGATGGCACTTCGACGCGAGCGGGAAATGGAGATGGAGCAAGAACGCGAGCGTGAACGTCTGCGAATCGAGCGAGAACGCGAACTGGAGCGCGAGCGGGAGATGGAACGACAGCGGGAAATGGAGCGCGAGCGCCAACAACAGGAGCTCGAGAGGGAGCGCGCCGAGCGCGAGAAGGAGAAGGAACGAGAAAAGAAGGAGCGTCGGCGCGAGAAGCAGCAAGCGGAAAAGGCAGCAGCGGCGCTCGAGCGCGAAAAGGAACGCGAACGTCAGGCCCTTCAGGCCCAACAGGCGGCAGCGGCGGCGGCTGCACAGCAGATGCATCCGGGAGCGCTCGGAGAACTACCACAGCATATTCAGCCACCGCCCGCCAGCCTTGAAGAAGCCCTCATCGCAACAGCTCAGCAGCAGGCCGCTGCCTATGGTCGCCCGCCAACTCTGGCCGACTTCCAGCAAGCCGCTGCCGCTGTGGGCTATCCTCCTGGTCTGCCGCTTCCTCCGGGCATTCACCCCGCAGCTTTCGCCGGGGTACCTCCTCCGAAAGCATTGGCGCCTCAGCCGCACGTGGTGCGAGACCCCAACGCCGGCCCGCGTGTCGACAGCGAGCCTGTATGGCTCTATCTGGAGCTGTGCGAGCGCGATGAGGCTATCCGACGATCGCAGCGCCTTCCCTTGGATCTCTTATCCGACGAGCAGCAGCAGCAGCAGCAGCAGCAGCAATTGCAGGAAGAAGCCGAGAATGGCGTCAATCGTGCCGAGCCGTCAAACGGGCAGCGCCAACTGGAAAACGAAAAAGCCCCAACGAGGAGCGCAAATGCAACGGCAATGTCTGAGCCGGCAGAAGTCTCGAAAGGGCAGCGTGCAAGCACCGGTACTGCCACAGCAGAGGCGCAACGGTCTCGCCCGCTCCCGGTTGTTGATGCGCCAGTTGATCCGCTCCCCCGTCATCTCATCGGCATGGACAAGGGTCGACCTGTGCGCCACCTCGGTTCGTGGCTGTACGACCCCACTGTGGACCCCCTCTTCCCTGCCGAGCTATTGGCCCGCAATGTCGGTGCAACCCTCGAAATCCGCATCTCGGGCGACCTGCTCAGCTGCGGCGGGCGCGGAGGACCGCACTGGGAGGAGTATCTGCAGCTCGAGGCCGATTGCATCAAGCAGCGCGAAGTGGGCGAACCGTTGAAGGCATACATGGAGAGCGAGAATGGCGATGCTGCGCTCAACGGCCGTGGCAATAGCTGGAAGCTGGGCTGGCGGGGCAAGGAGCACGCACGCATGAGTCTCGAGATGCGTATCGAAGAGCGCGTCGCGGAGGCTCAATTGTTTGGCGAGGAGATGACGCCTCCGGCCGAATCCAATCGCGGCAATGTTCATGAGGGTAATCATAGCATCAAGGATGCCACTGGGAGCGAAACGGTCAAAGCGGCAAAAAATGGCATCGTTTCACCGTGGCAATTTTGGCGACTCAATCCGCTGTTGCGACGCAAGCTGTGGGGCACCGACGTCTACACCGACGACTCGGACGTATTGGCCATGTGTGTCCATGCCGGTTGGGTCGAGGGACCTTCGCTCGAGGCTGAAGGCATCCCATCGTGGGTTCCGCCAGGGCGAGCCGCGCGAGCCTGGAACGGACTCTCGAGCTCTGCATCTTCGGCTTCCATGGTCAACGGAGCCAGCCGCGGTGTCAATGGCACGGGAGAAGGTGTGGAGACGGCAAGCGCCGAAACGGGCCAAGACAAGGCCAAGAACGCCCCTCGCAGTAGCAGCAAGGATAGTGGCATCAACGTGCCGAGCGATCTCTCGGTGATTTTACGCATTGCGCCCAAGCTGATTGCGTACAAGGGCTGCCAGCGAGGTGGCATCAAAAGCCGCTCGTGGGGCAACACGCACGACGGCGTCAGCCTGGTGGTCGAGAGTGTCGAAGTCAAGCAGCCGGGCTATGCGCAGTGCAAAGGCCGACGAGCTGCAAAGAATCGCATCGACCAATGGGCCCGCTTCCGAGCCGAGCCAGTCGCCGCATCGCCCACCACTGCAAACGGTACCAACGCCGACGATGCAAGAACGCCGGATATGCTGGTGGGTGGCGTTTGGACAAGAACTTCGCTCCTGCCCCTGTCGGCCATGAGTGGCATCAAACGCAAAGCCACCGATGCTGTCGATGCCGACGACAATGGCAAAACCGAGGCTGCCAAACCGCGCCTTTTTTGGCAGTTCGCCTAGATCTGCCTCCTTGCCTCAGACGCAGGAGTCGATGGGTCATCTCAGCCGTGTTTGTCTCAGTTTCACATACCCACAACGTCGAATCTATTTGGACACATATCCACCATCTGATTCAGGATTCCGGCCACACGCAAAATCAAGTGGACGGGTGAGTGTCTGTGTTGAAGTAGTGTGCCGAATAGAAGTACAGATTGCAGTTGCTGCAAGACTGGCAAATGTGAAGAGAGTCGATGTCACGGTGATGCTCAGCCGTGGACGTGGTAATGCGTCGAGTTCAATGGCATGCTGGGTCGGGGCAGGTGGGGAGGCCGGGTATATTTGCCACTGAGATAAAGTCGGGCCTACGTCTCGCGGGTGTGCGGAGGGCTCTGGCTGCGACGTGTACGAGGACGTTTGGGGCTGCGGGTTCCACTGCCGCTGCCTGCCTCGTCGTCGTCGTCGTCGTCATCATCATCGTCGTCGGCGTAAATGTCGGGCGTTCGTTCGTCTCGAGACCTGTCACGAGAATGGTTGTCGGCGGGCGACCGCGCGGCTTGGGCTTCTTCGAGACTCGGATCGGGATTACGAGGGGCCGAACGCCAATCACCGCCACTGTCACCCTTGCGCCAGTCGGATGGCTCGCTGACATGGTCGCCTTCGCTGTCCTTGGCGGTATCCTGGGACAAAGAGTCGGGAGCTCGGCCCTCCTCGAGCGCCAGTCGCTCTTTCCATCCCAGCTTCTTGGTGAGCCCTGCTGCTGATGCTGATGCCGGTGCTGATGCCGTCGGTGCAGATGCAGCGGACTTCTTACCCTGCTTGCGCAGACGCAGTTCGACTGCCAGCTGATGGCCCAGCTCCTTGCGTAGTCGTTCGGATGCATATCTGAGATGCATAAAGTTGCAAAAGCCACCACGATTGCACTCGGCAATTTCGTTCTGTCTGCAGCATGCCTCATGGAAGTCGGTCACAGGGCTGAGTTCGGCAAACAGGGGCTTGGCATCGTACCACCTGTCATTGAGCGCGTCGACGGCAGTCTGTGCCTCGTCCTCGTACTTGTACCGAGCATATACATTGCCGATGAGATGGTCGCCAACGTTGTCGCACACGTGCATCTCCAACAGCGTGCCGTACTTGGCGAGCTCGACAAACATGTCTTCGTAGAACGCGTTGAACTGCGCCTGAAGCTCGGAATCGGTGATGGTGCAGTCCTGTTCATGATGACGCGGGTTGCGGTAGATGTTGGATATGAGAATGGTGCACGAGTATGTGGGACGAATGTGCTTTCTGGAACATCGATCGCCGTGCCGACATGCGCCAATCTTGTAGTAGAAGGAGCAGTTGACCTTGTCCTGCTCGGTTCCGTAGATCGAGGCGAGGTAGGAGGCCATCCTCGGAGTATCAACGTCGCCAGTAGACGGAAGCGTAGACGGAAGACGATGACGAGCGGCCGTGGCAGAATACGGGACACTGACAAAGCCTTGTGCGAGCGTCGTGACAGGAGCAGAAGGAAGAGAGATGGGAGACAAGGAGGAAGAGCAGTAACCAATCGTGTCGGGTGATGGTGATCAGTCGTGTCGTGTGTGTTGATGAGAAAGAGCGCAGCATGGATCTGACATCGCAAGCCTCTGCAAGTACTGTACAGTACAGTGCAAGGTGCCGAGCAAAATACTGTACGGTCGCAGAAGGAGAAAATGCAAATTTACGAGCAGCAGCGAAATTACCTGTAAAGGGTTCAACTCCACACAACTTTTCGCTCCGCCGAAAAAATTTCGAGGCGCAACAGCAGGAAGAAATAATCGTTCCTTCTCGAGATTTTCTGTTGGCAGCGTGAGATGCACAGTACATACACTAGTATACTAGTACTCTACTCTGCTCTGCTCTACTCTACTCTGCTCTACGCTTCTCCACCATTACTGCTCGTCATCGAGTCGCATCGCATCAAAGAGCTACACTTGGTAGTCACGTATCGCAACAACATGGCCGAGTCGTCGTCGTCGTCGTCGTCTCCGTCGTCATCTTCCAAAGTGGTGGCTGACTCACTGGCGCCCCAGCCAGCTCCACCCCGGGCCATCAGACCCGCCTCGTCGTCCAAGAACAGCGCAGCTTCGCATGGCATCACTCTCCCAACACAAGAAGAGGCCGAGAAGCTCGGCTTCAACATCTTTGCTCATCTGCTCGACTCTCGCGTGCTTCGATCTCTAGCGGACCTCGGCTTTGGTATTCCCACTCCAATTCAGCAGAAGGCAGTACCACTCGCCCTGGGTGGCAAGGACGTCTTGGCACGCGCACGCACCGGCTCGGGCAAGACGCTTGCCTATGCTCTCCCCATCCTCCAGAAGATCATCCATGCCAAATCGACAGTGTCATCGTCAGATCCCGCATACCAGCAGACACGGGCTCTCGTCCTTGTGCCCACGCGCGAACTCGCAGAGCAGGTTTTCCTACACATCTCTGCCGTCAACACCTACACTCGCGATGACGTCAAGATCGCAAATGTGGCTCGCGACTCTAACGACAAGGTGCAGAAGCTTTTGCTCAGCGAAAAACCCGACATTGTGATCGCTACGCCCTCCAAGGCACTCGCCTACCTCCAGAATGGCGCACTCGACCTTCGCAATAGCCTCGAGAGCCTTGCCATCGACGAGGCCGACCTTATCCTCTCGTACGGCCACGATGCAAACACCCGCAGCCTCCTGTCCGGCAACTTCTTGCCCAGCCACTTCCAGACCTTTCTCATGTCGGCGACCATGACTCAGGACGTCGACAAACTCAAAGGCCTGCTGCTTCGTAACCCCGTCATCCTCAAACTCAGCGAAGAGGACGACGCCGACGCCTCCAACCTCACCCAGTTCTACACTCGTGCCACCGAGGATGAAAAGTTCCTGCTGGTCTATGTCATCCTCAAGCTCAAGTTGATTCGCGGAAAGGCCATCCTGTTTGTAAACGAGGTCGAGCGCGGCTACCGCCTCAAGCTTTTCTTGGAAAAGTTTGGCCTGCGTGCCTGTGTGCTCAACGCCGAGCTGCCCATCAACAGTCGCTACAGCATCGTCGAGGAGTTCAACAAGGGCCGCTTTGACTACATTGTTGCAACAGACGAACCGACAGGTGTCTCGTCGCTCGACGAGGAAGAGTCGGAAGATTTGGAGGACAACGAGGATGGACCAGACGGTCCGGAGCAGACCAACATTGGCAATCGCAGCGATTCAGAGCAGGCAGACGACGCGCAAGCCGATGGCAAGAAGCGAAAGAAGAGCACCGCTTCCGAGACGACATCAAGCAAAAAGAGCAGACGGGACCAAAAACTCAAGAGAAGCGGAGGCGGAGGTGGGCAATCCGGAGAGTTTGGTGTCTCGCGTGGTGTCGATTTCGTCAACGTGTCCTGTGTCATCAACTTTGACATGCCTACGAGCATCACTTCGTACATTCACCGCGTCGGTCGAACGGCACGAGGTGGTGCGTCGGGTACCTCTTTATCGTTCGTGGTGCCGAGCGAGTCTTATGGAAAGTCCAAATACCTGACGTGTGCAACGACACGGGGAGACGAGCGACTCTTGCGCAAGCTCAAAAAGTCACAACCCTCGCTGCAGGAGTGGAAGTACGACTCTTCATCGGTCGACGGATTCCGATACCGTGTCGGCGACACTGTTAAGAGCATCACGCGCGCCCTCATCAAGGAGGCCCGCATCAAGGAGCTCAAGACCGAGATCCTCAACTCATCCAAACTCCAATCGCACTTTGAAGACCACCCCGACGACCTCTCCTACCTCAAACACGACAAGTCCCTCCTCGACTCCCGTGCTCAGCAACATCACCTCAAGCATGTTCCACAGTACCTCGTCCCAAAAATCATCGGTGCAACCGGCGAAAAGCTCCAATCTTCCGCAGCAAGCAAACCCTCAGGCTACATTGCGAAGAACAAGGCAAAGAACGGCAACGGCAAGTCCAGAAGCTCGTCCAACAAGAACAACAACAAGAAAACATCTTCTGGCTTCAAGTCGAAATCCAAGAAGAAAGTGGACCCTTTGCGCAAGTTCACAAAATAGTTGAATCTCCTGCTATGGGTCTTGCACCCCGGTCCTGCATTGTAGCATTCCTATAGACCAACAATTGCTAAAAAGCACAGGCACATACACTTATTGTCGCACAGTAAAACATCTTTATGTCTGGCATTCTGCAAGATGCGTACATTTTTTGAGCATGACCGCTCTGCATTTTGACTTCCAGTGCACTCGACCAGCGTGAGAGATATTTGAGAGAAGCGACCACGCCGATCGTACGTGCACCAGCTACAAGGTCCGTGCCGAGACGACAAGATGCCGCGCATGAGACTCCACGACTCGCTCAGTCGAGTGAAGAGGGCAGTTGTGCCATGGGACCGAGCCACTTGTCTGCCTGCTCGAACTGTTTCGCGACCTCTTCAGATATGCTGTTCTCGGTCTGAAGTGTCTTGATGGCGACCATGAGGGCGTCCCAGAATCTGAACCCGCGTGCCAGCTCAGCACGCACGTCCTTGACGTTGACAAAAGTGTCGGCGACCATGCCAACGACGCTGCGCTTGGCCTCGACCACCGCTTCCCTTCCCACGTCGTCGGCCGTTACCGGTCCTTCGTTGAAGGCGTACAGCGCATCGAGATAGCACTTTACCACGACGCCGAGACCTGTGTTGACGTCGGTCTGGAAGGGCAACGAGAGCGCAATGTCCAGGAAATCGTCGCGGGCACGACGCGCATCGCCACGCAACAGCATCGACATGCTGATCATTTCGATGAGGTTGCGCATTGCCCGTGTGGTGGACTTGACAAACGAGTTGAACACGAGCAGTTCTCGCGATAGCGGCGCTGTCCACTGCACCGGCTTGAACGTCATCTGCAGCAAGCTGAGACATCGCATCACCAGCAGCATGTGGTGCTTTTCCTCCTGCGATCCAAACGAAGGGCCGCCCGAGTACGACCGCCCGCCGAAATAGTTGGAATGGAGAACACCACCGCGAATCAGCTCGAGAGCAAGGTACAAAGGCTCCTGGAGCTTGTCATTCAGCTTGCTCTTCTTCAAAGCGAGGTAAAGTGCTCGGGCGTAGGGTGTATGCAGATGCGCGTGATTGAGGAACCCGCGTAGCTCGAGCATACGCCAGATGCTGTTGGCAACGATCTCGTCCTTCTTCTCGAGCGTCGACATGGCGCCGTCGGGAAGCTTGACACGCGGCGTCTTGGTGCGTGCTGCGAGCTGGTCCGAGGTAGTGGCGCCGAGACAGAGTGCGATATCGATCGTCGACGAGTTCTGGCGGCGCAACTCCTCTTCGATGAAACGATTTGAGACGTTCCACTGGTTGATGCGGTTGATGAGGCCCATCGTCGCGGATGAGTCGTGCGGGATGGGATAGTCCGCCGTAGGTGCAAAGTAGTAGACAGCCGAGAGTTTGCGCGAGCTCCAGAAGCCGTTCATCGCGCTGCAGGCCAGGGCGATGGCCACACAGCGTGGCGACTGAGGCGTCTCTGTGAGGGTTTCTCGTAGGTAGCGCTTGTACTCTTCCGTCTCGCCATTGTCGAGTGGCGGCACCTCGGCTGCGTATCCCGAAGTGAGATTGAACAGGACCTGGTAGCCCACGAGGCCGCGGGAGAGGTGCAAGAAAACTTCGTCCGGCAGACGGTGCGAAAAGATCTCGTGCAAGTCCAAGGGCACGTCTGCTGCAGTGAGGATGGGGGCGCCTGTCGAGGAGCCGTTGGGGATCCCCCCAGCTGCAGGCCCGGCACCATTGGCCACATTGCTGGCTGGGAATGAACCTGGCGGCAGTGGTGGAGGCGGCGTAGCAAGTGGCAGAGGCAGGACGCGGCCCTCTTCTGCGGAAAGAACGAGGCAGAACTTGACTGTGGTTCTGGCTCGGCAGAACTGATCGATGTAGTTGATCTTGGTGACGATTGGATGTTGTTCAAAGGCCATGGCAAGTTGGTAGCCACCCTTGTACTGCTTGACGAGCTCGTTGATTTGTCGAATGTTGGGTGGCGCCCCGGCGTGCGCCGGAGAGGTGCCAAAGCTGTTGTCTTGCAGGGCGGGAAACGTAGCACAGATGTCGCCGCCCGCAAGCAGACCGATGTCGAGAAATTGCTCTTCGGAGCACCGCAAGTCGGCCATGATGCTCTGCTTGCTGACAAACTGAAAGGTAGAGTCCTTGAGGTTGAAGGTGGTGATGATTTTGTCGACGCGGTCAAATAGCAGGATCTCGCTGGCGCCGTAGATTGCATGAACGTAGCCTTTGCTGTGGCGCTCCATAGAGACCAGCTGACCAGATGCGAGGTAGGGAGCTACAAGAAACTCGACGTTGCGGTGTCGAAAGGCACGGAGAATGGCTCGATAGAGGTCAGGATAGTGTATGGAGTTGCTGCTCGAGAGAAGAGAATGCGCGGCATCGACGTCACCGCTCTCGTATGCCTCCCAGGCTCGTTGGCGCTGCTTGACGCGTGGGTCTTCATAGGAGAGTGGACGAGTCTTTTTGCTGGGAGTGAGGCCGTTGAGAACAAAGACGGGCTTGATGCGCGCCTTTTCGAGTGCGCGAAGGTCGCTCTCGATGTGCGAGATGAGAGCAAGCGGGGCGCCGCCGAGCGCAGCAACGAGCGGTTCCGAGGTGGAAGGCGAGGTGAGAAGCTGCTTGAGGTAGTATGTGACATCGATGCCTAGACGGGTGTCTTTGAGTGCGGAGAGAGGGGCCGTCTGGGCGAGCCCGCGATCATGGACAAACGCCTGCAGGCCTCGAATCATGCCGTTTGTTGACCTATGAGCGAGACACTTGCGAGAGTAGCCGTGAGATGAAAGGGAAGAGTCTGCTTGAAAGCTGCAGACTGTACAGAACAGCGGGTTGCTTCCCGATCGGTGCGTTTGAGAAATGTGCTAGATAGCCATGTACAAGGTGACTTGATCCGCAGCACAAGGGTATGTGGCCCCCAAACAGAGTAAGCAGCTACGTGTGTTCGTATGTTCGTGTGTGTGACACAGAGAGAGCAAGAGGGAGAGGGAGAGGGAGAGGGAGAGGGAGAGAGAGAAAGAGCGAGAGGGAGTAGCCAGACGTGATTGATATATTGGGATGGTGGTGATTTCAAGAACTTATTCGCAGTGCTCGAGTGGCTCCGCCAACAAAGGGCATTGACAGTAATGCCCGTGCGTGGCTCACGGCCATACAATGCGGTACTAGCCTGTACATATTGTACTGGACTTTGTTCAGTGTGAGCGAGCCGAAGCCAAGCTGGCCCTTTTTGGAGAGCACTCACTCACGGCGCAGGCACATGTGCTTTTGCAACCTCGTTTCCGCGCGAGTCCAGCCGAATGAACAGTCTAACAAGAACAGTAGTCAATTTGGGATCTGACACTGGCCACAAATCCTAACAGCGGTGCAGTACAGTACACAGTAGTACAGTAGGGTAGTACTGTAGTCGATAGTTGCAGTACGTAAGTTACAGTCAGTAACTACTGTACTGTCTTGGGTGGCCAGGGTCTCTTCGTCGGCCTCAATAATACAGCCGCATGCACGAACCAGGTTGTCACTTGCCATACATTATTCAATCGACCGCCAATGGTACTACATTAGTCAGTGTACCATCAACCTCATCTGCGGCACACTCCTTTCAATAATCACCAAGGTCACTGGGGGGCAAACGATGACGAAGCAAAACAGGCGCATCCAGATCGCCATTGATCGCGGCGGCACCTTTACCGACTGCCTCGGTCGGATCCCTGCATCTTCTCCAGACGCTCCGCCTACCGACATAGTGATCAAGCTCCTCTCCCACGATCCAGCCAACTACAACGACGCACCCACCGAGGGCGTCCGTCGCATTCTCGAACGAGCCCAACAAATTACAATACCCAGAGGCACAAAGATCGACACCAGCTCCATCGAGTACATCCGTCTCTCCACCACCGTGGCCACCAATGCGCTACTCGAGAGAAAGGGCGAGAAGCATGCCCTCGTCATCACCAAGGGCTTTAAGGATCTCGTGCAGATCGGCAACCAGTCCCGCCCCAAGATCTTTGACCTCGCTATCCAGAAGCCAGAGGTGCTCTACAGCGGAGTGCTCGAGGTCGATGAGCGCGTGACCCTCGTTGGATATACGAGCGACCCCAACGCACGCACCAATGCTGTGCAATTCGACGAATCCAGCAGCGCACAAATATCGCGCCCCTATGCCGGACAGGACAAACCTCCTTCCGCCTACGACGAGCAAGCAAGGCCAACCGGAGAGCCTGAAATCGTGCGAGGTGTATCGGGCGAGGCGGTAGCCATTCTCAAACGGCCAGACGAGCAGCTGCTTCAGCGTCAGCTCCATGCACTCTACCACGATCACGGCTACCGCTCCCTTGCCGTTGTCCTCATGCACAGCTACACGTATCCAGATCACGAGCGCATGATCAAGGCGCTTGCCAAGCGCATAGGCTTCGAGACAGTAAGCTGCTCCAGCGAGCTCATGCCCATGATCAAGATGGTGCCCCGTGCCACCTCGTCGACCGCAGACGCCTATCTCACACCCGTTCTCCAGGCCTACATCGACTCTTTCTTTTCCGGCTTCGATCAGTCCCTGCGATCGGGCGCGGCGGGCACCAAGGTCGAGTTCATGATGTCAGACGGCGGTCTCACGTCCGTAGACCACTTCTCCGGCCTCAAATCTATCATTTCAGGCCCTGCCGGCGGTGTTGTCGGCATGGCCTTGACAAGCTACGACGAGCAAGACGCACGACCCATCATCGGTCTCGACATGGGAGGTACCAGCACCGACGTGAGCAGATACGCGGGCCAGTACGAACAAGTGCTTGAAACGACCCTCGACGGTATCACCATCCAGAGTCCTCAGCTCGATGTCAACACTGTCGCCAGTGGTGGTAGTAGTCGTCTCTTCTTCCGCAACGGTCTCTTCACCGTCGGTCCTGAGAGTGCTTCGGCACACCCCGGCCCTACCTGCTACCGCAAGGGCGGACCCCTGGCCATCACCGATGCCAACCTGGTCACGGGCCGATTGGCCATCGAGATGTTTCCCAAGATTTTCGGCAAGGACGAGAATCAAGGCCTGGATACCGAGGCAAGTCAGACGGCATTTCAGCAGCTCACCGACCAGATCAATCGTGAGACTGGCCGCAATTTGTCGGTAGACGAGACAGCGCAGGGCTTCATTCGTGTGGCCAACGAGATCATGTGTCGGCCAATCCGTGCGCTGACCGAGGCCAGAGGATACTCGGCAAGCAAGCACATTCTCACCTCGTTTGGCGGTGCCGGCGGACAACATGCGTGCAGTCTGGCTCGCAGCCTCGGCATCCGGACCGTTGTAATCCACAAGTACTCAAGCATCCTCAGCGCATACGGTATGGCGCTCGCCGACCGCGTCTTTGAGCATCAAGAGCCCTGCTCCGAGACCTGGGAAGGTGCCGAGGGAGAGTCTCGGCTGCGGATCGAGAAGCGAGTCACCAGTCTACGAAGCAAGGTGCAAGAGGAATTGCAAAAGCAGGGCTTCGAAGACAGCCGAATTGAGCTGCAGACGCTGCTAAACTTGCGATACGAAGGCACAGATACAAGTCTGATGACCCTCCAACCATCCGACGGGTCCTGGGCATTTGAAAAGGTGTTCGTCGACAAGTACCGACAAGAGTTTGGCTTTGTGCTCGAGGACAAAAACATCATTGTCGACGACATCCGTGTCAAGGGCATTGGCAATTCGTTTGACAGTCTCGGAAAGACGGTACTCGCCGAGCACCGAGAGCTGTTCCCATCGGCAGACGCCGGGCCAAACGCGTCAACGTCGCAATCGCAAAAGCAGACCCAGGATCCGCCGAGACTTACAACCCGCAAGGTCTACTTCGATGAACAGGGCCGCTTGGACACTCCCATTATGCGGCTCAACGAGATTTCTGCGAGAACCTCCGTTCCCGGTCCAGCCATCATTGTCGATGAGACGCAGACCATCCTGGTGGAACCAAATTGCATTGCCGATATTACTTCGCAGGCCGTTGTTATCAGAATCCTCTACTGAGATTCAACTCTGCGGGCCATAATGTAATACCATGTATTCTAGGTGTTGCGATGCATGATCCATTTTGCTTTGCGATTGAGTTTCCCGTCGCATCGATTGAGAAGCCCTGCTTCATCGCTTTGTGGCAACAAGTTGAGTTATACAACATGTGTAAAGTCGTCAATGCCGATATCCGAGAAATCCCCGAAATACGCCTCTTTACAGATCTCCGGCCCGGACGCGCACTCGTGCATCCTGTTGCAACGGTTGGACAGAGCAAGATACAGTGGGATGGCTCGAACACAGCCCTGGAACAGAACTTTTTAAAGCTCGCACCTCGCATGTGCTTGAGGTGACCCCGCTTTGTGTCACAACGCCCGATTTTTGATCTCTGTCCGACCTCTTTACTAGAATACAAGCACCTGTTGCATCTCAACGGACAAAACGACCGAGTCCTCCGACACACAAGAATCTTCAGGCAACGTCAGAGACGTGGCTGAGCTGTGATCTCCTCGAACGTCGGGTTGGAACCAGATTTCTCTTTCTTTTTAAACAGCCACACGCATCTTTTCGGCAGTGCCGCTTCACGAGCCTCGCATCACATCCGCTCCAGATCGACTGAACGGCCAGCATGTCTGCCGTCGCCTCCTCTTCGTCTGCCGCCGCTGGCACCGCGTTGGCCCAGAATGGCCCAGTTCTGCCACCAAATGCGTCTCGACTTCCGCAGACTGCTCAGCTCGACGCGCTGCTGACCATGATCAGAGACGCCAACACGCCGCGATCCGACTTTATCTTTTACTCGGACCGCATCATCCGACTGCTGGTCGAGGAAGGCCTCAATCATCTGCCCACGGTACCCACAACGGTTCAGACGCCCACCGGCTTTGACTACGCTGGAGTCTCGTTCCAGGGCCGCATCTGCGGTGTTTCTATCCTACGAGCCGGAGAAGCTATGGAGCAAGGCCTGCGAGAATGCTGCCGATCTGTTCGAATCGGCAAAATCTTGATACAGCGTGACGAAGAGACTGCAAAGCCAAAGCTCTTTTACGCAAAGCTACCCGAGGATATTGCGGATCGATGGGTGCTGCTGCTCGACCCCATGCTTGCGACCGGAGGCTCGGCTATCAAGGCGATCGAGGTGCTCATCGACCACGGAGTCAAGGCGGAGCGAATCCTCTTCCTCAACCTCATTGCAAGCCCGGAAGGCCTCAACAACATGTTTGCGCAATTCCCACAGGTCAAGGTCATCTCTGCCTGGGTCGACGAGCGTCTGGATGAACGATCCTACATCATTCCCGGTCTCGGCGACTACGGAGACCGATACTACAGCGGATAGGCCGCAACCTTGCGCCCCTCGTGCAATGATAAGGCGGCTAATCCATACGTGTGCGCCTGCGCCTATGTATATGTACATATATGTATTGTATATATATATATATATATGTCTCTGTGTTTCGGTTTCAAAGAAAGTGGCAATACCAGAATGATCAAAGGAGATTGGCTTCTAGCGCAACGGGCCTGCGCGCTTTTCGCATGAGCATGGAGCAACCAAAGAAGTTAGCTGATGGCGCCTGAGCTGCACCTGGGCGACAGCGGGTGAAGCGTTTTGGAAGAGACGGCAGCGCGCCTGAGATGGTGGCTTTCGTGATTAATGGCTAAGAATACAAATACGGGGAAAAGGATGGGGCTAAGGTACGAAAAAAAAGGCGAATTTGGCACTCAGACGAACTTGACGCCTTCCCCGTCGCCGGCCTCGGTGCCTGCAAAGATCTGGGCCTTTCCTTGCGTGCTGAGATGTTTGAGGGCCAGACGAAGTATCGATGTGGGAAGGTTGTAAAACTCTATCACCGTCAGTCGAGAGGTTCAAGAAGTCAGGACGCACGCCGGTCGCACAGGGCGTGGACGGCCAAGGATCAAGGCGGAGTAAGGGGGCGAGTCAGTAAAGCAACATGCGAAATATCCATGCAACAGCAAATCTCGGTAATCTGTGCTCTGCTCACCTTGATCTTGGACCTGATCGTCCCGAGTCAGCTCGAAGAGCGTCATGATGCTCTTGTTCTGGCCCGTCTGCATGATCCAGTCGTATATCGAGTCACCCCATTCCTGCGGGGTCTTCCAGTAGACCGAGATTCTCGTCCCGGACACAGTGCTCTTTGCTGAGGCTGGAACATCTTCCCAGACTGCCTGCTTGTGTGATACGAGGTCGGCAAAGATGGTGCGTATCGATTCTGTAGAGAGTGAGCGTTGGATCTTGCTATTCTTGAACAGGCTGCGATGCGGGTCGGATGCAGACGAGTCCGAGGTGGCGGCATCGTACACCCCCGGCGCGCCACTCAACGATGAAGCAGCAGACGCAGAGGTGGGTGATATCGAGAGCGTGAATATGCGATAGTGTCGGCAAAAGTCCAAAATCAGGCTACGCCATTGCGACAGCTGCTGTGATCGCGATGTCGGGTTGGGCTGGAGCGTGTAGAACGGAGGAAAGGAATGGACCGCTGGCAAGGATAACCGTGACCCTCCATCCGGCGCCGATGGTTGACCTGGCCGTGCTGTCTCCATCGCGCCGAATCTTGGCGGTACTGCCGATATGCTGCGAGTTTTTGAAGATATCCGTTGTCAAGGAGGTGTTGAATTGCGACGCAAATACGAGAGGGGGCGATGTGGAATCTGCTAATGTGGCCAGCCGAGCAGGTGGAATAGAGGAAGTCCAACTGGCCGAAGCGTGACATTCCGGTCACGACCCGATCGGACTTGAGTGGTCTAACATAGAGATCCGGTCTGGCTTTCCAATAGAGATCTGTGTTAGAGTTTGCCATTGGTCGCAAATGGCATCGGCGAAGAGGCCATATGGCTTTGGCTGCGCTGCTCGCGGACGCGAGATGGCCCAATCGGGTTCGGGCTACGAGGCATATCCAGATAACCTTGGCCCTGCTTGGGCCTCTCAAGGATGGGAATGGTGGAGTCTGGTAAGTAGATCCCTGTGTGCGGGAAGCGGAGGTTTTGCAGGTCGGTACCAGGTATACCGAGGGTGCCAGTGCAGGAAACCCAAGGGTTCTGCCAGGACCTCCTTTCGGAACGGGTTCTTTTTTGGATGTAGCGGTAACTTACGTGTTTTTGATCCATTTGGAGCGGCTTATGTAAGAAAAACACACTGAGGTTTGCAGGACCCGGAACCGAACACGATGCGTGGAAACATGCTTGCGACGGGCGCGCTTTCAAAGGTTGGATGCCAGCCCTGCACAAGCGCGTTCGAAACAGCCAAACAACAGGCTTGTCCTGAGCTCGTTTTCCTACCCCAAGAAAGGGGCTTGTTGCAAGCTCGTTTTGTCACCCCCCAAAACGGGCCTGTTACAAGCTCGTTTTGTCACCCCCCAAAACGGGCCTGTTACAAGCTCGTTTTGTCACCCTCCAAAACGGGCCTGTTACAAGCTCGTTTTGTCACCCCCCAAAACGATCGAGGGCAAGCATACACCTTGCCCGATCCATCTCACAGGCTGCCTCCGACGGCACCAACACTGCATGGATACACCCACAAGCCAACCAACTACTATCAACATGAACCACAGTCGCTCCCTCGTTGGCTCATGCCGTACGAAACGGCAAGCCGAATTACTGAAGCGTGCGCGAGATGCAGAAAAAATCGTATTAGAGCGGCAGGCACACGATTCCGGTATGCGCCTCATCGGTCGACCGGCGATCGCGCACTTTTCTTCCTTGCCGGCAGCGACGTATCGGCCACACCTCGAGCTTTATGATGACAAAGGAAAACGCTTGCTGCTACAGCGATTCTCGGCGACAACTAGGTATGGACGAAGAGCTATGGTGGCGTCGGAGGCTGCCGGCCGCGCCCGCTTCAGCGCGCTCGCCAGCATTTTGCCCCGTCGCCACCAGGGCGGCAGTCGACAGACCGAGGCTCAAATGAAGAATCCCTTGTATCATCTGGGTGCACTGTACGACCAGACACAGACCTTCTTCGGAGTAACTAGAGACACAATGGCACGACCTGCGGCTGCGATGGAGGTAGTCTCGTGGACGCACTCGTTTGCCGACCAATTTGTCCGATCGGAAGATCTTCACCCGCGCTTTCGCGATCTCCTGCAACGACGGGAGCACGAGGACTACCCGTGGCTCGCCACTCAATACCCGTCGTTCGCGCAGGTCCTCCATCCGTTTTTCACAACATCGGCCATCTTCCAGGGATTTACAGGGGAAACCCACGTCGATGCTGCTGACTGCTATCCTTCGATCTTGCTCAATTTTGGAGCAATGGCGCATCTCGAACTACCCGATTTTGGCGTCGCCGTCGAACTGCAGCCCTTCGACATCGTTGTATTTGACTCTGGACGTGTTCGACACCGCACGACACGCTCTCCTATTGACATCGCGGCAGGCATTTCAGAGACCCAGCGCTGGGCCGTCTCTCTGTTTCACCGACATCGCGCCACTCTGCGACAACCTACGCCTGCTCGTGCCAACGACATTTCGCGTATTTTGACAGCGCCAATACAAGCCGGCGCCGTGCGTCGCTTACTACAACTTCTCCGAGAAGAAGGATTACAACTTGACACATGCGACTGTGACAGGCGACTTGACATACCGCAAAGTCGGAGGTCTCCGGGACCGCGTTATCGACGCAGACCGCCAATTCGCCCAACAAACGTGCGGCAACAAGCATTGTCGACAGACAATGCAACTGGAGAACAAACACAAGAAGAAAGGGAAGAAGAAGAAGCGCAACAGCATCTCCTTGCTTTCCTTCACCATGTGAAATTGCGCTCGCCCCCATCAGCCCGAGACACCGACACCGCCGCCGACACCGACCACACCAATACTAGCTCGACCAGCCGCAGAAAGCGACGTCGTCCGGACTGAAGAAGCAAGCGCGCCGCAGTCGCTCCGCGGCCACGGAAGGGAAGACATCCAACTGCAACCATTATAAAGTGACATCTCAACATCTAGCTCTAGTGGGCAGCGGACGGCTTACGGCCAGTGTCTGCCACTTTGCAGCAAACATTTCAGGACTGGCCATTCTTGCACGACTGCGCGTAGTCCGGCCACGCACCCGGTCGCGCGTCTCGAACAAAAGGCCCGGTCGACACAGTCCGGCCACGCACCCGGTCGCGCGTCTCGAATAAAAGGCCCGGTCAACACAGTCCGGCCACGCACCCGGTCGCGCGTCTC
>KZ819203.1:147922-167478 GCA_003144125.1 Testicularia cyperi
AGTCCGGCCACGCACCCGGTCGCGCGTCTCGAATAGCCCGGTCGACACAGTCCGGCCACGCACCCGGTCGCGCGTCTCGAATAAAAGGCCCGGTCGACACAGTCCGGCCACGCACCCGCGAATAGAGGCCCGGTCGACAGGTCGACACAAAACGGGCTCGCGACCGGTCGCGGAACCGGAGGAAGGCCCGGTCGACAGAGCCCGGCTAGCGCAATTCCAGTATGTATTACCACATGATCATGAAACCACCATATCGCAAGCTGAGTCCGTGCGTCAAAAGAATTGCCTTATTGCTCGCATCGATAACAACCTTATTTGAGACATGTACTTTTGCCGAAATGCTAGGGGACGGCCGGGATCCACAATGTTGTTACCGTTGAACTAAAAACATCTCACAGGCGCACTCGCGTTTGATCAACGCCTGACCGCTCGGTCGATAAGAGTATTATGCACGCGGCATTTTCCTCAGCTATGACCAAACAGTATTCATCCTGTCTGGAGGCAGCGTCCGTAAGGCTATAAACATGCTTGACATGGATCAGTGGTCTGGTAAATGATGCTAGGCAATGGGAACCCACATCTTCCCGACTAGAGCCATGGTGGTGACTAACTTATATTTGACCTGCGCACAATTGAGGATGTCGCCGGGGCAAGAGAGAAACGACAGCTGAAGGGCAACATGATGCCACAATGGCAGAATAGAGCTATATGTGGCTCCTGGTCGACTCAGCAAATGCCCTCGACAACGTCGCAGGACCCGGCAACAGCTGAAACTGACTATGTAAGAACATCAAAAAGATTATCACTATCACTGCCCGACGGTCTCGCTGAGTGGTGCGTGAAGAGAAGGAACAGAAAAAAAGCAAAGTTCACGCAATGCCTGTGAACCTGTGCGGCATCCAAAGATGGCCTGGCCGCTCAAAGCTGGTCAAACATCCTGGTCCGTTGACCTGCGGATGCCTGATATCAAGATCCAATCCGCTTGCGTCAACAGGCAGCCCTGCATGCAAGAACGTTTGACTTATTGAAGTTGCTGCCCAGTGAGATATTGTGACGTCAGGCTCCTCATGATCGCTCACTCTTGAGAGATATCACATTCAAGCATTTGTGGGCGCTATGTCTCCAGTTACGATGAGTTTGGAAATACCTACAGGTCCAGCGAAACGGCCTCTCTGACAATGCTTTACCTAGCATTGGTAGTCATGTTCGCTTCAGAGAACACAAAAGGTCACTATGCTCTAAGTGGAATAGAGTTTGAACCTGTGAACAGCATGCACTCCAAATGAAGCCAAATCCGCCCGGGAGCGCAAGTCTAGGCGCCATTCACCTTTTGCACGCAAGCGCAGTTTTGATTGACCACTGATTTCGACGAGATTACTGTAATTCCTGCTAGTATGGAGTGAGCCCAGCAATCTGTTGTACGAAAGAACCCCATATCCATGACCATATCTATCCCAATCATCTGATCTTCTTGTCCAGACCAAACGTATCACCATCAACCTGCAATATGGACCAAAGCCCTAGATACTTAGGCCTTGTTCTTGTACAGGTCCGCCTGGATGGAGAGCTCCCACGGCTGCTTCATGGCGACTACCAAGAACGAGAGGAACAAGCGGAAATCCGCAAATACTGGAGCAAACATGCTCCAATCTGGGCATCGTTCTGGTCTGAGCCTGGCTATTGCCCGCTGACTATCACCCAGCATCCAAACCCTCGTCTTGTTGGAGGAATACCATTGGACAACAGCTTTTACATTTCGGCAATGGCACCAGCAGCGCGGCTAGTGCACTCAGCGCAGCCTCAATTCACCCAGCTGGTAGGGTGGCTGTCGCCTGAGTGTACAGTCGCATTTGGGGAACTGGCTAGGCTTGACTACGTCAGCCTTGTTGGGAGATGCAAGAGGGTCCCACAGCACCACACAGTGCGTCGGGAATTGTGCGCCGAGGTTCTCGTCTTCTGTAGGCCATCTGTTGCAGCGACACTGCTCAGAGGGCTACAAAGCCAGAACCTGCAGGTGAGATCCCTCGAGCCTCTCCCATTGGACATTCATGTCCCAGTCCCGGACCATATACTTCTGCGACAGATTCGTCAAACCATCACTGCCTCCCAGCTACAAGAGGTATACGAACGAGCTTATCCAAGTCAGGAGGCTCTGTTGGCAAGGCGGAAAGACCAAATTCAGGATGCCATCGAGCAACAGCGCTCTGACATCCTGGAATGTGCCAGAGTCACTTACAAGAGGCAACAGCCACCGGATTTGATCAAGACGATGTTCTTCCTCCACCAGGAGCAGGCCCTAGCCTGGATGCTAGACTGCGAGTGTCCACGACAATGGGGAGCCTCTGGCGGTGCTTCTGAGGCCTCAGGTAGTACTCTTCCCGATCGTCGCACCGGGGACCTCAGAACCATGCGGCTCTGGAAGACGAAGAAGAATCAAAACGGCAAGATTACGGCCTGGGAACACTTGATTACGGGCGAAGTCAGAAGAACGGCCCCGCACATCTGTCAAGGTGCTATCTTGGCTGATGACATGGGCCTGGGGAAGTCTGTAACGGTATTGGCCCTTATTGCAGAGACCTTGCCGGATGCAAGGCACTTTGTCCGACACACTCCCTCATCAGCCGATCAATCGGCTCTACGAGCGACTCTGATCATCTGCCCCAAGTCATTGCTCAATAATTGGATGCACGAGTTCCAAAAGCATTGGGCAGCGGATCGGCAGCCCAATATCCTGGCTTATAAGGACCAGGATCGTTTCACACATCTGAAGAGCATCAAGACATACGATGTTGTTATCACCACTTACGATACGATCGTCGGTGACTACAAACAACACATCCAAAGACTTGAAAAGAGCAAAGGCAAGTCTCGACAATTAGAAGAGGACGAAGAGCAAGATAGTTCTGCCGAGGACTCCGACCCCTTTGACGGTGAACTCTTCGGGGAATCCTCAAGTAATGACGATGAAGACGAAGAGACCTCCGAGGATGTTGCAGAATCGTCTACCCTTGCCAAGTCTCCTGACCTGACGCTGTTCGACTTCATGTGGTTCAGAGTAGTCCTGGATGAGGCCCATGCAATTCGCAACAGACGCAGCCAGAGATCCAAGGCTGTTTGTCGCATTCGGTCTCAGCGCCAGCAGTGCCTGACTGGGACACCGATGTACAACTCTATCGATGATCTGTATTCTCTGTTCCGATTTCTGCGACTAGATCCATTCTGCAATTATCGCACTTGGTCAAGCTTCTGTGGTCAACAGAAGGCCTTGACCCTTGCGAAGACCGCAAGAGGAGATCGAGTGTCTCTCGACCAGGAGAACATGGGCAGGGTCCGAAAAATCCTGAAGATATTCCTCATGCGACGGCTCAAAACGTCCCTAGATCGGGATGGGAACGCTCTCATTGACATTCCCCCTTGCTATAACTCAGTCGTCAAGCTCAGTCTCAGCTCGGAAGAAAGGGCTGCACATCTGCGTATCAACACGATCCGAGAGCTGTACAACCGGGCCCGACAGTCTCAAGATCAGACGGCCTCTCGATATCTTCTCGAGAACCAGATTCTTCGACTTCGACGATGTTGTGATCACCCTGCTTTGGGTCTAGGTCCAGAGGAACACGTCGACATAGGGCAGACAGAACCATCGACCAAAATTCGGAATCTCTTGGGCGAGCTCATCAAGTTCTCCCGCTGCAATCAGTCTTCAGCGCTCTACGACCCTTCAGCACCTCAATTCGACCACATCGATGCAAAGGAGTCTTCCGATCCAACTATCAGAGCAAATGCTGCTCAAGTTCCGGTTGTGCTGGCTGAAAGAAGATCGACATCGCAACAAGGCACATACAAGGCCATGAAGAGCGTAGTATTCTCTGAATGGACCACTATGCTGACTCTAATCGGTAACCAGCTGGACCGAGCAGACATCAAGTGGAACCACATTGTTGGAACAATGACCTCAGCAGAAAGAGAAGCTTCGCTGGAGCAGTTCGAATCGAAAGACGAGATCGAGGTTCTGCTGGTGTCAGTCAAGGCTGGAGGCGAAGGCCTCAATCTGATCTCGGCATGTCGGGCGTATTTGATGGAACCTCTGTGGAATATCGCGAGCGAAGAACAAGCGCTGAATCGGATCTGGAGAATAGGACAGACGCGACCGGTCATGACAGTCAAGTACGTGATGCGAAACAGCATTGAGGAGGCGGTCTTGCTCATCCAGCGTCGAAAGTACGACCTCTACCGCCAGGTAGGCATGTCGGGAAATCAGAAAGCACTCCAGGGTGAGGCCGGGGGCTTTGAAGACTGGCATGCGAGGATAGCAACGGTGCTCGGAACGTTGGAACCCAGTGACTAGCCAGCGTCATTCTCCGAGCGGGAGCACCCACAATGACCGAGTTGGTCTGCAATTTCATTCACTTCCTCGAGCTTGTTGCAGAGGCGCGTCGGTGCTGCCTGGACCGAGCTCCCTAGTAGAAAAAATTTGAGTAACTTACCCACAATAACCACCTACGTAGTCCCCTATAAAGTCATGTATCCCGAGTCCCGAAATTGCCCTGAAATATAACTCCTCACAAATATCCGGCCCGCACGCGCGCTATTTCAACAGAGCTCTGGGCGTGTGAACCGCGAATTGCAGGCATCCGAAACATTACAAAGTTGAGTCGTCCAAACCCGTGTGGTCCGAAACTACGAAAATCTAGCAATTTGCAACGACCGAGCTGAGCATATGCACAGGCACAAAGAACTAAGGTCAGAGTCGCTAGGTCCACTGGGTAAAAATTTTCACGAAGTTACCCACATCCGTTTACCAGCTCACTCACTTATTCAGTATACATATGTACAGCTCATTTCCGAATCCCGAAATTCACCGAAAACACAACTACAGTACTTTCTTCAACAAACATCCGGCCTGCACGCGCGCTATTGCAGCACAAATTACACGTGTAGATGGTACCGTACCGTATCTCCAACTAAGAAAGCTCTCCAAGCTCTCCATTATCCGAATCTTGGTAGCGACCCCAAGGCCGGCTTGCTGGAAATCCTTCTCTCCTGGAACCCCCTTTGCCCACTCCCGACACTGCTAGACACTCCACTTGATGAACCAGGCGACCTCTGCCTTTGATCCACAGGGTCACTGGTCAAAGCCTACCGTCTCCGACTCCGACTACGGTTGCATAAGGCCAAGTGGGCTGGCAAACAAAGATTGAGGTTTCGAGCTCGACCATGCGCAGTTCCCTCCACTATTCGTGGTCTTCAAGGGTCCAATTTTTTCCACCGTGCGCCATCTTTTCCCACTGGACTCGCTCATGCCATACTCTCAATCGCTGCTGCTCGCGCGCAGCAACTTGACTACCATCCTGGTTCGCTCTTTGACGAGGAGGTCTTGATTGATCTTCGATCTAATGGCAAAGTCACAATGGGTGTGCAGGGGCTGTGGCAGCTTCTGCAACCGGTCGCCCGGCCGATCAAGATCGAAACGCTCGAAGGCAAGCGCCTAGCCATCGACTCGTCCCTCTGGCTCTACCACTTTCAGATGGCCATGCGAGACGGCCAGGGCCGCACGCTCTCCAACGCTCACATTCTCGGCTTTCTCTGGCGCATACTCAAACTCCTATTCCACGGCATCAGACCCGTTTTCGTCTTTGACGGTGGCGCTCCCGTCATGAAGCGCAAGACTCTGTCCGGTCGAAAAGCGCGTCGTCAGGGAGCCAAGGAGTCGCATGCGAGGACGGCAGAAAAGCTTCTTGCTGCTCAGATGCGACAAGCCGCTGTCCGCCATGTTGCCGAAGGCCAGACGGCCTCAACGAGCACGGACCTCACCGATCCAGGGCTCGATGCTGATACCGTCTACTTTGACGATCTGCAGGCCGGAAGGCCCAAGGCGATCGCGCATGACCGCCTTCGTGATTCCGCATCAGCCGCGATTGGCGGTGTAGAACCTTCAAGTCGCGAAGCCTCCAGCTCTCCGTCCAAGCCTCGCAAAATCGACTGGCACAAGGATCCCTACGCGCTGCCCGCAATGGACAAGGATCTCAATCAGCTCGCCGCCGCCAACGGGCGAAAAGGCAAGCGTAAAGATTATCGCTTTGCAACCGAAGACGAGCTGCGCGCTGTCATGAACACCATCGCCCCCGAGGACCTCGACACCAACTCTGAGCTCTTTCGCAGTCTTCCTCCCGAACTTCAGTACGAGCTTGTCGGCGATCTCCGCGCTCAGTCGCGAATGACGTCCTACAAACGTTTGCAGTCTATGCTGGCTTCGGCGCCCACACCCATCGACTTCTCCCGTGCCCAGATCGCTGGTCTCAAGACACGCAACGACCTCACTCAAAAGGTGCTCACCGTCACCGACGAAATCGGAAACGCCAATATCAAGGTGCCCATCCGCGTTGCTGGCGAGCGCAACAAGGAATACGTGCTCGTTCGCAATCCAGGTGCCGAGGGAGGCTTTGTGCTCGGCGTTCGCGATGCAGGCAGATCCAAAGATAAGGCCATAGACGTCGACTTCGAGCCCGAGCAAATCGACATTACCGATGACGAAGCTGGCAAGACGGAGTCGGAACCCGAGCTCGAAATGGACGAGGTCGAGATCCCCAACCAGCGCCAGTCGCCGCCATCGGAGCAGACAGCCGATCCGGACGTCCTAGAACTGCGCAAAGAGTCGGATCCGCACAAGAGAAAGGAAAAGGCGCTAGAGCTACTGCAGGCCAGGGCTCGCTATCATGCCAAGCAGAAGCGCAAAGAGGCTGGAATCGAGGATGAGGACGAGCTTCATCCTCGCAAAGCGCTGCGCCGTATGGGAGACCGTCCTCTCTTTATCCGAGAGCAAGCGGTCGCCAAACAGAGGTCCGCCGCAGGAACGAGCTCGACGTCTACCGAACCTTCCGAATGGATCGATCTCGAGTCAGATGACGAAGATGAGGTGGAATACGTTCACGGGCAGAAAGATCAGCTGGAAGAGGACGAAGCAGAGGACCTGGCACGCGCCTTGGCCGAATCGCAGCAGGATCACACCAAGAATGCTGACAGTCCGGTTTCGAACAGAATGGTCGGTTTTAATCTTGGGCATCGCAGCGGCGAACCCATATCGCTGCATCATGCAATGAAGCAGCACGGACCGCCTCCAACAGAGGCCGACATCAGCACTGCGAATCGTGCCGTCGTGAGAGGTGCGCCTAGCCCCACTCCATCGCTTGAGATGTCACCGGTCGCGATCGAGCCGATGAAAAGCGTCGAGCGTCGCGGGCCTACAACAGCATCCGGCCAATCCGCTCTCATAGACGGTATAGAGACAGACTTTGATGAAGTGGCGCTGCCACCACTCACAACACCATCTCAGCCTCGAGGCCCAGGCAGTCCGCAAAGCCTGCTGCTGAAAAAGCTGACTTCTACCCAGCACAGCATGCAAGATGACGGTGTCAAATTTACACCGAGTACCCTCGAACCCACAGGACATGTCCATTCGCCCGTACGTGAATCACACGACTCCGATCTGGTCCCGCACGAGGCGGCCGGGGTCTCAATGCCCGCAGGCGTGGGCGATCCGTCACAAGAGGGAGACGAGCGTACCAGCCTCACGGTCATCGAATCTCTGGCCGCCGAAGCGGCCGGAGCCGGTACCGATGATGAAGTGTCAGAGGCGACGTCGGCTAGCACGTGGCAGTCTGAAGCACAAGCCCAAGAACAGAATCCCGGCAGAGTCATACGGACGACTGTGAACCAGAAAGCATCGATTCCGCCTGCGCCGATCGAGATCACATCGTCCTCACCCGTGCCAGGCGACGTTTCCGATGACGAAATCGAGGCGATCGAGCTTCCACCAACACCGGAAGAGGTGAACGAGGAGATCCGTGCCATTGATCAGGTTCGGGAGAACGGCGCCGCGTCGGTCGCCGAAGACACGACTGGCGAAGATGCTGGCGAATTTGTTGCTTTGGACAACATTCCGGCAGCAGCCAACGAAGCAGCAGCCGTTGGGCTTGATGACGATGCCGAAGAGGAAGCTAGCCGACAAGGTACTCCCATCGAATGGTCGCCAACCCCTTCGCCTTCGCCGGAGCCCGTCGTCTTGGGTGCCGACGGCTTCCCTCTGCCCACAGCTGAAGAGCTCGACGCCCTCGATGCTGAAGACGAGGCTGTAGCACGCCTCAACGCAGATCAGAATGAATTTGTCGCCTTCCTGAGTGCCACCAAAGGCCGCAGTCTGCTAGACGTCCAGCGCGAGGTCGAGGGCGAGGTCAATGCGCTCCGTGCAGAGTTTGCCAACAGTCGACGCACGGAGGAAGACATCACCCGGCAAATGGCACAAGAGATCCAGATGATGCTGCGGCTCTTTGGACTGCCGTACATCACTGCGCCGATGGAGGCCGAAGCGCAGTGTGCCGAGCTAGTCTCTCGACGACTCGTCGACGGCATTATCACTGATGATAGCGATGTCTTCTTGTTCGGCGGGACCCGGATCTACAAAAACATGTTCAACAACAACAAAATCGTCGAGTGCTTCTTGCTGTCAGACATGGAACGTGAGCTCGGACTCGATCGCGAGAAGCTAGTCCGCCTGGCCTACTATCTCGGAAGCGACTACACCGAAGGATTGCAGGGAGTTGGTCCAGTCGTGGCGATGGAGCTGCTTGCGCTGTTCCCCGGAGAACAGGGTCTTCAGAAGTTCCGAGACTGGTGGATCAAGGTCCAGATGGGCAAGGATAACGCGGAGGATAAGTGCGGCAAGACGATGCGACGGATCAAAAAAAATCTTCGCAACAAGGTGCATCTCGAGCCCTCATGGCCCGAGCCCGAGGTTGTCAAGGCTTACTACGAGCCGAGCGTGGATCCGAGTGACGAGCCATTCGCTTGGGGATTGCCAGATCTTGACAGTTTGCGGACTTTCCTGGGCGAGTATCTGCACTGGCCGGTAACGAAGACAGATCAGTATCTGCTTCCCATAATTGAACGTCAAAATGCCCGCAACCGTGCTCGCGCAAACCAGAGCACCCTCGACCGGAACGGCTTCTTTGATACCTCGGCTGGGACCGGCGTCTATGCGGGTCGCAAGAAGGTCGCCTACCAGAGCAATCGCCTGCAGGACGTCATCAACAGATTTCGAGAGGCCAACCGGTCTCGAAGCTCGAGCACCTCGGGCTCGAACTCGTGATCATCATCATGACCTCCTTTCGACTCGATTTTCAGCAGTTGCAACGTCGATTGCGTGTGCGTCTCGTTGGATGGATCGCGGTAGGTCTTGGGACATGGCTGCCGCGCTTCGGGTCTCCATAGGCACGTACACCTGGACATGCCCCCGGAATCAACTAGCACCTTTTGCACCTCGAGAACGAGCACGCAGCACAAGAACAATTTGTCCATCTCACGATTCTGCCCACCTGTGCCCATGCCATGTTCATCGTCAACCTCAGAAGCTCGCCACGGAAATTCCTATCAGCAGCGTCCATTCTGACGTCACAAACTGGAACTTGCATACATTATCAGATGGGAACGACGAAAGACAGAATTTCAATTCGGCGCAGAAAAAAAAAACTCGCCGGGTATAAGGACGCGCAGCTGCGCATGGCAGCGTCAACAGGAAAGGACAAGTAGCGATGCAAAGGGAACATGCGACGAATTTTTGCGTGTCGAGTTTGCGAATTGCGGCGAGAAAGGAGAAGTGGGACGAGAGTAGGAGTGACGTGACCGGAGCAAGCTGTGTGAAAAACAGGGCTAGGACACTGGAGATGGAAGTCGTAATCAGGCTCAATGCTGATGAGATGCCGAAGTCTGAGCGAGGACCTTTTCATCGGCTTTGCCGAGATGTAGCATCGAGGTATAGGCACGTCTGCAGACGGGGCAGGCGTACTTGCGGCGCGGGGTTCGACCTCTTCTTCGTTCCGACTGTCGGATACCGATAACCGAGTCACGAAGCTGGACCGCACACTCGAGACACAGACCGTGGGTGCACGGAAGGAGCAGCGTCGTTGGTGGCGAAGACAGGCAAATGAGACACTCGGTACCGTTGGAGGCCTCCATGTCCATGGCCGCGAGGAACGCGCTGCTGTTGGGTGCCGCCGTGTTGCCCGCACCACCGGCAGCATCTTCGTCGTTGTCGGCATCCTCGCCACCCTCGCCTGCGGGTGGAGCCGCACGCACGGGAGGTGGCTTCGATGATAGTCCGTACAGCTCCTGCAACTGGAACCGATGCGGTCCGATCTCAGCCTCTTGACCCTCGACCTGTGCCGACCACACACGCGGCGTGGCCGTCTCTGTCTCGGCTACTTCCGGTAATTGTGTCGCAGCCTCGGCGAGTCGATCCGCGATCGGCTTGCGCGCGGGAAGCGAAGTGATGCGAAGGTAGGAGGTCTGCAGGTTGGGGTCGCGCAATGGACGTGCGTTCTCGTCGAGCGCCTCGACCACAATAGCCAGCTTGAGCGTCTCGCGCTCCGCCTTTTCTCGTGCGAGGCGCTGCTCCTTGGTCTCCTCTTCGATCACGGCTTCGGCTACGGGCCCTTCAGGTCGAGACTGCGCCGCGCCGGAAGGCGCTGTGGCCGTGCTGTTACCATTTTGAGACGAGTTGACTGCCGAAGCGGATGCAGACGCGGCTCGACGCCGTGCGGCAGATGAAGAAGCAGTGGCGCGGGCCTCCTCTTCTGCCTCTTCCTGCTCGAGCTCCAGTCTGCGGTGAAACTCGAAGCCAGGCGTCTCAGGAACGGCGGCGGGTGTGACAGCCTCTGGGGCTGAAGGCTGGCCATCTGACCGTTTGCAGTCCTTTGTGTCGAGATCGCTAGACTGCTGTTGCGATGTCGATTGGCCTTTGCTGGCTTTGGGAGGCGCATAGAATCGAAGGTCGAGCGGAATGGCAGCAGTGTGCTTGGAGCCGAAGCCCTTCTGCAGCTTGGCCACGTGGACGGGCCAGCCAAGTACGTGCGGTGGCGGACCTCGCTGAGCGAGCACGGCTACAGATCCGTCATCGTTGAGCACCGTGGCACTGGCATCAGCGGTGTTGTAGTTGAGCCAGCTGCCGTGCTTGCGGCTGGCACGGATAAAGATCTGCACGCTCGCATGCGGTGCCGCACAGTCGTATTCGAAGTACAAGGTGTGGGTCGCATTGGGCAGGAACTGGTCTGCAGACGGGCCGGCATTGAGATTGTCGTAGCTGAGGTTGGGCAGCATCGATAGAGACGATTGGGCACGAAGCAGATTTACAGCCTCGACAGAGGCGCCTGCGCCGCCAGATTTGCCGTCAAGGGGGTGGCTTAGGATGGACTGGCCTGGAATGGCTAGTGGTGTCGGGGCCGATGAGGTGTCGGCAGGCGGTGGCATAGCCGAGAGCTTGAGAGTGTTGCGCTTCAGGTTGACGTAGGACTGGAGTGTGGTACAGATGGGCGGGCCCGAGATGGAGCTTTCGGTCAGGTTGCGAGAGATGGCGTCGTAATCGCCGCCCATGCTTCGCTCAATCCACCGACGAAGAGTGGTTACGTCAACGCCTTCGCTCATGGCGATATCGTCCTCGTTGGCAGCGCCGTCCTTGGTGAGTTGTCCGATGAGGTCAGCGGTGGAGCCCTGCATCATACCCTGCGGAGCGGCGCCTTCTACGGGGCGTTCCGGATTGAGACCACCGAGCGACGTGACGGACTCGGCACCAAGCGACATCATACTGAGGCCCGACAGCGAGGCGCCACGGGCACGGCCTCGAGATCCCAGACGGGCACGGCGAGAGGGCAATGATCCTTGAGACTGACCGCCGTCAGCACCTGGTGACACTGGCTCCAGTGTGTTGCCAGAGTTGTCGGTGATCGCCCCGGTTTCAGCGGGCGCTGTACCGTTGATCAACGATTGCGTTTGTATAGCAGCGGAGAAGGACTGGACAGGCACAAGAGGTGGGCCTGTGCCAGAACCAGACACGGCGCCGGAGCTGCTGTTGCCGCTTCCAAAGTAGTTGGCCAGGTTGGGGCCAAAGAGGGTGGCGGCCTCCTCGCGTTCGCGTCTGCTATTTCTCGACTTCTTGGCGCTGCGCTGTGGGGCAGCGGCCGGGACGGTGGGTGGCAGCAGAACAGCGGCAATGATGTTGCCACCACCACCGCCCATCGAATTGGTCGGAATGTAATTGGACCTTTGACCGTCCTGCTGCTGTGGTACATTGTCGGTGGTGGGGCGATCCTGGCGATGTCGAGAAAATGGCGAAAGGGCGAAAAGGGATCGTCCAGATGTACCTTGCTGAGGCTGCGCAGCAGCAGCCTGCTCAACTTCGGCCTGGACGGGTGGCGATTGAGCTTGCGTGGAGATGGCGTTGGATTCGACGGCATCGGGCTGGTTCGCAGCACTAGGTGCATTCCGGCCGGGAATTATCCGATTCCAACGGCGTGGCTCTGAAGACTGCTGCATGGCCACGCCGGCTTCCACATCGGCCTCTGGCCGGCCGGAGCGGCGAAGAGAAAGCAGGCCAGGCATGGTGAGGAAGCTCGTGTCGTCGTCAGCTGAGAAGTGATAGCTAGTTGTTGCTAAGCGAAAGGAGGTTGCAGAGCAGTGGAACGAGCCGAAAGGTGTCAAAGTAATCGCTGGCGAGATGATGCTACGTGATCCTTGAGCATGGAGTGCAAAGCCCAGAAGCGAAAATGTGTCGATGCCGGACCTGGTTATAGTGGAGGATAGAGATGTAGACGCCAGTGATGAAAGCTGGATCTCTACGAGCAAGCCTGGCCAGCGTTTGCGACTAGTACGGTACTGCTAGGCGTGCGGCAAGAGTCGATGGGTCGGGCATGGAAGACGGTGAGCTTAGGCGGCAGCTTTGAAGCATGAAAGGTCGAGACTGAGGAGAGCGGTGGAAACAAGCGGGGGGAAGAGGAGAGGCGCGAGAGCCGCTGTACGATGCCAAGCGAGGCAAGCCGGGATGGCTGGGAACGCTCCACAGTACAGTTAGTACAGTACAGTTAGTACAGTGCAGTACAGTACGATGTACTCCAGAACAGAAGTACAGTACAGTGCTGTGTACAGTGCTGCTTATTGTCCAATTCTCGCAGCGAAAAGGGCTGAGCGTTGCTGCGGGGCGAGGTTAGCTGCAGCGAGGCCGCCAGTCGCTCCTTTGATGCCCGCTTTGTTGCTTGAATGCTGATGAAGACAAGCCAGGATGCAGAGAGGAGGCGCAACTGTTGCTGCTGCTGCGCTGTGTTGGATTCCGGGAGGGCGTCCGAAGACAAAGAACTACAGTCGCTGGGGGCGCTTCTGTGATTCCGAGCGTGACAAAGTGAACGGACGTTTTGACTGGCGAGACTACTGTGCAGTGTCGTATTCCATCGTTGGCAACTTGGCCGGTTTGACTGTCTCTTGCTCTGTAAGATGGGCTGATGTCAACCTCAGTCTGGACGGGCCGCGCTCAGTTCACGGAGACACCCAGAACTGTGGTCGAACTGCCCGGGACTCTACTGTGACTTGTGCAGTGCCGCACGACGCCGGGCATGGCTGGTGTGGAGCTGCGTGAGGTGCGTCAGACTGGTGACCCACTTGTCCTGCCACCTCGGCACTGCCCTGATGCAGATGCAGATGGCATCTCGCTTCGCGAGCAGTCTCCGCGTCCAACTTGTTTTCCTGGTCAGGCCAGTGCGGATTCATTCTGGACGGCCTTCCATTTCGCCAGCATCTGCAGGCACGCTCGTTATCCGCATGTTTAGACCCGTGATGCCACACGTACTTGATTACTGTATCACCTATCACACAGCCAGATCGATCCGCACAGCACATATTGATATTATTAGATCGTTAAAATTCGGTCATGCCCAGCGCAGCTCGTGGAACGGAACGGAGAACTCAGGCTCAGACTCAATCCTTTCTAATCGAAAGTGATGCGAGCCTTTGTCTTTGGGCCATTGCTCAGTGGCGGCTTCCTCTGGTGCTTCATGACACCACTTGGATGGAGTGACAGCTTCGTGCGTTCTTCGCACAGATTCATGGTTGCCGCCTCGGCCATGCCATTCGAGCCAAATTGGCGTTGGGCAGCACAGACATGATCATGCAGATCGAGTGATGATGGTCCAAGGACGTGATAGTCTGTTGAACGAGGTACAGTATTGAGGTTTTGGTAATATGATACACAGATAATCCTAATTATTCACAAGCTAGATGCTGATTGACGAGATGCTATGCGGCGCAGACAGACGCCGTCTCTCTCTTTTCATCGACTGAATGGATCAAGTGGACCTTGCAGCGGCTTGGCCTTTCTCGAGGTCAATATTGGCACTGCTCTCCATTTGCGGTTCGGCAGCGTCCGTCGAGCCGCGGCGACTTGGTCCATGGGGCGTGTTGGTTCCATGGCTATGCGAGCCGTCGTGTTTTCTGGCTTTTCGTCTCTCCTTCTTTTCCGCGTACCACTGCTTGCCCTCTTCCTTGCGCTTGTCGTCGTCCTTGCGATCCAGACTGTACTCTTTGGTGAACAGCACTGTCAGCACAAATGCGAGAAGGATCATAGCCAGACCGAAGTAGAAAACGTTTCGGAACGCGCGAACATAGGCACGGAGCAACGCTTCCGATGTTGCTGCGTCAAATCGGCCAGACCGGATCTGTGTGGGGTCTCGAACAACTTCGTTGATCACGTCGGCCGGCAGATCGATGGATGACCGCACGGTGTTGTTGAGAATGGTGTAGCTGATAGCCAGTCCCAGTGTACCTCCGAACAATCGCATAAAGTTGCGCGTCGAGGTGACCACAGCCAGATCCTTTCGATCTACCGCGTTCTGCGCTGCAACCAGCGTAGTCTGCAGCGTTCCTCCCGCGCCGAATCCAGACAGCAAGAGGAAGCCGATCACCTCGCCGATGCTTGAGTTTTCGTCCAACAGAGCCAAGAGGCCCACACCTATCGCAAAGATGCCGAAGCCAACCACGATGATGATCTTGTATTTGCCAGTCTTGGAGACGGCCACACCGGCTGCGGTCGACGTTATGGCCTGAAGCGCCATGAGCGGGATAAGCGTGACGCCGGCCTTGACTCCGCTGTAGCCCTTGACCACTTGAGTGAATTGAGGCACAAAGAAGAGCAACAGGTAGAAGATACCGCCGGAGCAGATGGTCTGAACTAGGACACTGGCCACCGTCGGCACTTTGAAGAGTCGCATCGGTACAAGCGGCAGTGGGACCCATAGAGCCTCTACCAGCGCAAATGCGCACAGAAGGACAATGCCGAGGATGAGCGTGACGAGGACATGAGCGCTGGACCACGGATATTCCTGACCGCCCCAATTGAGGCCGAGCAACAGGAGCACCGTGCCGGCGAGAACCAGACACGTTCCCGCATAATCGACCTTGACCAACTTGCTTTTAATGTCACCTTCGACTTTTTTGAGTGGAAGAAGGAAGATCACGCTCACCAGGGCAAGGAGGATGATCGGAACCGCGATGATGAAACACCACCGCCAGCCAGCCGATGCCAAGGCACCTCCCAAAAGCGGACCTGCCGAGTTGGAGATGGCAACGACCACACCGAGCAGTCCTTGGTACGTTCCTCGTTCTCTCAGCGAGACAACGTCGCCGACCACAACCATGACTAGAGTCACAATGCCTCCGCCGCCAATTCCGGCCAAGCTTCTGAACACGATAAGCTGGGTAATGGATTGTGCTGCAGAGCAAAGGACACTTCCAATCAGAAACAGCGTTAACGCAAAGATGATGCATACTTTTCGGCCAAAGATGTCGGAGAAGCGACCGTAGAGTGGCGATGCGGCCGTTGAGGTCAAGAGATAGGACGTCGAGAGCCATGATGCTTCGTTTCCGGCTCCAAAAGCCGCGGTGATCGTTGGGATGGCTGTGGACACGATGGTTTGGTCGAGAAGTGCCACGAACAGAGCTGCAGAAAGTCCGGCAAAGACCAGAATGACTTGACGGCGTGGTAAAAAATTGGTCTGATCGGACAATTTGACTTTGTGCTCTGTGACGTTCTCTGGTGTTGGTGCTGCGGTGGTGTTGTCGTCGTGGTCTCCATCATGACTGCCCTGAGAGTGACGGCGTAGAGATTCGTGGAATGAAGGCGGGGAAGCGGTCACGCTTCTGGGTTCCTCGTATGCTGATACCGGCCCGTGATGAGATTCATAATTGTGCAGGGTCGGAGTGCTTGGCGACTCGTGGTGGGTTGGTGTTGAAGCCGTCATGTCACGTGTGTGCGGGTAGGGGGCCGCCGCGCTGTCAGATACCGTCGATGCATGGAGGTTGTCAGACATTGGTGTGGAGTTTGCAGCCTAGATGGTCAGCAAAGCTTGCTCTGGCACAGATGGTGTATATGGTTTTGTCTCGTCGATGCAGTGTGGAGATCAGTGTTAATGCTGGGGGAAATATTGATGGATGACGATTTTGCCGCTGGTCACTGATATTGGTTATTGGACAGGTACGACCGCGGCCATCGGATGATTAGCAATGCACGAGATGCGGTATGGTAGGGGCGGCAAATGCGGGCGATGCAATGGTATCGGGGCTATCGACTGAGCCTCGTGTGATGCGAGCAGATACAGTATGAAGAAGCTGATTCAATAGAAGGGGAATGGGAAAGCAAGAAAGGGTCGGCGATAGCGGCACGTAGGGTTCAGCGTCAACTTGGGGCGGCGGCACCTTCGGCTCGAACCGAACCAAGGCATCCAAAGTGGAGTCACACATCACAGGCACAAGGCACAGCTACTCGGCACGCCTCGATTGCACGGCCAAGGCTGCATTCTAGTGACAGCCAAAGGAGGTACAACTGACGCCCTGAGACCATTTGATTGGCCTAGGGTGCGAAGGTCGCCGTGAGGGCGTAGATGCAACACAGATACGGTAGGCATGGCGAAGCGGATTGAAGTGGGCCGATGACCATATGATTTGCAAACGTCAAGAGTTGCATATCGGCAGCCTTGCAGCGGCGGGGCGGAGAACTCTGAGGGAGGGAAGGAGTTGCGAAATGTGATGCCCGCTTCACAGGCCAAAAGGAAAAGAAAAAGAAAAATGTAAGCACCGGCATGAGCTGGGGTGTTACGAAATTTGTGGCCTCAGTAAACCAAGACCGGTCAAAGGAGGGCGTAGCGCCACTTTGCCAATTTAGCCATGCGGGCTTAGTCGCATTTCTCTATACCGTTTGGCCACGAACTCGCTACTACAGTAACGGCTCGCACAGCTCTATACAGTGCTCCTTCGCGCTCGATTTTGGGTCCGCACTGCGTCAGTACTCGAGCTTGAGTTCAGAATGCAGTAGAAATGAGCGTGGTCTGCCTGCTCGTGTCTAGCTGGTAAGAGGCTGCTCGCTCGAGATGGACGATAAGATGGGTTGCACAATGCCGGCAGGGGGAGTGGAGCACGAGGTCCGTGACGGATCTTGACGATTTTCCGGGGCTGCCGGATCATTGTCCGCAGATTCCGCTCAATCAGCTCGTATTCCACCGCCGCGGGAACGGCTCAGGTGGAGAAATTAAAATAGAAAGAAAATGAAAAGTTGGAGGACGAGACGCGAGGCCTGCAGCAAAGGTTGCCTTGAGAGAAACACTGGGGCCAGGTTCGGACGAACAAGTCCGAGCTCGCGTCCTCCTCACAGGGCACACTGTTCAGTTGTAGGGGCAGATTTGACAGCATTTCCCGCGCATCTGCCTCGGTCCCCCACACGCAGTCCGGCCAGATCGACGCGGACTCGTCGGTCCTCAACGCCCGCCAGAAAGCTGGGGTACTGTAGCACTTGCGTTGCGTTTCTGCCGTGGAGTAGACGGCAGACTCCCTCGTCGGTCAAGCTCAGCACGATGGGAATGACCCTTGCAATTGACCGATTTCCGGCTACGGCTAGTGGCCTTGTCGCGTGAGCTATGCGCTAGCCGCTCTCGTTCCAAAAGCCGGCTGATGAAAAGGCTATGTAAGTCATCTATGTGATTACTAATAAGGATATTTTATTATATAAAATAGAAATACCTGATAAATGTGGTTGTGGTGGTACCCATACGAAAGTTACCACACACACCATCTCTCTCCTTGAGCTTTGGTGCTTCTTCTTTTTAGGAGCCGCCCTATACCCTCATGTCTATTTCTTCGGCGCCGATACTCCAAAGGCGGTGAAGCATCTCGGCGCCGAAGCCCAGGCTAGCACAGGTCACGCAGCTTAATACAGTCAATCACACGCGTTGAGGAAAAGACGAGATCACAGAAAGTCGACAGTTGCAATTTGCGAGTAGAAAAAAACGAGAAGAAAGTCGTGAACGAGCCAGTGTGGTACGAGAAGCTACAGCAGGGAGTAGAAGGATGAAGTGGAAAAGCAGCATGATAATGCGACGCCCGTCACGTCAAGTTGAACAAGTCTGGTCGGAGATCGGAGCCGTGCGAGCTCTAGGCGCTCGAGGTGAACTCGGCCAGCATGGCCTGGATTTCTGGGTTCTGGAAGAGCATGCTGAAGTCTGCCTCCATCCCCGCGTCGAACGGACTGTTGCTACCAGTGTCGTGCGAGGGGATCATCGAGGTGCTGCTTCCTGCAATCGGCGATGCACCCGAGCCGGAGCCACCAGTGACGTTGCGCGTTGGCGAAGAAATCTTGCCCTTTGAGCGTGGTGATTTGCGCGGAGAGGTGAGGAATTCGAGGATCTGCGGGGGCAGCGGCTTCTTGGGCGACACAAAGATGCCACTGAGCTCGGGAGGCAAGCTCGACAGGAATGCTGCGTCCAGCCCGGGAGTCAGCGAAGCCGGAATTGACGTTGACGCATTGCCATCGATCTGGCTAACCTCGCCGCCGTTTGCAGAATTAGAATTGCTCGACATGGTCACCACGGCCGTGCCGGGCTGTGTGACCTCTGATGCCTCCGCTGGCACAGAGGAAGCAGAGGCGCTTCCAGCGACGTGAGCCGACACGCCCGTGCTTCCGGATTGGTTGAATGCGTTCAGGTGCGCACCGAACTCTTTCGCCTGGTGCAACTGGACCTCGTTGAATGCATCTGCCGACACGGTCAATCCACCAGCGTTGCTGGCGGATGTTGGAGTCAGCTGATCGCCGTGAGGCATTGGGATTTCCAGGCTGGTAAGTCCTCCATCGGCGTCAATGCCAAAGCCAGAAGCCGCCAAAATTCCGTACGGATCCTCAAGAAGGTCGAAGAGGTTGCCGTTGCTGGCGTCGGGCGACTCTTCCGATGGCGCTGGCGAGGAACCCGATACCGACGAAGATGCGTCCTCGACAGTAGCGGGCAAAGGGCGTCTGCGCGCTGGAGCCTGGAGCTGGGATCGAACGATGAGCTCCTTGTCCTTAGCCTCACCAACGACGGATCCGAGTCGCTCTGCACCCTCGAGCGCACTTGTTGCATCCTTCTCCGAAGCGGGCGTCTCCTGTGCCGAGGTCTCGGCAGGCTGAGTGGTGCTCTCAGCGTCATTTGGCGATGCATCGCTGGGCCAGTCGAGGTCGCTAGGGGTAGGGAAGATCTCGCGCATGCTGGGAGTGCGGCCCCAGCCGTCGACCTCGACGGTTCTTGACTCGACAGTGGGGTGATCAAAAATGGGACTGCTGGGGGGCAGATCGAGCTGCGCCAGCTTGGCACGGCCGTTCTGCATGGCAAGGTTGGTAATGGTAGAGCTGGCACTAGCGGTGCTCAGATTCCGGACGAATTTGC
>KZ819203.1:167488-178703 GCA_003144125.1 Testicularia cyperi
TGGCTGGCAAACTTGACGTCTTCTCGAATCGACTGGGCCATGTCTTCCGCTGCTACACTGGCTTGAAGTCCTGATACAGTCTTGATGCTATCGAGTCAGACGTTTGTCTTGACGTATCTATCAAAAGCTTGTGACGGGACGGTAGTGTTGCGTCGAGATCACATTTGTATTGGCGCCTTTATATGGATCCGTCGAATTGTCAGAAGGTTTGAGGCAATACAAAGCCGACGGTCGAGCAGCTCATACGCCGTGCGTCAGGGGCGCCGCTCCGACCTCTTCGTTCTGAAAGTGGAATAAATCAATCATGTACATGTTGGCGAGCCCGGATTAATTGAGGCGCCGAAAATGCTGAAACATGCAAGTCGCGAGTGGAGGCAGGTGCCCGCCAGGCTGAGGCAGCTCGCCATCCCGCGCCTGTGCACTTGAGACCGGCGCTGTTCTTCACACCGAGCCCGTGTCGTCCAGCGCTCTGATGCTGCCGCTGGAATACGACGTAGAGATCTGTGTACTGATGAGCATCCAGGATTCGAGAGTGTGTCATCTGAGGCAGGCCCAAAGACGATGCGTCGGTCATTTTGACATCAATCATCAAAAGCCGGCTCACGCTGCAGCCAAGAAAAATGGCCGACAATCCAGCGAGTTGAGTGTTAGTCCGCGCAAATGAATTCGTTCACGACATCAATTTGAAAATGACAGCCAGAAAAGATGTCCGAAAAAGAATGCCCCATAATTCACGTACTACTATATCCTACGGGAGTAAAGGGCTCGAAGCGACAGCCGCATTGGCACGCTGGATGGGCTCAACAGGCAGGTATGGTAGCAGTCGGAAAGCGGTGAAGAGCAGACAAAGATCTACAGGCAGCCAGGTCAGGTGCTCCTCGCTCTGTCCGGCACCGTGCACATCGTCAGGGTCAAGGTGTGGATGTCCGAAATGACCGGTCTCAGCGAAAGGCCAGTACAGTAGTAGCCTCGCGACTGTTAGTTCGTAACTGCTGCGCGCTGTGTCTGTGGATGCTGCTGGTTCGTATCCCACGCCAGCCAGCTTTTTTGCTAGGCGACGCCCGACACGCGCGGGAACTGGCTAGATTCCTGCGTGGCCCACCAGACTGTGATTCGATCCGCTATCTCCACCATGATCAACACGTGACCCCACTCGATGACCGCACAAGTCCGCATCAACCAGGATGGGGCACGGAGCATTGTGCACCAGTCGGATAGATTCTTGTTTTGTTTGAAAGTCCAGCGTTCAGGCCTTTCACACACCGTAGATACATACACGGAGCAGCACACATTACAGGACGACGACAAAATCGGACCAAAGAAGCGTGATCGTGACTGTAGTACAAGAAATACATCGAATGCCAGCCATGTCGAAACAGGGAAGTGCAAGAGAAGGTAGGGACTGCCGCGTCGAGACAAAGGACCAGTGGGTTACAGGAGCAAGGAGATTCATGTCGGGGATCCGGCTGGATCTTGGCGCGAAAGAGGGTATCACTTGCGTCGGGCGCGCTTGCCGTTGGTCTTGCGAATGTTGATGAGATCAGACTCAATTTCAAAGTCCTTGGCGGGTGTGAGTTGGTGGAGTGACTTGCCTGCGTCCCAGCGCAATCGGCCTCCGCTGGAGGTCACAACAGCCGCCGCCGCCGCTGCTGCAGCGGCTGCAGCAGCAGCAGCGGCAGCGGCCGCTACACGACTGTGAGAATCCTCGTCGTCGGCACCGCCGGAGCCAGAGACCTCTCGGGCAGCGGCTGCAGAGGCGGCAGCAGCAGCAGCGGCAGCAGCTTTAGACGTGCCTTTCTTCTTCGATCCACCCTTGACGCCTCCGACGGTACCATTTGCACCGCCGAGCACGCTCAGATTGCGAGTGCCCCCCATGTAGCTGCTGTCGCCCATGCCGACACCAGAAAGCAGGTCTCCACCGCCGCCAAAGCTCAGCCCTAGCCCACCGAGATCGAGGCCGGAGCCGCTGCCGAAGCGTGATGCGCTGCCACTCGCGTCGTCGCGGCCGAAGCCGGAGAGAGCGATCAGCTCCTGCAAACCACTGGCAAAGCCAATCGTCTGCCCGTGCCCATTGACGCCTCGTGCAGCACTGTGTCCATCGCCATCTTCATCAGCTCCATTCGGGGCCCCTGAGCCAGTGCCGCCGCGCCGGCTCGATGCTTTGTTGCGCAGCTTGCGGGTCGCGTGTGTTCGTTGCGCCCCGTCGAAGAATGCGTCGACGGCCACGTCGCCACCTTCCATCTCCTCTTGCAGACGTTTTTTGGTCTGCTCGACGACGGCCAGCAGCTTCTCTCGTGCACCTCGCTTGGCTAATCGTGCCTCTTCGTCGACCTTGTGCTTTTCGTTCTCGTAGGCTAGACGGGCGGATTCGAGCTGATGAGCGTGAAGCAGCGCAGTCTCGCGCAGCGAAGCGTCCCTTTGCAGCGTAATCTGTGTCAGTGCCAAGGTGTAGTGCCGCAGTCGTGCTGGATTGGAGAGCAGAGTAGCATACGATGACGTGAGTGCGTGATCGAGTTCCTGGTACAGAGCCTCGCGGTTCTCGATGGTTTCAAAGTGGATGCGATGGATCCGGTCGATCACCTCTTTGCGCTTCTTGTCCTTCTTGCTTTCGGTAACGACACCCGCGGAAGTCGCCGGAGCCGGCACACCTGCAGCGGTGTCGATGGCCTGTGATGCGGCAGACGTTGCGACAGCGTTTGAAGTCGCGGCAGCAGCAGCAGCAGCAGCAGCAGCGGCGGCCTTTTCCGCCTTGGTCCCTCCACCACGCTTCGAGCCGCTCGTCTCGGTGCTGGCGTTCTTGACCATCGCAGCACCGCTAGAGGCTGACTCCTTCTTCTCCTTGGATCGGCCGGTCTTGCCGGACGGCTTTGGGCTCTTGCGGCTCGACGATGCATTGGCGGGGGCGACGGATCGAGGAAGAGTGTCGGGCATGGGGCCGTTAGGCGGCGGCATGGGTGGTGGACCCTGCTGCTGATGAGGCTGCAGTGGCATTTCACGTCCTACGAGCGGTGAGGCACGATGTTGTGGCGGTACGTTGGGATAGGCGCCGGGGTGTTGCAGATGAGGAGGCAGCCCGGCCGCACTGCCTGGCGGAGGCGGACCCGGATATGCATGAGGTCCAGGGCTGGGTCGATAGCTTGGCCCGCCTCCATAACGATCATCATGGGGCGGCATTCCCATCATGCCCATCGGTGGCGGGCCATTGGGCACATGCAGGCCCATGCCTGGATGGTTCTCGGCTCGATGCGACATAGGCGGAGGCGGCGAGTGGGGTCGGTGGTGATGCACTGGCATTGGAGGGCGACCGGGCTCGCCATGGGGCGGATAGGACGAGCCTGGCGGGTATGGCTGCATACCCTGATGATAATCGTGCTGCAGGTGGTGTGGCACCGGCGGGCGATCATAGCGATCGGGGTGGTTGCCGTGCCTCTTCTGGCCGGCCATCTGGGGAGCCATTTGCTGCCGATCCAGTGAAGATGCCATTGTGCTCCTGATTAAGTTTGCAAGGGGTAAGAATGTCGTTTATACAGAGAAGTTTGACGCCACAGCTTCGCACACAGAGCGCTCGACTAGGCTGTGGCTGTGGCTGTTGAATGAGGCGGATGGACGCGGAGACACGACAGGCAACAGAGGTGTCTGCGGGACTGATAAAGGGCAACGGTGTGCGATCACGTTGGCAGCGGCGAAGATGGCTGGTGTAGTGAAGTTATCGACAGAACAGATCGGCACCGTGCAGCCAAGAGACAGGATCGAAGCCGGGTCTAGTAGCGGTTGTCTGCGAGCAGAGCAGAACCAGGGCTGCGCTTGAGGTGTGATGCGCGCTTCCGCGGGTTGAGTCGAGCTGCTGCCAGGCTCAAGAGCTGTGCGCAGCAGGATGGTATTGATCGATGCTACAAGGGGGCTCGCAGATGGGTGTGGTGATGGATTAGGAAGGTGTTGTCCAAGGTGCTGACGGCATCATCCAGGTTTTGGCGAGCCATCTGACGGATTGAGCGAGGGACAGCGAGCCAGACCGAGAATCTCGGAAAGCGGCGAGCAAGCATGTGCCACTTCTGTACAGTACAGTACAATCGCACTTACTGTCGGGCGCACTTGCTGCTGGCTGCTTGCTCGATACACGATACACAATATAATATTAATTGTTAAATATTAATATGATTGTAGCTCGCTCGCAGCAGGCCTGGCAGGCACGAGTTGGCTTCGCAACGCGCACCTTTGTGTGCATTACCCCAGAGGGCCCAAGCCTCGTGCAAAATTCTCGGAAAAGAGTCAACTGGCACCGCGCCCGCTCAGAGAATGAGTACAACGTACAGTACAGTCCGGTGTGGCCGGGTCGGCGATGTGTCGCGGGCCATCCGCTACGCTCCACTCCGCGCCAGAATGCTGGCGAGACCGAGTGCAGGATACTGTGTTAAGCCTTTAAGAGAGAGAGTAGAGATCCAACACTGTCTAATAATAATCTTCCCCACAGCCATCGTGTGCCCTGGATGCATTGATTGGATCGGATCTGACTCAGGCGAAAATATCGGGAAATCGGTGGAACGTATCTGGCAGCCCGCACCAACGGAAAGGCGATGTTAGACTAGTGTCTCTACCCTCGTTTTGGCACATGTCCAACAAGACATGTCACTTGGAGATGCGAGTACACCATGCTGTCTTTCGGCTCTGCGCCCTGTCATCACACTGTTTGCTTCGATCCGGCTTCAACAGGCCGTGGCAGGTATACATTATTGGTCCAGCCGTAGTTCATGCTAGTATCTACCTTTTCTTGCGCTGCAATGATCGACATTGCAGGTGGCTCGACCTCCACCATTGCACAGCGCTCTTCACTGCTGCAGTACTCGTCCCCATCAACTTCTATCCGGCTGAAGGAAAGAACCGTTTGCTCTGTATACACTGAGACAGTTTGCTTTCGAGATCTGCTGCATCTAGTATTGAGGCTGCTGCTCTCCTCCTTTGGATTGCTGCTCTCGGATCTGCTGGCTTGGCACAACCCAATTTCCATGGCTCTTTTCCGAGCAACGTCAGCGATGGACTCGAGATACGTGTTCTTTCTCTTACACATTGTGGGCATCTTTCTTCTCATCATCATCTTGAAGCTATTTTATATATCCATACTCGCTCCACATACTCCTCTCGAAACCCAACTCTCTCAGTACTCTCAAACTTCCTCAATTGCGATCAGGGCATTCCTCGGCACACTCGACTTGAGAGTGACGTTGGCTAAGCATGTGGGCAGGCTCATCGCCGAGCTGGCGCAAAAGATTCCAATCTCAGCCTCTCAAACGAAGCGTAAAGAAGGGAAAGCCCAAACCTCGTATTGGCATCAACACCAAACCTTCCTCGTCATCAAGAACAGCAGCCGGTGCAGACCGTGTCCCAGCCATCATGAAAAATATATGGAGCCTTTATCGTAGGCAGGACGAGCTGGACGCAGGTGCCGATGCCGAGTCTCCGGCTGAAGTAGCTACTGACGGTCTCGATGCAGCCGATGCAGAAGCTACGTTCAACGACGGCATGTGGACACCTCCCGCCTCTGTCACGGCGGCGATCCTGACGCCCAGCTTCACTGCTACTGTCGGAATGGCTTCTTTGACACCGACACCTACGTCAGAGGCATCTGTCACTGAGTCTCTCTCCTCGTCTGTAATCTCAGAGTCGGTATCAGCTTCTTCTGCCTCATTCTCACGCTCTTCGTCATCCGCCGCTTCTACATCGACCGCATCAAAAACAGCAAACCCTTCCGACAGGCATGCGTCCTCAGGCTTCAAAATTGTATACCTGACTCCTGTGTTCATATTCCTCGGATTGATGCTCATTTTCACACTTGGAGGTCGCGTGTGGGGACGCGTTCACCATGCATCGAGAGTGGAAGCTGCCCGAAGAACGAAGCGCGAAAAGCGCCTGTCGAAGGAAGCCAAGAAGGCAGAAATGCGACGCATCAAGACCATGTGGGGATATGCACAGACTCCAATGCTACCTGCCGAGCCTGTCGACGGTCAGGACAACGACATCTTCTACACTGATCCCAACAAGCCACCTTCCTCCAGAGACGGCAGATCCAAGCTTTCCGGAAACGGTGCTGACGGGGACAGCTCGATTGGAAGCGATTCGGATACGGAGCCTTCTGTGTCCGACAAATACCCTGGCACGCTCAAGATCCTCTCGCTTGCGCTGCTCGGGGAGGGCTCCAAGCCAGAACCGCCCGTCACGCGTCAGAGGACCGGTACCAAATATGAAGAGGTAATGCAGAGCAACTCGTGGCTTGCCGTAAAGCTGCGTCGATGGATTGGCCGAGATGAAAACGACGGATTTCTCTCGCAAGGTGGGGCGGCGTATACCGAAGCACCAAGTCGAGGCCTAGCTCAACAGCAGCGAAGACTTCGTAAAGCGATGAGCCAAAACCGCATGAGAGTCAATGCAAGCGACGAGACACTCCATGAAGACGTCGGCTGGAAGAACAAGGCCGCTAATGGCGCTTTATCGCCTGCGACGACGCTGTCAGTGGGCTCTGCTGAACTGGATGAGAAGGTCGACTTCAGTCCTGGATACGCAACGATCGATCTGAGCCGGACTCAGCAGGCGGCATCTGATCCCTTCTACGGCTCACATCAGCTCGGCCTTGGAGGTTACGTGCGAAAGCCACTGCCGCCTCAGCCTCAGGAGTCACCCTACCGACCGTCTCCGCAGCCCCAGTTCCTTGCTGGGCTACGCTCGCGCTCGAAACAGTACGAGAACATCCCGGCTGGAGCTGCCGCTGCAGAACCCGACACTCCTCGGAAGGCATCTGCCTCGGGGCTAAATGGAATCCCAAAGGGCTTTGGACTCGGAGGACTTGGTATCACTGGTGTTTGGCGTGCCGTTGCATCGTTTGGCGGCGGACTCACCGGTGGAAGGCACACCGCGCTTGACCAGGACGACGAGCACGCAAATAGCCACAACGACGAAGAGTCCTTCCTCGGCCGACCCTACAAGCCACACTCGGATGTCATGAGCGAGTGCGACACGCCTTATGAAAACACACCCGTCCGGGCGACAGGCAGTCCCTACCGTGCGGCGTCGCATGTGCAGGCAAGCCCTAGTAAGGGCCTGATGCGGAACAGCACAGTCTTGCAGGTCAAGTCTAGACCCGGACAGCCTTGGAATCCGACACCCGAGCCCGGAGATCGAGCAAACCTCGAGACGCCCGGTCGGACAATGACCGCTGCAAAGTGGAATGAAGCCGTACTATCCAGCCCGGTGAACCGAACAAGTCAACAGCCCGTGTTTCAGCCCTTTCCAGGAATGAACACGAACACCACCGATGACGCCAACATCGCGGGCGCTTCTCCAGCTCAAGATGTATCGCAACCTCGACCCCATATCTCATCCACGGGCGTTGGTGTTCACAGGACCAAGACACTCGCTTCGGTCAAGTCCATGTCTCGAGCTCAGATGCTAGCCGCCAAGCTGACCTCGCCGGCATTTACTGACTACAGCGATCTGGTCGCATGCTACTCTACACCGAGTTCGCAGGCCACTGGAGATGACCTTTTCAGCCCTGAGGTAGCGGACGCAAGGGTCCCATACTCACCCTCTGGACATGCTAGACAGGCCGAGTCAGATGACGAAGAGGATGAACGGGGAAACCCGGGCATCCGTACAATTTCAACCTTGTCCGGAGCAAGAACTGCTGACCTTGACAAAGAACAAGTGCAGGTTGGTCGCAGCAAGTTGCAGCGAGCAATGACTGCCAAGTTCGCATCGGCTGGATTATCGACCCACGAGCTGCAGCGAAGCAAGACCGCATCGACGGCAGCTTCAAGTAGTGATGGAAACAAGCCGACGTTGCTAGCCAGAAGACCGACTGTCCACCACAGCAAGGCTCGCGTGCCTGAGTTACAGCCTGGACCAGATGCGGCTGGCAGTGGCTCCCCTCAGCAGCGGATCCCGGTCGAAGAGCGAGGAAGGGGCAGTCTCTACCCCTATTCGTTGACTCAGCCCTTACGACTGACACCCAAGGCTTCCGATTCTCCAGTTCTTCCCGCCCGTACGAGCTCTTCGCCTCGTCGTCCAGGCTGTCAAGAGACAGGTCTCTCGTCGGAATCGGCGATGTCGACTGTGACTCGTCAGCCGCAGCGCATCCAGTTGTCCAATCCGGTACGTCCGACTGAGGGAAGCGAAGGTGGAGCGGGCATGCCGAGCTCGTTGATGATCGCATCACCCGAAGCACCCACTTTCCAGTCCCGTCATCGTCAACAGCTCTCGTACGATGTGTCGGCAGCCTACGTGACGCGTAACAGCGCACGAGGCTATGCCAACTTTTCGCGGCTTGGGCTCTCTTCGCAGCCCGCGATCTCTACCTCGGCAGCCTCGGCTACGCCTCCGCGCCGAGCCAATGCGATCTCTCCGACGCGCGCACCAGCCGACAGCATCCTCTCGCCTGCCTCGCAGCTCAGTGATAGCGAGGGTATCGTTTTCGATGGAAGAGCCATCAAGCAGCCCACTCCTGCTCAGAAGGCCAAGAACCGATCCAACGCCTTGGCCGCTGTCAACGACATTGTACACAGGAGCTATGCTGCGACCAGCAGCAGCAGTGAATCTTCCGCGGCGGGAGGATCTTCATCTCGGGATGATCCGAATTTCTGATCAGCCACTGCTTCCTTGGCGTGCTCACACGCTCTCATTCACCTCACAATTCTGAACCCCCCCCTTTTTTTCTAATCACAGCGTGATACTCCATCACACTTCACTTTCGTTTTCTGACAACGTTGTTTCACCACGATACTGGGAGCCGAGCTTTCTGTCCAAGGCACATCGTTTTATATTGAATCTAGATCTCGTGAGACACATGAACAAGTAAAGGTCGTCGTGATATGGGAGAGAGTGATCGTATGCTGCGCTGTAGTTGCTATGAGTCGATTGCATGGGACGAGTATGTGGGTTCCGTTGAATCTGGGGACCGACAGCCAAGCTTCACAGATACAGTGGAAAACCTGTATTGATGGAGTGCTTGTTGGCTAGTGGCCATGCTTCTTCTTCTCCTCCTCCTCCATGTCGGCCAGGAACTTGAGATATCGTTTCTTGAAGATGATACCTCGGTAATGGCCTTTTTCGTCGGTCACCACAAGGTAACGAACACCAAGGCGGGTAAAGTATTGGTGCACCAGCTCCAGCGGCGAGTGGACCTGGACCGTGATAGGCGCCTTGTCTACGTACCTGCTCAGGTCCAGCGGGTCGTCGGGAGATGCAAAGGCATGGTGGTGCGGATGCGGATGGAAGAGAACCGAATCGCGGATTCCTGCCTGACCTTCGTACTCGGCACGCACAAAGGGCAGATTGTTGAATGTGCATTCTGTCTTTCGTCCATCTTGCGCGCCGTCGTCGCCGTCGGCTGCAGCACCGACTGAGCTGCATCGTCGAAGGGCGTGTTCGAGCTCAGTGGCTGCAATGTAGCCGACCATTTGGTAGGCCGGCGCTGGAGACTCGCGCTGGAGTGAAGTGACGCTGTTCGACAACCCGGACGACGAGCCTCTAGCACGACTGACGATGGGGAAGCCACCGTCGGCGTAGCCAGATCCAAGAGCTAATCGGTCCAGCTTCTCCCGGAGCGACTGAACGGTGTTTGATGCCTCGAGAGAGATGACTTCGACTTCGGTGTCCATGGCGTCGGTCACATTGACGCCGTTCCAAATATACTCGGCCTTGCTGTCCAGGTACGGAAGTCCCGAAAAGTCGATGACGAGATCGTAAATGCCCTTGTGTTCCAGAGCGTCGGCAATCGTCTTGGCAACCAGGATCGAGAGCATCACAGGCACGCTGTACGTCAGCGTACCCGTCAACTCGAACATGATGACGGCCAGCGAAACAGTTGTTCGAGTGACGCCAGACAGGGCCGCTGCGGCTCCCACCATCGCGTACACGCCCGGAACAATGCAGGCAGTATCCGAGGCCGGGCACCAGCTGAAAAAGCCCAGGTCGGGATGCATCCACTGGACGTACTGGACCAGCAGGCCAACGATTCTGCCAAAGCACGCGCCAACAGCCAGCGTCGGAATGAAAATGCCCGCAGGAAGCTTGATGCCAAACGTAATGATGGTGAGCAGACCCTTGATCACCATAGCCGAGAGAATGGCCATAATCAGTGGCCTAATCTGCGATGGCTGCGAGACACAGAGGCCCTCGAGGGATTCGTGCTCATGGCATTCGCTGAAGAGATCGGCAATCAGCTCGACCCCGCCCATTCGCGTATAACCATTGAAGAAGGAAAAGGCCGCCGAGACCACCGTGATCATGATCACCTCCAGAATAGGTCTCTTTGCCATCCAAGTCTTGGCGCGCACGTTCCTGGCCCAGAACATGTTGAGTTTCGTGAAATAGGCACCGTAGAGTCCGCCAAAGATGCCGATCAGGATAAAGAAGAGCATCTCGTAGAAGTGCCAGTCCTTGTCGTAAGTCACCTGGAAAAGCACAATCTTGCCCGTACCAAACGGATCTATTGCTCGCAGTGTCGCAGCAGCCACCATGGCGCAGAAGAAGGAGCGAAACATAACCTTGCTCGGAAAATAGTAGCTCACCTCCTCGAGCGAGAACAAGACACCGCCGACCGGCGCGCCGAAGGCGACTGCCACACCAGCGGCACAGGCACACGAGAGCATCTCGCGCCGCTTTCCCTCGTTATTCTCGTACTTGGGAAAGATGCGACAGACAATGTTGCCAACGCACGATGCGATGTGGACAAATGGTCCTTCCTTGCCTAGCGACAAGCCCGAGGCTACCGACAGCGTGAGTCCAACGGATTTGGTGAAAAGGGTCCAGAAGCCCAAGTAGCCGTGGATCACAAACCCGCTGAGGATGCACTTGACCTCCGAGATGCCCGATCCGGTGGCAAAGTAGAGGACTTTGCGCGGTGCCAGAGCATTCTTGGCACGGTGCTCGTTTGCGATTTGGCCCATGTGCCGAGCCTGTGTGAGTGTCGCGTCGTCGTGATCATTGCTGCTGTCCTCGGCGCCTTGCTGATGCTGCTGCTGCTCGGACAGCAGAGGCGTAGTCTCGTTTGCCTCGCGTTGGTTGGGGGAGGAAGACGTCTTTGAAGCATTGTGATCGTCAAGAGTTGGCTTATTCTTGCCTGACAGGTAGAGTTCGCTCGAGGTCAGGTAGATGGTCAGGATACTAGCAACTGAGGCCAAGGTGATAGCAACGAGGAAGTACATGCCGTAGCTGGCAAATCCGTTGA
>KZ819204.1:0-158820 GCA_003144125.1 Testicularia cyperi
CTGCCTTCCGATGACGAGGAAGTGCAAGCCCTGCGACGCAATCAGCAGTTCAGCCAGATGAGTGACTTACTCGTCCCGTCCCCGAGAAGCGACTTGGGGCCCATCTTGATTCGAAAGCATCTGACAAACAACCGGGGCATGTCGGAGCACTTGCAGCTCTATGAGCAGAGGCACGGAATCCCTCTCAGAGGCAAGGACTTGGCTAGCATCTGGACCTTGCCGCAATTCCAGGGGGTGCAACTCTACAACCACCAGTACAGAGATAAGTACACGTCCTACATGATCGGGATGGGCTACGTCGAGCCTCAGTACAAAGCCGAGGTAATGAATCATCTGACGACTCTCATAGAAACAAAGGGAATGGAGACGGCTCTTAGGCCTTGAGCCCATCCATTGGTCGTCTGGATCTGGGAAAACCCAAAAGCCTTCAGCTGTGACATTTGCACCATACAGAATCGAAGCGAATCTAGTCTAGATATACATGCTTCCGTCGCCAAGCGTCAATTTTGAGTTGACGGCCCGTCTCCCCTTCGCAAAGTCGATTATGGTGGGACTGGTCGGAGAAGGTGCGGATTTCGAGTCTAAAGGTGGCAGGATGGACCGAATAGCCTGCGCGGCAAGCGGTGCAATGCGGATGGGAGAGCTGATCTCGGTTGAGGAGCCGTAGAGCTGGACATGTGCCTGGAAGCGCACGTCTTCGAGCAAGCCGAGCAGTGCAGGAGCGCCTCGAACGACGGCCTGTATGACGACCACACGCCGCAGAGCCAAAGCGTCAAAACAGTGAGATACGATTAGCCAGCCATATCCCGATTCTTTACTTTCCACGCACCATCGAGTACTTACCTGTGCCAGGAAGGCAGCGCCGAGGCCTGTGGCTGATGCGGGTGATTCGAGCGGCGCGGCTGTAGATCGAGGAAGGCGCTCCAGCGAGTAGTCCGGTGTGGCGAGATATCTGAGCTTCTGTGCTGCGTCTGAAGCACTGTCAAAGCTGGCCTCCGATGGTCCGTAGCTGTCGAATAATGTGACCATAGACGGCTGCAAGCGGTCCAGCAGATGGCTTGCCAGTTGATTGTTTTGGCGATGTGACAGTTTTGGTACGCTGGAGATGTAGACGACTGCGTGTGAGTCGGTCACGGCAATGCTAGCCTGTTGCATCTCGTCAACGGTCACAGTGACACGCTCCAATGGGGCATGTGAAGCACCGAGGCAAGCTTTTCCGGCTTCGCCGATGAGAACAATCATTTCCAAGCCCTTGGCCGTGACCATATCTGGGTCAAGCCGCACTAGGACTGGTCTGACTGGCTTTGAGGCGCTAGCGACAGGTCCGTCGTACTCGTCTTCCGAGCCGGACTCGATGTCGTAGCGCGAAATGGCAGTATCACGAGAAAGAGGGTCAAAGTCCATCGTGATTGTCGGTCAGAATTCTCAGGTGATGGAGTGCAAGCTTTTGTGGAGCCGTGGAAGCTATCACTTGACGACGTAGGTTCTGTTGTTGGTCAGAAAGTGATGGCTGGGTGTATCGACAGAAGGCACCGTGATACTGTGAAATGGCAAAGGCGAAGCTTTGATGGCTCAGGGTCCAATAGTGCCGCTTAGGATGTGACAGAAGAATATCCGTGCGCGTCGTCAGCACTCCACGGTCGCAAGCAAAAGTCGGAAGTCGAACAGCAGAAAGAAAGAAAAAAAAATATGTAGGCAAGCAGCAGGCCGACTATTGTGCTACAGTACTGTACACTGTAGGCGTGATTGGCGCCTCCACACGCAGATGGGCACATGCACAGCGCACAGTGACTCTTTGAGGGCAGCCAAGCACGGCAAGTACGTGGGTAGCATATTGCCTACCGCATCCAACTTCTCATGCTCTGGGATTCGCTTCAATCGCAACTCTTTACAATCTTCCCAAACGCACCGCACTCGGCGATCCACGCTGCACATTACCAGGCCGGGCTGTATAGCTCAGCTTCGCGTCGTATAGCCTACTAAACAGGAGCACTGAACCAGCCGTCACCCACTAAGATGTATCGCAGTACACGTTCAACAAAACAGTCCTCGAAGCTCAAGATCCTGCCCGAAGAGCCCGAGGACAGCTCAACGGGTGGGGCGAGTGGTGGAGCAACGCCGAACAACGCATCGTCACCAGTCATCGGCCAAGAGCCTTCATCACTGCGCCAGCCAAAAGGAGGAGCAGACTCGACCAGCGGAGGAAATGCTGGACGCTACTCGATGCAGCATCCGCGGCGCGGTCACGACTACGCGGAGTTGCCGGCACCAACATCTCTCACCTCGCCACATCACTCGGTCGATGACGATGACAGCTCGTCTGAGGACGGTGAAGGTGAAGATGAGGAGGCCGTAGAGGTGTACAAGCAGCTTGCCCAAATCCCAGAGGGTACGATGCGACGAGACGCGCGACGTCTCACAAAACGTTCCCGTTCAAAGCTACCTCGTGTCACCGCATACTCGACTGCAACCTCGTATCGGATGCGCGAGCTCACCAAATGGCTTCAAGCCAGGAGATCAAGTCACTCGACAAATGTGCTCACCTTTGACGAATGTCTTTACACGACCTATACCTACAAGCATGTCGATGAGGCGCGCGGCCTTGTGCCCGGTAACGGAGCCAATGGCAAGCATTCCAGCAAAGATCACCATCATCACCGCTCTCACAAGCATCCGGATGCCAAGACTGGGGATCTTCTCGGCATTCCCGAACTCAACAGTCAAAACCAACAGCAGCAGCAGCAGCACGATGGAACAGCGGATGCGTCACAGGAGGCGGCCGCGAAAAGGAAACGCAGCCGCTTCTCTGTTGACGATATTGTCCCTGAACTGTTCATCATGGACTACGGCACCATTGTGATCTGGGGAATGACTTTGCAGGAGGAGAAGCGATTCCTTCGCGAGCTGCGCAGGTTCGAAGTGGAGCGACTGGCGTCGGAAGACGTAGAGAGTGAGGATCTGCACTGGTACCTCGCCGACTACTCGCGCATCTACAACGACGTAATCACGCTCCGACGCGGAAGCTCATACATGACGAAGCTGAGTCTGTCGCATGCGCTCGCACAGTCGACCAAGATCTCGTTCTTCGAGGGCATCATCGACAACACGATCGAATCAACCAAGGACATTCCGCAGTCCATCGCCGAGTCGGGCAAGATCGGCATGCCACCCGCCGAGATCATGAAGCAAATCGGACATCTCTTCATTCTGCGTATGAACATCCACCTTGTTGGAAGTATTGTCGACTCGCCAGAGATCTTTTGGCGCCAGCCCGATCTCGAACCGCTCTATTCGGCTGCAAGGTCGTATCTTGAGATTCCTCAGCGCATTGACTTGCTCAATACGCGTGTCGAGGTGCTTCAGGATATGCTTCAGCTCCTCAAGGATCAAGTCACGTCAAGTCATTCCGAGTATCTCGAGATTGTCGTCATCCTGCTCATCATGCTCGAGTAAGTACGCGGCCTGAGCTGATTGAAAGCGAAAAAGTGGCTTCTTCTTACTGACCTGTCTCGTCTCGTCTCGTCTCGTCGCGATCTTGATATTGTTTCTGCTCGCAGAATCGTGTTGGGCGTAGCCACAATGCTGGTTGATCTCTACTTTGGTTAAAGCTCAGTTCTCGTCGCTAGTCCATGCTCGTTCATCATACTGTCTCTACTCCTCGTTCGACAGATATTTTCTGTGTCTGATCCAATGCACAAGCACACCTTTGATCCGCCACACGCCTGCTGAATGCAAGCGAATAGAAATACAATTAATTGGTTGGATAGAGGTGGTAGCAGGGACAGGGCTAGCCGCGCTTCTAGATGCGAATTCCACGCAGGCCAAATCTCCAGAACAGGAGGCCGGTGAGGATGCCACCGACATGGCCAGCTGTGTCGGTACGAATGCCAGGCTCCGCAAATGATCTGAATGCGTCGTAGGCAAAAATGCCGCCGACCACAGCCCACGCTGGGGCTGGGAGGACGAAGAAGATCAAGAAGGTGGCGTGAGGATGAACGCAAGCGAATGTGGTCATTAGTGCATAGATGGAGCCACTTGCACCCATTGAAGGAACTCTGGCGTGTTGGCCGTCGTGCAAGAGAGTCTTTGCAAGCAATGAGACCACATTAGAGACGAGACTGCCGCCAAAGTACAGCGCGAGGAAAGTCGAGGGGCCCGTCAAAGCCAGAACGGGTGGTGCCATGAACCCGAGCGTCACCATGTTGAACAGGATGTGCATCGGGTCACGATGGGCCAGCGAAGAGGTAAGGAGCGTCCACCATCGACCTTCTTGCAGATTCTGCATCGAGCACATGAAGTGCTTGTACATCGTGATGGCCAGTCGTGGATCTGCGTACTTTTTAAAAGACTGGTCCGCATACAACATCACCAGGAATATCACGGCGTTGATGAGAAACAGAGCATATATGAAGGTACTGTCTGGGTATTTGGCGAGTTTTGCGTCCATCTTGGCAAAGATCCCGGACGAGCGAGAAGGTGGCCGACGGCCGCCTCCACCGCCGCCCGATGACCACATATTCGACGAGCCGAGCGCTTTGCGTATCGACTTTGCGCGACCCCATAAAGATGAGGAAGAAGTTCGTCCGTTCTTCTTTGGTGGCGAGGGTGACTGCTCCGAGAGAAGGCGACGAGGTCGAGAAAACAATGGAGCTGACGGAGAAAGTGCAGCTGCTGGCGTAGCGGATGAGAAGCTACGGCGTGCATATGCCAAGAGAGGTTGGAAGACTGCGGGGGTCGTGCATGACGAGGTTCTCGCACATGATTGTAGTGAATGAGTAGACACCGCTGTCAACGGCGCTGGTGTCAGAACCTGCGGGAAAGCGTTCCACCGTGTAGATGTATGAGCGATGCTCCGAGAGGTGTGATCCACAATCTTTGGTCCTGTGTGTGCGCAGACGTCCGAAGAAAGAAGCGAGCACGTCGTCAAGTTCCGCATTGCCAACGACGGCGGTAGCCGGTTGGCAAACGAAGCTAGGAGCGGCCGTATTGACGGCTTCATGGCCGAGGACCTTCTACACGAATGGCTAAGTTCTTGGGGAGGGACAGAGTATTGAGCGAGAAATGTCGAGCTTCGTGCCAGGCTGCTAAGCGGTCCTGAGTCAGAGGTAGGAGCGCTCGAGTGAGTGAATGGAGAGGTCGTGTGGAGTAAGCCGCGGCCGGAGCTACGCTAACTTCGCTTACAGGCCACCCGATGCTCCGTAATCGGGTGCTGCCACTCTTGAAAAGTAGTCGCGTTTTCTCTCTGTGGTGGAACAAGGAAATCGCCGAAGGGTTGACACCGCCTGGAAAGTCTTAAATTGCGCGTGTCGGCCAGGAGTGAGACAGCTCACGACGAAAGACATGCAAGCACGAAGTGTTGTTCTTCTTCTTCTTCTTGTCGCATCGGACTCCTCCACAGCTCTTCACACCTCCTTTGCAACGGACAGATCGACTAAATGTCCTCAGAAGCAAGAGCCGGGGCGGCCGGAACGGGCAACGCAGCCGCACCGTCTGCGTCGACAGCAGCTGGCGTGCAATCAGCTTCCTCCTCATCGACGTTTCTCGAATCAGAGCCAGTCTACTCTTCATCTCGGAGAAATCGAGATGACAGTGACGACGAGCAAGAAGACGACGATGACGACGACGAGAAGCTTTTCGCTGAACTCGATGCTGAACTCGACATGATGGAAGACGAGTCCAACTTTGACTTCCGCAGAGAGGCCGGCGGACTTCAAGCCGAAGAGAGAGACGGCCGTGACACTGTTGCGGGTTTCGACATGGCAGAGTTTCGGGAGCGGCGAATGGAAGAGCTCAGACAAGAGTAAGTACACTGACGGATTCTACCTTCGCTGCTCTGTATGGATAGCATCAGAGTCCGGAAAGGATGCTGACAGAGACTCAATCGGTTTTGTGGTCCGGTGAAATAGAATTGCGGCAAGAACCGCCAATCCAGACACGGACGCACTGCAATACACATCAACATCGTCGATGAAGGGAATGCTGACAGACATTTCCCAGGAAAAGGATTTGATCCAGTACTCGTCCAGAGAGTCGCGGGTAGCGATTCACTTTTATCACCCCAAGTTCCAGCGCTGTGCTCTGCTTGACCGTCACCTGACCGTACTGGCAAGGTTACATCCAACCACACTGTTTCTGAAAGCCAACGTGCTCTCAACGCCGTTCCTGGTTCAGAAGCTCAAGATTTCGGTCCTGCCGTGTCTCGTCACATTCAAGGATGGAATCAGCAAGGACAAAATCGTCGGCTTTGAGGAGCTCGGCAACTCGGACAAGTTTTCGACGGGTGCACTGGAATGGCGACTGGGTCAGAGCGGTATCATCGACCCGCGCGAGAACCAGAAACCCATTCTCGGATTCGCCGATTCAGCGTCCAGTGATACTGTGGGCAAGGGCGTAGTCGGCCGCAAACAGGACGAACAGGACGACTTCTGGGACGACGAGTAGTGGAGCAACATGTCCCTCGAATCGCACCCTGTCATCACGCCTATGCACTCTGCGTCCTTTCCTTGTACTATAGTCTAGTCACGTCACGTACGTGTATTACATTGGCTGATTGAGGCCTGTGAAAAAGTGCAGATGGCTCGTCTCCCCTGCTGTCCGGTCACAGGTTCCCGTCTGTTCTCTTTCGCGCTGAGATCTTGAGGCATTCACTTTTGGCATCACGCTAGTGCACATATGCAGATGACTGAGCTTGTAGCGACGGCTCGAGCATTTAGACATAATGGCCTTGCTTTCTTTTCATTGTCATTCGAGAGGTGGTCGAAGATGAATGGCTTCTTCGGATTAACGTTTACATAGTCTTGACCTCGCTATCGGGCTCGACGTATTCGCTGTCATCCGCACGAGAATGGACAAACAGAACGCCTTCAAGTCAGTGGGGACAACGCGGCAAACCAGGACCAGACGCTCAACGAGTACTGGGGAAACTTACATGTGCTCGTGCTTGCCGCCGACCGACGCGGTCGTGAGCTCGTCAGCAAAGGATTGGGGCATGGTCGCAGCAAAGCCCTTCATAATGCTCGAATCAAAGACTTGCTTGATAGTACCACCCGCCTTTTGGACGTTGGATTTTTGCTCGTCGATCGCACTCTGAGGGGTGCCATCCTTGAAGATACTGTTACGGGCAACATTTGCCAATCACGGGACACAGGATACCAGAGCAGTAAGGACAAGCGCTGTTCAGTACTCTATCTACATACGAGTGTGGTTGGTAGAGGCTAGAAATACGTACACCATGTAGGGCTTGGAGTCGGCCATCTTGATGCTTGCGGGCTGACGAGAAGCTCGGATTGCAGAACGAAGTATGCTTGCGTTGGGGCGTTACAGGATCGCGAAGGAGACTCTATGTAACTACGGCCGGGATCTGGATAAGAGAACGTGCAAAGAAATCGCTTCAGAGGTTGTGGTAGTCGGGAAAGCAGGTCGGATACGACGTTCTGTTTAAAGCACAGCTAGGGGAGCAGAGTGAAAGGCCTCCGCACCGGACAAGCTGTATCAAAGTACACAATCATGCGCTCATGGCGGAGTTGGGGTCAAGGCACTGCGGCCTTCAACTTCTCTTGCTTTGACGTATAGCCTCCACCCACGGAACTCGAGCGAGTCGTAGCACTACCACAGAGGACCCTGAGGTACGAGCACTGCACTGAATACCGTGTGTTGTACTACAGTACAAGCACTGTATTCAATGTTGCTGAGCCCTCATGGCCGCCCTCCCCACCGCGCCCACCCTTCGTCGTTGGCTCACGGGCCAAGCCCACGGAGATTTCCTCACCGGCGTGTTAGGCTAGCGCTTTGTGCTTTTTTTCCCGTTGGTTCGTCTTGATAGCCGAATCCTCTTCAGATTCAGTACAAGACGACACCGATTATAGTGCGTGCTTTGGGTGGTCATTCGACATCCGTACATGGTCGAATCGCCTAGTATATCCCGACCTCGAGCTCTGATAAGCATGGAAGACATAGATGATTCTCCGCTTGGCACGCTCATAGAGCGGCTAGAATCTTACGCTGCGGATCCGTCTAGCCTTTCGATACCCGGTCCCTCGACTCGGCACCCCGATTGGATCCAGGATGAAGCACAACGGACGGAAGCAACTTCCCAACTGGCCGAGGAGCTCATGGCACTTCAGAGTATCTACACTGATGAAGCGCTACACTTGCTCAAGATAACGCCTCTCGGCGTAGAGTCAAAGGGTCCGACGTCCCCTTCACAAGACGGCGCGGCCGACCCGGCATCCTGGCTTCCGGGGTCCAAGCTCACAGTATCGATATCGACCGAATTCGAGCCGACGAGTAGCGGCGAGGACCCGATACCTATCCGACTTGCTGCGACCCTGCCGTCTTTCTATCCACACAGCTCAAGACCGCCCCAGCTTCAGCTCCTCTCACGGTACGTTGGTGGTTTCAGCGTCGACAGTAGGCTCTTTGGCGAAATCCTGCGTGCGTTCTACCACCAAACAGACGGCGAGGGCGATGGCGGTGTCAATGCAGGGGACGATGAAGACGCTATAGGCACCAGTCCGTGGGTTGGCGGGTCGATGGAGAATGGCGTGCACTGGCGCAAGGGCGAAGTGATTCTGTTCGAAGGTATCGAGTGGGTCAAGGAAAAGGTTTTGGACTGGTGGAGCGCAAAGGAAACCGCCCGAGCACAAGCAGCATCGGATTCAAGCTCTCTTCGAGCCGGCCAAACGATGATCAATAACGACAGCAGCGGACTGGTTGCGACAGAAAGAACAACCAACTACGACGCCTCTAATCCATCTACATCCGAACAACCGTCGAAGTTCAAAGGAGTCTTACATCAGACGCCATCGATCATTGAACGCAAGAGCGAGTTTATCGGATACGCCGCTCGGATCTCGTCGCCAGACGAGGTAGACGGGGTTCTGTCTCTGATCCTGTCGGACAAGAGAGTGGCTCGCGCAACGCATCCGATCATCAATGCTTGGGTCTGCAAGACTTGGGACGGCGTCATTCACCGCGACTGCGACGATGATGGAGAGACGGCAGCCGGCGGAAGACTTGCCCACCTTCTCGGCATCTTGGAACTGGAGAACGTCATCGTCGTCGTCACACGATGGTATGGAGGTATTCACCTCGGACCCGATCGGTTCAAGCTTATCAACAGAGCGGCGAGAGAAGCTCTTGATCTCGGAGGCTTTGTTGGAAAGAATGGCGATGACACATCTAGGTCAAAGGGCATGGGAAAACGAAACACGTGATATATGATCAAGGGCAAGACCGATACAACTACACTATTACACGGGAATGACTACGGGGACAAATACAAATGCAAATGCTCTATACGGGACGGGGATGTGTGCTCCAAGCGAATACGGGACGAGAGGCGAGAAGAATGCGGGTGCAGACACTTTTTAGGGAGAGCCATGTTAGGGGGCGTGAGCAATAAGAGGTGGTGGCACTTGCTGACCATGCTCTGGCTCATGCGTACGTGGACATGAGTCGAGAGCCGGCAATCCCACCGCGGAGCACTTTAATGGTGACGTTGTCGGTGATCTTTCGGATAGTCGACTCAAACAACGGGTCCGGTGTGGTCTCTCTGCTAGTTTCACGGGTCGAGAGAGGGCTGGATGACTCACTGCTGCCGGCGGAGGAAGCTGCGGGGGTGGATTCGGTGCTGCTTCGAGCCGCATCCATAGCGTCACGGACGCACTCTTCGATGGACTTGCTGTCGAGGCGCGGACCCCAGATGGAGCCGATGAAGCCGTCGGCAATGTTGATCTTGATGGGCGGTCGTGCCATGGCCAGCTCGGAGACCACTTTTGGGTCGAGGCCAGTTACGGATCGCATATTGAGTGTAATTGCTGGTGCAGTAGCATCGTCGTCGTCACTGTTCACTCTGAAAGCGTCGTTGCTAGTGTGCCTTGATTGAGCGAGGCTTATCAATGACGCTGCGAGTTCAGATCCGCCATTGTCGGGAAGCATGGAATTCCAGAGCTCGAGTGCCCGGAGTGACTGACACCCAGCAAGACCTCTTGCAAGCGGCTGGATGACCTGGTCGACAACCACAATGCTGAGACCCATGATGGCGCTCGGCTCGATTCGAGGCGGCGTCCAGCGCAGCGTCTCGAGACTTGAGAGGCGGTTGAGCGCCGATTCGAATGCAGTCGCCTCTGCTTCTCGGAACTGTGCCGATGTGAGGAGCTCCGAATGCCGGACGCTGAAGAACTCTAGGGAGACGCTGCGAACACGAGGGCAGAGAGATAGTGCCCGGGATGCCAGCAAGAGGCGATTCCGTGACAACTCCTTACCGTCGCCGGTGATTGAAAACAGAGTGCCATCCCCTCCTCCAGGCACACCGAGAATGTTGATGATGATCGACCGGGTCGTGTAAAGAGGGCAATATCGATGCGAGCCCGAGCTGGGCGACACAAATAGGGACAGCTGCTCTAGTGAAAAGAGACAGATAGCCGAATACAGTTTTGGCAGGAAGAGATCCCTAAACAAGGAGCAGGTGCTCAGCACTGAGCCGACATTGTTGCCCGATTCCAAACCATCAAGATAAGATTCAGCGATGCGATGGAGTATCTCGGGAGGCAGTGTAGTGAGATGCAGCGCCATGATGGCTGCCCGAATCGTGTCTTGTGTCTGGTATATTGAGCGTCGGTGTTGTTTCAAGACGTAAGTCTCGTATGAGTGGCTCGCATTGCCTTCTGGCTTCCAAGAAAAGCGGATGGAAAGCGTGTCGACGAGTGGATAAGATGGAGAAAACGGTTCCAGACACTGCGAGAGTGCTCTAGGTATGAGATGCGATGATAGACGGTCGATATGATTGTTCAAACAGTAAGACAATGGAGTACGTAGGTGTGTTCAAGGGTCGTTGGTACAATCAGGGCTCGCCGGCCAACTTTTTCAGATCAATGCATCAACGGAGCGAGCTGGCCAACCCTGCGTCACGAGCTAGTACAGGAGCCGAGTTGGAATTTTGATACGGTACAATATTCACACGGTCCTTGACGAGATAGGCGCTGCTGATGAAGAGAGAGAGAGAGAGAGAGAGAGAGAGAGAGAGAGAGAAAAGACAGTCAGACGGAAGGATCGGGAAAAAGAGCTCTGCATTTGCCGGTGCAGTGTTGCGAGGGGACGTGTGGCAGATAAGCGATGCTGGAAACTGGCGATACGAGTAAATCAGCCGGCGCTGTCAGCTAGCAAGGCAGGTGCTGACGATGGCTATCCGGACCAAGTTAACGGATAAGGGTGCAGTAGAGGGCGCATGTGTTTTTCTCTCATTCTGGTTGACAGCTGCAGGTCAGCGATTTCTGCGTCATGAGCTTTTCCTCGGTTTTGCAAATTTGGTCGAGGCATAAAGACGGTGTCTTTTGGCTCCTGCTCGTTTTGTCTATGGGAATGAACCCTGCTTTCTCCTCCCGCATTTTTGGACGAGTTCTCTAGTTCCGGCACGGCATACAGTACACCCACTGTACCGTATAATGAGCGCGCGTTGCAAATATGGTCGCAATCGCGAGCAATCCCGCTGCATCTGAAGACATCCAAAATAGACAGTTCTGGAATCTGAGTTTTGCTGCCTAACTCCCGATTTCACATGATGTACTAACGGGTCGTACAACGGTCTCTGCCGTTTAGTTCCGGCTGGAATTTCCCGGATCGAAGCTGTTTTCCTTGCACTTGTCAGACCTTATGTCTTCAACTTCCGTCTTAGGCCCAGTGGATGATCTGCGCCCCGAACATGTGTGCTTCAACACTTGTGATCTAGCTGGGGCATCCAAAGCACAGCAAGACTGCATGGCTTGTGGCAAAACCGCACATAGTACAGCTTCGGAGCCAGAGGCGTGTCATCCTGCTGCCCAGTCCTCGGACAGGCCCTGAGTTCCAGGTGTCGTCTAGAGCATTGGCTGAACGGAAAAAAAAAAGGGGAAAAGAGTTCAAACGCGAAGTGGACACAAGAAATGCTCAAAATCAAGAAGAAAGCCTTGAAAACTTGTTGTACAAGGCCGGATTGGGCTGCAAGCCAACCTCTTTCTTGGTGGGAAAGCTGAGACCAAAGCTGCAGCCGTCCAATGCCGGGAACAGGATAGTCAACGTCGCAGCATTCTTGCCCGCGTCACGCCGGTCAATCCAGGATGTTAGAGTGACGCCTCATGTAGTTGGCTCTTCAAGTGGGCTTCGAATCTCGGAATGATTCGTTAAAGTATGGACGGGGAATGCATCGAACTGCTTGTTTTTCTGACCGCCTTCGTGGCACAGTGCGTAGTTATAATGGGGTGGGTCACTTCATCAGTTCCCGTATGGCTGTTTGGTGCGACGGAACGCTGCCTATCCACAGGCTCAAGCTTTCTTCTGTCGTGGCTTTGCCATACTCAGCTCTGACCCGCTCTCCGCTAGCGTTTCGATGAGATATGCTGCGTAGGACAACGGTGGGTCGACGAAGAATTCCGTGCAGGTGGGCTACCCTATGCAAGCGCCACCGCAGCGAGAGAGATCTGGTCAGGTTTGTGCGCAGCGGCGACAGAAGGTGGACCTGGTCGGGCCGGCCGACTGTGCCAAGCTGCGATCTGCACGAGGCCTTGCATTCGTTTGTTGTGGACAGACTTGCACGCACCAAAGATGCCGGACGATATTCCGAATTTTGGCACATGCTTCTCTGTGGAAATCACGCCTCGGCTGTGTTGGTGTGTGTGCGTGCGTGTGTGCGTGTGTGCGTGTGTGCTGGTCGTGTGTCTGTTTTCAGTCTCCGCCGCCGGCACATTGGTGTATTTGGCGGTGTCCGACGTGATGGACACACGCAAGCCGCAGGGCGGTGGCTGAGCTGCCGGTCATGCAGATCCTTGCATTCTTTCTTCCGAACCTTGCCATGCGGTTGCAGGTCTCACACTCTCACGCAATGGACCCTCATCTGCCGTTGCTCACTTTGCACACCTCTTGGCAATGTACAGTTGTACGGTCCACCACATACTTGAGCATGAGCTTGATCGGCCCGGGCGGCATGCAGAGAGCCACACGCGGCTCCCTGTCGAGGCTTTACGGGGTCCGGAGGGATAGTCCGGACTCGCAAGCATCTTTATAAGTCGTCACTTCATCGTCTCGATAACTCTTGAGCATCCTCTCCTGATCTTTCTTACCCCTTCGTCACCCTCCTATGCTGCTTTGAGGCCCTGTCTTTGCCCTGGGACATCACATCATGATCGGCTTTTCAACACCCAAAGCAGCTCTGCTGGCTGCGGCCACCCTTGCTACCAGTGCCGCCTCGGCCTCGGCGACATCCGCAAATTGGACGCAGACTGCCGCAATGGTCGGCAACGACTTTTTCGATGCTTTTGATTGGTACACTGAGACAGACCCGACGAATGGCCTTGTCAACTATCAGTCCATGGCCAATGCACAGTCGCAAAACCTCTCCTTTATCGACAGCGATGGCCACTTTGTGATGGCCGTGTCGACGGCCGAGACCGCGCTCCAGGGTCGTAACAGTGTCCGCATCACCTCCAAAAAGGCCTACTCGGACGGCGTATACGTACTCAACGTCACACACGTCCCGACCGGCTGCGCCACCTGGCCCGCTTTCTGGACCGTTACCGACGAAATTGACAACTGGCCGATCGGTGGCGAGATCGACATCCTCGAAAATGCCAACGATCAGTACTCTTCTGACCTGGTCTCGGTCCACACCAACTCGTCGTGCACGATTCCCTCGACCATCTCCAGCCAGTCCGGCACCGTCGCGTACACCAACTGCTCTGCCTACTACCCGTCCAATCCAGGCTGCCGAGTCGAGCTGGACGGCACCTCGACTCCAACTTGGGGCACCTCGTTGAACCAAGCCGGCGGTGGCATCGTTGCAATGGAACGCTCGTTTGGCACCACCGGCCAAGGTGTCCGTGTCTGGTACTTCCCCAATAGTGGCGACTCTTTGCCCTCGGATCTCAAAAACGGAAGCACAACCGTGACGCCCGACAACTGGGGCACCCCTGCCGCTCACCTTCCGATCGCCTCTTGCTACAAGGACTTTTCCGCTCACAACATCATTTTCGACATCACTCTGTGTGGCGACTGGGCTGCAAACACCTACGCCAACGTCAGCACCTGCGCTTCGACCTATGGCACATGTAGCTTTCAGGTCGCCTACAATGGCAGCTCCTTCTCTCAGGCCTACTGGGAGGTTCAGTCGCTCCGTATCTTCTCTGCCGGCGGCTCCACAGCCAATTCGGCAAATTCGCCACAGACCTCCTCGTCAGCCTCGCGCCTCACCTTGATGCCCCACATCACACTGTTCGCTTCTTGCGCTGCAGTGCTCGCTGCTGCAGCCTTCACACTCGCCCTCTAGACAACTGATCCAGATCTCCTTCATCTCGATACGCTTACCGAGCCGTATTACCATCTAGACGCAGATCACCCTCTCTAGATCACCTTGCTATAGGTATACTCAGATTGCAAAATACATAATATCGCCGACAATCAATGGTTCGAAAAGGACCTAATTGGAGAGACCAGGACAAAGTCTGCAGACGTAGCAGCTCCAGACTACGGATGAGCACCCGCCTCCCATACCTCGGGTAACCAGTGGTTTGCAATGATCGATTCGAGACGAGCAGCCACGACAGGCTTGTCTCTGAACTCAACGTAGCCGAGCCCATAGATGAGAGAGTAGAGAGCAAATCTCGAACCCTCTGGCTGTCTGACAGGCATAGTCCAGACGCTGACGATTTCCTTGTCGCCCTTGTTGAGACCGAAACCGAACTTGGCATCGAGTATGTCGAGTCGGTTAGAGAGCACCGGGTGTGCACGCAGGCGAAGCGGAACGGTGAAGACCGAATGACCTGGAACGACGGCGGATACATGGGACCACTGCGGTCCCAACGCGGGCAGCGTCTGCGCAAGCTCCTGTGTGGTCAGCGGGAGCCAGTGAAAGCGGTCGGCAAAGTAGACGTGATTGATCGCGCGCTGTGCTCTGCTCTGGTCGATAAAGAGTGTCGGCACTTCTTCAGGCTCGTTGTTGACCCATCGTAGCGGATACGCATACGGCTGAATGTCTCTGACGTTGAAGGGAAAGTGTCTACGCGGAATGGAGGCCAAGTCTATCAGGTCGTGTTCCTCGGTACCGTCTTCGAAATTTGGGTCGGGGCCAGAGTCGTCAGACTCGCTGTCAGTGGTTGGTCCGCGAGGTGCAGCAGCATCGACGTCCATACGCGCAGGCTCTTGACTGCCGGACGCTTCGCGAGCGCGCGAAGATTCAGGAATGTCAGCGACGACAGTCCGGGCTGGAGGTGTGGTTTGGACCTGTCGATGCAGCTCCGGCTCCACTAGATAGATGTTGGCGTGCTCTGCATGAGGACCAATGATACTATCGAGATCGTACTGAATCGGCTCATCGAAGCCAAACAGCTGGGATGAGACTGGAGATGGTGATCGAGGCTGCACGTCATCCGTCGGAGGAACCAGAGCAGCTGCCAAGACAAAGCACAAGGCTGTGAGGCAGACCTCCTGAATCCAGCAAGTTGACACCATGCTTTGCGCTGTGGGTGCAAAAAAACAGCGTGGGAGCAGATAAGATACCATGTGTTCTAGACTGTTTCGCTGCTGCTTTTGAGGACCAATCATTCACGTGTAGCCACGTCTAGGCTCCTTCCGCTGAAACATACACGGGCCACTCGTGCTACCGTGAGGTCAAATCTCTCACTTTTTTTTTTTGGTCCTCTTCGGCTTACTCGAACGGTACAATACTTCATACAGCCACGCGAATGCACAATATGGCCGTGTAGCAGATGTGCGTCCGGCTTCATCAGTGTGCCCAGATCAGCTCATTTGGGAACAAGGTTCAGCACGATGAGTTGCGACGACAGCCTCACAGACTTCTCATTTGCTGCAAGTCTCTCACATTTCTGCATCATAGTCGGTAATCATACTCGAGTCTAGTGTGTCAAGTGCAATTGGTTAATTAGAGACTCGGATTTCTACACGAGGCTCTGAACCTTGACATCAATTTCTTGTTTCAATGAGGAGTAATCAGATGTTCTTCGAGAGACTAAGAAGAGACATTGTGAAGGGAGTGACAATGACGATCTTTGACAACGACTCTTGACGACAGGGGTGCCGTCGGAGGATGAGAATACGACGCATACTTTTTACTTGGGGATCCCTTTAACAATTTCTGTCCAAGTCAGTGGCTGCGGCGGGTGACGCGCAATCATCTCCTCTAAGTGGGCCGCAATTTTGGGCTTGTCGTGAACCATGATGTAACCAAGCCCGAAGAAGTCGGTCCGGAAGTGTCCAGGAGAGTTGGCTCTCTGCGTCGGTATGCCCCAGACGCTGAACAGCTCCTTATCTTTCGACCAAAGTCCCAAACCATGTAGATCACTTATGTCTGTAATATAGCCCCTTTGATAGTAATGGGCACGGAATCGGATGGGAGCTTGGCCTTCTGCATGAGGCGGGAACACACCGTGGTACGCTCCCCAGTAGTACTTGACAGCTCTTAAGATATGGTCTTTCTCTGATTCGATGAGCGGTACCCAGTGCATAAGACCTTTGAAGTAGGCCTGATTGATCCGTTCTTGCTCGGCTGGAGTGAGTTTATCTACCCAGTCTGTCTGGAGGCGACTCAAAAGCTTGTCTCCTTTGCGGATGCTTGGCCACTCGTAGGTCTGCATATTGTGGACGTTGGTAGGAAAGTGCATTCGCTTGTCCGCGTCTGGGGTTGCGAATCCAGTCGGGTGTCTTTTACGCGTTCTCTGAGGAGGATAGGACGGGTTGGATGACGATGCTATGCCCTGACGGGAATGAGTAGCCTGATCGAGGATTGGGTTACGAAAATAGGGAATGTTGAAGTACGGAGAATACCGTATAGTGGCCGCTGCGCCCTGCATGTTGCGAGATGCGGTATTCAAAGCAATGTTCTGATGGTATGTCGGGAGATTCTGAGAAACGATTCCAGGCAGAGCGACATTGAGCCCGCTGGATGGAGCTGTCGGCATTGGAACTGCACCGTGGGCTGGAGTTCTCATTGTTGGGAGCGATGCAGGGATTTGATCTTGACGCTGAGCCAGAGAAGCAAAGTCGTAGACGGAGCCAGTAGTGGGATCATATGCAACGATGGGCAGAGCAGGGGCACGACCGCCCCCATGCGGACCAGCTGGGAGTGGCTCGACAGCTCCGAAGCCGAGAAGCAAGGATAAGCAGAAAGCCAAGAAGAGACGGGGACGAGACGACACCATTTTGCAGAATGCCTCGAGTGCGTGGATGATGGTAAAAAACTATGACTTGGACACTCCAAAGGAGACTGCGAGACTTTATAGCCCTGGTGAGTCCGAACCTCCTTCCAGTACTCATGAGCCAGCCCAAGCAAGGTTCCCGAGGTCAGTTGCGCCTACCAAATCAACTGTACCCATTGGGCCGTCAGACCACCATGAGCGGAGACCTTTGTCTTGAGACTTGATCTCATTTCTCTCAACCGACACAGGAGAGTTAAAGTTGCAGTAGACACTCCGCAAGATCGCACCAATGAGACTACCGTATCAGAATATTGCTCATTTGAAGACTCGAATCAGATGCAAGCCACCCAAGACGACGATATGGAACGGAGCGGGTACTTCCTGTCATCTTTCCAAGAACTTTGCACGTGCTGCTGCAATCACGTGTGAGGACTCTAGTAGCATCTCGTTCACTTTTAACATGCCTCCATACGCACAGCCTCCTCTCCTGAGATGTTAGCGTTTCTTGCTCAATTGCGGGCAGGAGTTAGGCTACTTTTGTTTTGCAGCCTTTCTTTCATGCTCCCTGTCATGAAACTGACTTGTCTTTTGTCGAAACGAGAATCTTCTCTGCAGTTCGATGTTGCACCAGCCAGACAGTACCGCGACAGCATGCCCGCTAGTTCGGACCAACCTTTCATGTCCTAAGTAGGTCCGGGCCCAGCATTCCAGCGTTATAAAGCAGTCTAGCTTCATTGAAGAAATGGTGAGATTATGAACGAATGAGAAACCTTGAAAACAGAAATAGGAGCGGGCCTCACGCTTCCGGTGATGTATGATACTCGGTGATTGGCCTGCCGAACGTGTCGAGAAGGCTCTTCAGATGTTTGTCTACATCTGCGATATCAGCAGCGTCTATCCAACCAACCCCATAAAGATTTGTCCAGTACTTGTTTACCTTTACGAGATTCTTCACTGGCATGCCCCAAAATACCATCACGGTCTTGTCGCCGATCTCCTGGCGCAGCGGTGTGAAAACTTCGTTCTTTCGAAACGGCCTGGTACGATAAAGAGAGACGCGCAGCAGTGGATGCTCGCGCGAGCCAGCCCCTGAGTCTGGCCAGTTCACAGGGACTGATGGAAGCACGTAATTGACCTTTCTAAGGGATGCATACGTGTTGCGCAGCTCTGTTTTCGAAAAGGTGTTTTGCAACCAGTGAAGCTTGCCCTTGAAGTAGGTCCGGCTGATGTCGTCGCGTACAGAATTCGAATCATCACGCTTAATTCCGTTGATCATGACGGTCATACCCCTGATCGCAAAAGATGGCAGGTTATAGATTGCACTAGGTATCCTACTACTTGTCGGAGCCCTGTGAATCCCTTGTTCCAGTTGTTCCGGCAATAGTGAAGGGTCTTCCGCCGGGCTCGAGGAAGATTGTGTGTTGAAATCGCTCAAAGATCCAATGCGGCTCTGTGTATGTAGCTGGATCGGTGCCTGTGAGCGTTGATCGCTCCAACTCGGGTTAGGTGCTGCAGCTAAACTCTCATCAAGAGCTGCACGATGACGAAAGTCGCCATCAACAACAGACTGGTGTGCGAGCGTGGACGGTTGCACAAGATCGAGTCGCTCTCCAACTGCAGATATCTGTGGCGCCGGCTGAAGACCGGTCGTAGCTACTTCATATGAGGGCACCGGGGTAGAAGGGGACAGCCTCCGATTGACCCACTTATCATATATGTCGAAGAGCGAGCCCGATGATCTGGGATTGGGAGGAGATAGTTCCCCTTGGTCGTGTTGCAAATTGTCGTATGGCGCCTGCGGAAAAGAAAGATGCGGTTCACGAGGGCTGTCACCGAGTGCCGTCACGCTTGAAGCCGAGTCTACCTCTGTGTTTCTGTTGTTGAAGTATTGGCCAAAGTGGTGATGTACGAAAGCATCATAATCAAATGGCTGCGGAGCTATTACTTCACGAAGAAAGAGTACAAAAATGACCACGAGCGAGTCAAAAGGCGGCATCTTGACGAAAGGCGATGTGGAAGAAGAGGTTCTAGACCCTGCTTGCGAAGAGTTACCGGCTAGGCAAGGGGGCCTGCCTTCTTAAAGAGCTTTCCTGGTGGCACGCTAGGCGCGAATACACCAGATCAGAACCGCGCATGAGATCGAGAACTCAGACGCTTTTGGCCCCTCGAGCCAGCTCTACATGGTCACAGTCACATTAAAGAGGCGGTGGGCACTGTGAAACGAGGACAGGAGGGGGCTGACGGAAGCACAAGCCTCTGCTCTCACCATGATTTTGGTCTGCCAAGATGATTTCGGCAACCAAAGAGCTCTATGAGTCTGGGGACGCAGCATTCAGATGAAGTCGTCTAATTGGCCGGTCTGACATGATACTCGGTCAATGGCCGGCCCCAGGTGGAGATCAGCCTGCGCAGGTGTATCTCGACTTGATGGTAATCTTCTCGTTCGACCCACCCGACTCCTAAGAGTCTGGTCACGGGAACATTGGCGAACTCTGAAGGCTGGGGCATATCCCAGACGAGCATCACGTCTTTACCGGCAATTTCTGCACGGATCCCAGTCAGAGTTTCTGGGTTGGCGGGAGCTCTGGTCTTGTACCTCGAGATACGGATGGGCTCCATCCAGAGCGGATGCACGGGATCGTTACGTGGCCAATTTGCTGGCACCGAGGGTAGCAAGTAGTTCCAGGCTCGAATTCGGCCCGAAGCTGCCTTGAAAAGTGCCTTGTCAACGTCGCTCACTGTCCAACGCAGCTTGCCTAGAAAGTAGGTCTCGCTGATGAGCTGACGCAGGTCGGCGTCCCCCGGGCGGTCTCCGCCCCTCCGCTCAGCCCACTCTCCGTGGAGTGTGAAGGGCGGCAACTCAAGAATCGCGTCTGGGACCCGAGGTCGGTAAAGTTGTCTGTTCTTGTCAATCTGATAGAGTCTCTTTCCGTGCAGACGATGAACGTCCAGGAATGGTTCGGCGCTAGGGGCAGGAAATGCAGAAGATGATTCGTACGGAATGCCCCCACCGAGTACCCCAGAACCGGTGTAAACGGGCTCAATAGCAGACGCATCGTCCTGGGAATGCTCGGGTGGCATTAGCTGGGCGATATAGCTCGCTGGACCAGGTTTTTCGTCAATATAGCCACTCGCCTCTCGAGGGAACGGGGGATGATCTTTACTGGTAAACTGCATCACTGCATGCAGTAATTCGTCCGATCCTCCCGGGGTCTCGATAGCTGCGAAACCCGGACCTTGGAAGGCTTGACCCACTTTGCTGCCTGTCGAAGGCGTGTGCGCGAGGTCTGGATGCCCTTGCCAGGACGAAGAAGCTCCGGCTGCCCGTTCCCACTCGAGAAGTGTCTGCTCGATATCATGATGGCTGAATTCATCGCGATCGGGCGGGGCCGGAGCGCATTCGGCCGGGCGGCAAAGCCGAAGTAAGAACAGTAGAACGAGGAGAGACCACATGGTCTTGTGCGGCATAGCCTTGTGACCGGTGGAGAGCTGACCACCTTGTGTGCAGATAAGCACCTCCGTAAGCACGAACCGCACCTTCTTATAGAGCATGTTTCGGCAGTCCTTGTTAAAGTCACACTCAGTCGCATATTGGCTGAGCCCTGATTCCGAAGCGTATCACTTTAATCCTCACACAGGAGCACATCATCTTCACTCTGTCTCTAGTCTGACTCCGATCTTGGACCGACGATCGCCAGGACGGATAGACTCAGCCGTCGGACATGACATGTGTTCATCGTCCGCATTGCCGAAGGAAAAGAAGGCTGAAGAACAATTCGAATTGCATGAAGCTTGCCTGTCGCCATGTGACGCTAATGTGTTCGTCTAGATCCAGACAGCTGTGGCTGCCTCTCGCAATCTGCCTTTGCTGTCGTGTCCGAGCTCCAGAGTAGCGACTTGACGAATGGTTGCGCCGCCAGACTCGGTATCAGGTGTTTGTGCGGTGTCAAGCCGGAGCATGCGGACCACGCCCGCTTCGCTGTCGGTCAATACGGCATACTGAACCTTGTTCTCGGCATCACCGACTCTTCCCGACATGAGGTGCGGAGCTGGCTCGATTGCATTTGCCCAGCCGCCCGAGGTCGGCGTCTCCCAGAGGTCTAGTGCATCACCTTTAGGATCATTTTCGGGCCGATGCTGCTCCACAATGAGGCCTGAACGGTCTAGCTCGAAGACGGCAACCCAGCCCTTGGTGTCCTGTGTCAACCCTCGCGTCGATGCAAAGAGGTACTTCGGATACGATCCGGCGACATGTGGGAAATCACATGAGACACGCACTTCATCAGCCCAGTAGCGCCCTGCATCGTCGTCTTGCGGAATGACCTTGAAGCCCTGTCGCCACTGCAGCCGAGCCTCGCCCTGTGCCGTTCGCTGCACCTCGAACACGTCCACCATGGCGCTGTGCTCCTGCAGACTGTAAATGAAGCGGCCGGCCGGATGCGAGATCGTGTGACGCGGCCCGTCGTTCTTACGCGGTGCGATGCTCTTCTCTGCGAGGGTGAGGGCACCGTTGCTCTGGTCAATTTTGTAGGTCCAAACACAGTTCCTTCCAATATCGGGCACATAGCAGAGCGTTCCGTCCGGCGAAATATCGATGCCATGAGATCCATGGCGCAAGCCTCCAAAGTCCATTGCATTTTTGCCTCCCGATGTATCGAGGGACGTAGTCGAGCTGTCGTTATCAACAACGGCGCCGGCCTGTGTCTGCTTCTGCCTGATTGATCTGCTTTCCGAGAGCGTGTGACCAGGTAGAGAGCACTCTCCGTCGACAAAGTCGAGCTCCTGAATGCGGCCACTGACCCCCTTGCCCACCGTGTCGGTGGGACACGCCACCGATGAAATGCAGTGGCGGTGCTTGGCGCCGCTCAGGTCGAATCCTCCAGAAGCACGATCAATACCGATGACCTCGCCTGTGGGACCACCGACAGTGTAGAGCACAGGGTTCTCGGACTGTGCTGGGAACCCGACGTAAACGTAGCCCGATCGAGCCGCCGTCTCGGCCGTGTTGATCAGCTGGAACTCGACATCGGGCGATGCGCCTGTGTCCGAGACCTGATTGCGCACGATACGGTAGGCTGCAACGCTCGGAGGTTCCGTCCAGCAGGTGGCGTAGAGATGAGTCGGCTTGGCAGGCCCTTTGGCTGACTGATCGGCTTTGGTATCCGACAGATTGGCAATCGAAAGCCAAGAGTGGTTGCCTCGTGCTTTGGACACGCCCACCAACTGCAGCTTCTCGTTGCTCGGATCGAACTCGACAGTGAAGAGCTCGTCCGTGTTGAATGTACCCACTGCAAGAGTCGGCATGGCTTCGATATTCAAGACGCCGTTGACCGCAGAGGAGTAGGATGAAAAATGAACAGAGGCTTCGCGTTGTCTTTCCCGTCTGTGAAGTGCGAAAGAGGCGTAATCGACTTGCTGGGGAAGAATTGCCTCACTGGGATCTATGGAGATAAGAGCAAAGTGCAGCGGTTGGTAGTCTCAGCAAGACTTCTTGGCTAGACAGAAAGAGAAGGTGGGATTCAGCTTTGCCCTGAGTTCACAGGAAGTCACCACATCACACCACTGTACTGTAGTAGCTGCTGCCCCTCCACCACTTGAGGGGTCGGTGCTCTGCACGAGGATGGTGCAGTCCGGCAATCCAAATTTTGCTGCAAATCTACGTGGGTTGTTGATCCGACATTCGGGTCGCGTTTGGCATGCATCCGCGGGTGAAAGCCGAGCTTGGATGAATTCGGGTGGGTCGAAACGTCAAGCAGCGGCAATGCCGGCTAGCAACACTCCCACTTTGATAGCCGCGTTTTCCAGCTTTCCATTCCATGCCCAAATCCGCACACACTCTGTAGCTCGCCCGCTTCCGACTCACCCCGTCATACTGTGTCGGCCACTTCCGAACTCATCTAGCGCTCGTTGTTCTACACAGTCACACAATGATCACAGTCTTGATGACGCCGAGAGTGTTGCCATCACACAATTGAGACTGGTACAGAGGAGAGGGATAGCAAAATCCTAAATCTGCTCAGAGTGACACGGGAGGCTGGCGTGATTGCGAAAAGTACACGCTCGGAACGAGTGCGCTCAGCGTAAATTAGGAAAGACGAGGGTATCCAGGCCTAGAAGGGGAAGAAGGTGGTGAGACCCATGACATCCTTGGGATCGTACTGCTTTCTGAGGGCGCTGAGTCGGGCAAGGTTCGGACCATAGATGGCCGCGGGATCAGTGCCAGTGACGGCGTAGTTGGGGTAGAGGTATAGATTGTCGAGTTTCTGGCCCTCGGCCTTGGCCTGTGCTGCGATCTTGTTGGCTGTGGCCTTGATCGCGGCTTGCCAGAAAGCATCCTGGCCCGGATCCGTCCAGGCAAAGTAAATGTTCAGCGGAAGAGCGTTGGTGCTGTGGGGCCACGCCGAGTCCGTGGCGTACTGCGAGTAGGGGAGGAAAGGTTCAACGTCATACGAGATAAAGGTTGCCGATTTCAGGAGGCCGGTAGTTCCATAGTACTTGAGCTCAGAGACAATGAGGTTCAGGAGTTCCTTGCTGTATCTTTGCAGAGAGACCGTGTGGAAGGCACCGCGCTGGCCCGAGGTCAAGTTGGAAGGCGCGCTGCGGACTAGGTCAATGAAGCTTCGAGAGCTCCAGTCGTCGGTGAAGGTGCTGGCTTTGTCCTGGTTGAAAGCAGCAAATGCCTCGGCAGGCGGGCTGTCGCCGTCGTAGAATCCAAGCAGGCTGACGCCGGGCTGCCCCAGCACAAAGTTGAATGCCGGGATGATCTGCGCTTTCGCGTCCTTGTTGTTCTCTGAGAAGCCGTAGGTGGCATTGACGATCTCGTCAAGCTGGTCCTGGGTATAGGTTCGGAGACCGCCATACACCGCTCCTTGTGGGTTTGTCTTCAGTCGCAGGTTATAGACGATACCGAATCTGTTTCCTCCGCCCTTAATGGCCCAGAAGAGGTCTGGGTTGTGCGACGCCGAGGCCGTCGTCAACGTTCCATCGGGCAGAACGATATCAGCAGACTGCAGAGTGTCGACCGTCAAACCCCGTTGGTTGGTGATCCAGCTATATCCCCCTCCCCCGAGGGTGAAGCCTCCTACGCCGACACCAGATACTCGACCGCCGACGACACCAACACCGGTACCGCTCAAAGCCTGGTACACATTGTCCCAGACATTGCCCGGGCCAACGTCGACGTAGCTCTTGTCGGTCGAGAGCGTCACCTGCTGGAAGCCCTTGAGGGTGATGTGGACGCCTTTTGTGGACGAGAAACCCTTGTTTGAAGCATGGCCGCCGGCGGAGACAGCGAAGCGAATACGCTTGTCACCGACGAACTTGATGACCGCAGCGAGGTCAGCTGCGGACTTGGGAAGAACAACACAGGCCGGGTATTGCTCGGCCGAGGTCATGTAGTGGCCAATGTATGAGTAGTAGTCAAAGTCGAGCGGATAGATAACCTCGCTGGCGCTGCCCGAGCCGAAGGAGCCAGCAATCGATTTGCACGCATTGGTCTCTGTGCTGTTTATCGTGCGGCTTGCCAGCACGTGAGGCGAGGAGTCGGCACGGTTGACGGCGTGATGTGCGGCATCTGTCCAGTTCAGGAGAAAGGACAAGGCAATGGCTAGCGTGCCGAAGAGGTTGGCCGAGGCCGCAAATTGCCGCATGGTCACGGGCCAGGAGAACAGTGGGGAGGAAATAGGATGAGGATATAGAATGATCGGCGGAAGGAGGGAGCTGTCTTTATATGTATAGGTACGAGGGAGGCCATAGCGTATATGGAGCTCATGAGGGGTCCCGTCCTCACGAGAGGTACGAGCTTGATCGACATGCTGGTCATATGAAATTCTGCGTTTGTACCCAACCACAAAGGCCAGTCGACTTACGCCTTGACCATGGTCACAGTCCCGTCCGTCCGTCTCCTGACGATGTACGCCCCCGAGCGCAGAACGTTTCTCGGAATCGTTCACACTAGCGCCTGAACGTCAATTCTGGTACGGGCCTTGCCTCGGAGAGGGTGGGACATGAGCATTCGGCTTCTCTCCAGATACATGAGTTCCCCGCCCTTCTCGGCTTACAGACCACGAGCCGCTGGACGGCATGAAAGAGCTATCTGACATGCATCGCCCAGTTGCGACGGTATCCGAAGTTACGGGCAGCTGCCTGGCAACGGCTGGCAAATGGGCCTGCAGGTACCAAGTCGCAGGGTAAATATGCTCACTATGGTCAGAGAGCGAGGCTGTAGGAAATCAAACGGCAAACGAGCCGATGAGAAAGTATCACAAGGCAAGGTGTTTGAAAGAAGCCCGTTAGCCGAGGCCGACATGCTGGGCGGAACTCGTGAGGTTCGGTGACAGCTTCCAGGCGAGATGCAAGGCTAAGCGATGCGAGTCAGCCAGCAGAATACAAAGCTGCACGACAAACATGAATTCCATGACAATGCGACAATGTTAAGGTTGCAGACCCGCCCAGCGCTGTCGTTCATCGGCAGTATCGCAGACACTGGCTGCGTAGCCTGACGAGCTGAGTCCATTCGGGTGATTGCACTGCCGTTTGTGTCTGGCTGGCAAGGCCACAGATGCTGTAACTTTCTCGTCGAGCGCCGCTTGTCTTTTTCAGGCTCGTGATATGACTCGTCGAGCTGTGAGCGGTCGCAGGCGTTCGTATCATGCACGGCAGCGTGATGGCAAGGTCTGTAAGTACAGTCGATGGGCTGCAGGCTGCAGAGAGTGACACTGAACAGAAACACAAGTATTCAAGTACTGTACAGTACTGTACGTCCGTGCTGGGAAGGAAAAAAGGGTTTGGGCGCCCACCGCGATCTGCACTGTTTGTTTCGCTTGGGCAGGTCACATAAGCGAGGCGAGCTAGCAACAGTGGATCTGTGCTGTTGGCCTTCACCTGTTCCTCGCCTCGCTTCACCCTCTGCTTCTCTTTCTTATCGAGGTCAGAGCAGCCAAGAAGCGGTCGAGCTGCAATGTCACACAAGCATCTGTCTCACACAGCGCTGCTTGTCGTGTTTTCCTAGACCACTTTCTGTCTGGTACACAAGAGTCCGACGACGGCGTGAGGAAGTGTACATTAATTTGTTGCCCATGTGCATATCAAGAATGCGGCTCCTGACTAGACTGTCTCTGAAAGCTTGGTAGTGTCTGGGCATGCTCGCCTCCATCTCGGGTGGTCGATACGGCAAAATGGTCTGTCCCGTGTTCCGTCTGCTCGAACCTTGACCATTGTCTGCATGTGCGACGAACAGCATTTACGATCAGCGGTCCGCATATCATAGGTGCAGGTAGGAGGGCCAGTATGTCGCATGTGGCCGCACCGGAATCTCGTTCCGGTCTGCAAGGTTTGCACGGGCACATCTCACACAATGAATGTGACCAATATCGCAATCAACGCAGTACGAGCGCCAGGACAACCGGCAGCCTTGATGGGCAGAGTGTCGCTTCTGTGTCGACAGCGCTGCCTCTTTGTTTTGCCCTACTGAACGCAACACGCTGCTGTACTCTTCTGGGAAGAGGCCCTCTCGATGCAATCAACTGATCAGTCGGAAATTTAATTTCCCCAGGTCAGGGGATTGGCATAGCAGCTCAGACCGGGACGCGATGGGAAAAAGGGTGGAGAGCGGTTTGTCAACCCGTCGGCAGCCTCGTACAGTCGTTCCATCTGTCGCGAAGCTCGCAACCACTTCGTGCGGGGTATCCGCGCAAGTCAGAGTAGCACTTCCAAACACATACAATCAATCAAGCAACATTCCTTTATTGCTTGCTCCGAAAAAGAAGACTGAATCGAGCGCGGGTACCAAGATGAATGAATAGAAAAAGAGCGGAGCGACGGCACGAGAGGCAGACACTCGGCTCGCTAAGACGCTGAGCGAGGAGCTGCTGCGCCAAAGTCGGAATTCGGCGAGTTTGCCTCGTGAAACGCAATCTTCCTCGGAGGTGGACCCGAAGGAGGCTGCTGCTGCTGCTGCTGCTGCTGCTGCTGCTGTCGTGTTGCACGCGTGCTCAAGTCGGACGTGGCCGAGTCAATTGTAAGCTCGGGTGCCGAAACTGCTCCTGTATCTGCTGCTGTTGCGGATGTTATGCTTGTCCCTTGCGCATTCCCAGTCTCTGTTGCGACTGTCGGACGACTAGTCTCATCTTGTGGCGCTGGCGGCTGCTGCCCCTGCTGATCAGCTGCAAGCGAGGCCTTGCTCGGAATTGGAACCGAGGTCATAAGCACGCTAGTGTCGTTCTCGGAACCCGTCGCCGTCGCTGTAGCCATTGTTGCCATTGGGAATCGAGTCTCGGCTGCCTCTTCGGTCACCGTATTGCTGGCAGGAATCGCAGGCATGTCAGCTCCTGGCGTCCTGCCCTGCTCGACGTTGACCATCGGTTCCGGAAGAGCGGCGCTGCTCGACACCGTATTCCTCGGAATTGCAGAATGCGAGGAAGACGTGGAAGCTGGTATGGGATTGCTCGGAATCACAATTCCGCATCCTGGTGCTGATGCTTGGATAGCTGGCTCGATTTTCTGGCGTTTGATTGGACTTGCAGCTCTTGCTGCCGCTATTGCTGTTGCTGGGTGGGATAACGATAGCGCTCCTGATAACGGCAGCCCGGAATTCATGGCTGCCGTTGCCTCCTCGAGCAGAGGTAGCGCGGGCTGTGGTGCACTTGGGGTAGATGCCGATGGCGCTGAGCGCTTGCCCGATTGAACAGACGACGGCTCCGACGGTGTTACGGCCTTTTCGAGACGAGCAAGTCCATCGAACAGTGCAAATTGCAGCAATCCTGACTTCTGCCAAAAGGACAGCACCGCACTATCAGTGGCAGCGCTTTGCGTATACAGATGTGAGAAGCCCAGTCGAGACGCCTTCAGCTCTGCAACACTCATGAGCCAGCGACCCAATCCTCTGCGGCGCCACACTCGATCAACATGAATACGGGTCAGATGGCAGATCTTGTCGATGCTACGACTTGCGTAGTTCTGGCCGAGCGACTGGTAGATCTGAGGCGTCCAGATTAGAGACTGGATCGCCAACGCGGCCACAATTCCCCCTTCCCCGCCCTTTTGCCGCACGATGTAGAGTGCGCCGCGGTTCTTGTGAGAGTACTGGCTGTCTTCGGGCTTTGCGAGTGACTCGAGGTCGGCAAATGCATCGGTGCCAGCCATTGTCATGCCGCTGCTGCTCGGTGTCGACAATCCCTCGATTGCTGCGCTCTGTGTGGAAGCCTGCAGATACTCACGCGCGGCTCGAGCGAGGCGTTGAAGGCTCTGTCTTGCATCCGCCGAGGCTTCGTCCTCATCCACATCGCTCTCTGAACCTGACTGCTCATCTCGGGACCGATCGCCTCCGCTGGATGCACCTGCAGTAGTTGACGAGGACGGCGCATCATGTCCACTTTCTCTTCGCTTTACGCTCTTGTGGGGTGCCTTCTCCCGCTTCTTCAGACGTGACAACGCTTCTAGTTCACGGTCATCGACCAGGATCAGCTCTAGCTCCGAGAGGCTGGAAGGCTGAAGACGATCAAAGTCCTGCTTCTCCTGCTCCTTGAGCTTGTCTGCGTTACTCTTGCGACCAGTGCTGAATCGTTGCTCCAGACTAGCACCCGTCTTGTACATCTTCAGATTGCGAAAGAAGGTGGCGCGAGACATGATGCCATGCTTTTCGATGGTATCGGCCGTAATGTCACCGGCCTCGTAGAGCTTACAAAGCGCCTCCTTGAGATCTGCGCCAATCTTGCGACGCGGCATGCTGACAGACGGACAGGGCAGCTTCGATGCCACCCCCGTCGTTGAAAGGTTCCAGACTAAGTACAAGGGCTGGCTTGTCAGATGGATGCCGTCGAAAGGGGGTAGGCCCAAAGGTGTCAGCAGATGTCGAGCATGGCCATATCGCTCGAGTCTCGTTATGATCGTGATGAAGGCGTGCGGCCCGCGCCAAAGCACAAAATTGAATGGGATTTGATTGGGACTTTGACAGCTTCTGCATCCCGCACGGATCCGAATTTTGTCACCATTTGTTGTGCCTCTTTTTGCATTCTCCTTTTTTTTTGCGCGAACTTTTGATTAATAGTGTAACGTATTTTAGTATTTTGCGCGACAGGACCCTTCTATTTACCCTGATGGACGTGATGTAAAATCTTCTTCGCACGCTTCTTGAGCTTGTCCAACTACAACAGGTGCATCTATCGTTCCTGCCTTCCATCTTGCAGACCCTCATCTTGACAGCCCAGTCATCATTACGAGGATCTGCACGCAGGCACAGCAACTTCACAACAATTAGCGAGACGTCGAGAAGTGCCAACATTGTCTGACAAACTTTCCAGGACGGCATTTGAGCATGGCAGCTGGTCGTGGTACAAAACATAGCAGTCTCAAGAAAAAAGGAAGAAAAAAACAGGGTCAAGACCCACGCGATCTTTGCCTGGGGGTTTTTTTTTTTCCCTTATTTTTTTCTTCTTTTCTTTTCTTCTGAATCTCAAGATCGGCCATCGCCTGCCTGGATTTCCAGTTGCCGCGTGGTTTTGGCCACTTGTTCCGGCCTTCGGTCTGGGTCCAGACCGCGTCTGTCTGGTACATGAGCAGCTGAGCACACTGCTGCTCTGGTGCCGGTCTGCATAGTTTCGCCCTTGCAGCAGTGGATATCGCCCGCGTTTTCTCGCCTCCCGTGTGCCTCTTGTCCCTCCCCAGCTGCTGCCACACTGGTAAGCTCCCTCCATGAAACCCGGCTGATACAGCTACTGTGGTTCGTATTCCCTGGACCGCTTGCGCAACAGACCGAGTGCCAAGATGTCAGTCGAGATACAGCGCATGCCATGCACCTGGCCGCGAACACAAGATAACCAAGGAGTGCTGTTTCTGAACACCACAAGAGGGTACGCTCACAGTCACGCAGGCGAGGAACGCCGCATCTAGTCTGCATAACCACCGTCCCAAACAAAGATCGGAGGGTCCCGCTCACGCGGCTCATCTTTTCGTGTCCAGGGACTTGGCTAGTGCCATGCCATTTTCTGGCTAGCCAGGCTTGTTCGCGATGAGTCCAGTCACCACCTACACCCTACACCATCAGAAAGCCAAGGTGACCGGGTCTCGCGGGTGTTTTCCAGTCCTATCATCGTCGCTCTGAGCCTTTCGCCTGCCCGTCTTGTGGTGCCTTGACCGGCCGCCCTGCACATCATCTGCACTGCGACGGAGGTTGGCGTCGAAAATCAAAAAGTTTCACAACACCCTTTTGTCAGTCCCCACCTTCCTTCCGTCTTGTGCCTGCCTCGTCCCCGCTACCCCATTGCAGTGCAGTACCCTGTCACTGCTGCACCTTTTACTTGCCCTGGTGGTGTCTGGTCATGCAAGACTGTACCACGGCTAACCCCTCACCCCTCGCCCAAGCAACGCCCTGTCATTCGTCCGTTACCCTCCAATCCACCGTCCTGCCCTGATCAGCGTGTTTCCGCCGCCGTTTAAGTTGAGGCCCATTTCCATCCCACAAACCCCCTTGCTTTCCCCTTTCTCATCTCCTGCTTTATCGTCCTCATTGTTGTCCACACCATCTTCCTCTCCTCCCCTCTCTTCCTCGTACCCTTCTGCCCGTACAATTCGGCTGCTCCTCGCCAGGATTGCACCCGACTGTATCGGACTGAAACAGCCAATCCCTATCTGGCTGCCCACCTTCCTCGTCCTGCAACATCTATCCGCACGGTTGATCGTTGACCGCAAGTATGACCGGTTCGATATCTCCAAAGTCGTCTGGCGAGGCCAAGGTCGATAAGGTCGCTGCCGACGGTACCAATCAGGAGCACGGCGCCCGTGTGAGCCATCAGCCCGCCGAGATGATCATCGACGACGATGACGCCATGCTCGCCGAGCGTGTCGGCCACAAGTCCGAGTTTGCGCGAGAGTTCAAGAGCTTTGCCACCATCTCGTACGCATTTGCCATCATGGGTCTTGTCTCGTCGGTTGCCACCACCTTCAATAGCCCCTTTACCCTCGGTGGTCCCGCTTCCACTGTCTGGACTTGGTTCATCGGCTCTTGCTTCAACATGACGCTCGGTCTCTCGATTGCCGAGCTTGTTTCTGCCTACCCCTCCGCCGGCGGTCTCTACTCGGCATCCGGCCTCCTTGTGCCCCGTAACCAGCGCGCCTTTGTCGCATGGCTCACGGGCTGGCTCAACTTTACCGGCCAGATCGCTGGTATTGCCGGAACCGAGTACGGTCTGGCACAGATGATCTTTGCCTGGGCGTTTGTGATCACTGATGGCCGCTTTGTTGCCACCACTGGTGCCACTGTCGGTCTCTACGTCGCTCTCCTTGCGCTGCATGGTGTTATCAACTGTCTCGGCATCAAGACGCTTGCGCGACTGACATCGTCGTACGTGATTGTCAACCTCGGCATCACTATGATCATCATCATTGTCGTGCTCGCCAAGACGCCTCTGGACCAGATGCACTCGGCTTCTTACACGTTCGGCGAAATCAACAACCAGTCGGGCTGGACCAGCAACGGCCTCGCCTTCCTCTTTGGTCTCTACTGCGTCCAGTTCGTCATGACTGACTACGACGCCACCGCCCACATCTCGGAGGAAGTATCCAAGGCTGCCATCGCCGCCCCTGTCGCCATCGTAGTCGCCGTCGCCGGCACCGGTGCCATGGGATGGCTCCTCAACATTGTCATGGTGCTCGTGAGCGGCGACGTTGCCAGCCAGGACATTAGCTCGTGGCCCGGAGGACTCGCCTTTGCCCAAATTCTCTACCAGCGAGCAGGCAAGGTTGGTTTCCTCATCATCTGGCCATTCGTCTGCTCAGTCGCCTTCTTCGTGGTGACCACCGCTCTTCAGGCCAACGCTCGATCCTTCTACGCCTTCTCGCGAGACAACGCGCTGCCCGACCGCGGCTTCTTTGCCCGGGTCAACAAGCGCACCGGTACCACGGTCAACGCTGTGTGGCTGGTTGTGATCCCATGCATGGCTCTCGGCTGTCTCTCGCTTGCCTCGTACACCGCGCTTACTGCCATCTTTGCGCTCGCTGCGCTCGGTATGGACAGCAGTTATTTGGTGCCCATCTGTGCTCGCTGGATCTACTGGGACCACCCCGATGTTCAGTTCAAGCCCGGTCCCTTCTTCCTCGGACGTGGTCTGCTCGGCAAGACCATCAACGGTATTGCAATCGTATGGACCATGTTTGAGTGCGTCGTGCTCTCGATCCCCACCGTCCAGCCCATCACGCAGTTCAACTTCAACTACTCGTGGGTCATCATGGTCGGTGTTCTGCTCATCGCCACCGTGTGGTTCGTCGCCCATGCGCACAAGCACTACCACGGCCCTCGAAGCACTCTCACTCCGCAAATGCAGGAAAAGCTCGGCGTCGTCTCCCGAGACGAGGAGACCGTCCACCATTAAGCATTTCCGACAGCCCTCTCTGTGGCCTTCGCGCTTGCATACACATATCTGATCGGCTCGCTCTTCACCCCTGCTTCTTTATACCGGAAGTTTTGCTCCTTCTTCCTCCGCTTTTGTGTACAAAACTAATGTGTTTATTACTGGTTCTGCTAGCCTTGTCAAAAAGAGAGATTTCAATTTCCTCGTGCTGATCGTGTGCATCTGCGCGTGTCAGAGTGTCATTAATGCTCTCTAGGGATGGCTCGCTTTTTTTTTCGAATGCTGGGTTATCGACGCTCGACAGCCCAGATGTGCCTGGCCAGACATCGGCCTGGGCATTACCGCCGAATCTGTAGAAGGTGTCACCCTGCTCCGAACAGCCTGCGAACATTTTTTGAGACTCGCAGCAGACCGCAGCCAAGTTGACTGACGTGCGCGATAGGCGAGCGCCGGAAGCTTGTCAGTGCCTGTTCCGTCGAATCGATGCATACATCCGTTCTGCGACGGAGAGCTCTGGCTTGGTCTATTGAAAAAGGGCCAGTACAGTACTGTACGCGTGTGGGTCAATCGCTAACGAATGGCCTACACGGCGCACTTTACCTTTACTGGCCTGGCAGTACACCGACAGACGGACCTGAGCAAGAACGCGTTGGAGAAGCAGCGTGAAACGGTGCCATACATGTGCCATTAGCAAGCGAGAACGTGCGTGCCACTCGTCTGGATGTTCCGTAAGATAATATAAATATTATAAAATTATTCATATACTTTACGTCTTCACGTTATGACCCGTCTCGCGCTCGAGTGCCAAGGCTCTCTCCTCTAGACTAAAGGATTCAAGTCGCCGTTTTGCACAGGAAACTTTATGCAGGGCGGAGCAAGATGACGTGTGGGAAAGTGCCCGTGCACCTCCACCCAAGGCGTTCTTCTGGTCTCGGTGAGCGCGCGTGATGGCAGGGTGCACCAGCAAAACCCTGGCCTGGCCGGTCGGAATGAGGCCGATTCCTATGCGCCTGGGAAGTGTCGTCTTCCCTCAGCTTTCGACGTCGAGATTGATTGCTGCTGTGAGGAGCCTTTGGTCCGTGATAGCGTGGCTTCGTATCGATGCCGATGTGAGTGAGAAGAATGACCAAAGCATAGAAACGGGCTATCGGCCCCCTTCCGAAGAACCCTGAGGCCCCCCTCTTGCTTGAGTCCCGTTTGTGCCTGCCTTCCCTCTGATCCTTTGCGCTATCCAGTCAACCCAGATTGCTCCGTTCTTCCTTCTCCTTCACCATTCGCACCTTCATCTTCTATCAAAGTATCAACTCCAGAGTCCTTTCACTCCCAATACAAGCTCGTACTAGTTATCAAAGCAAGTCGCGGTCACTGTCCCCAATCCGCAGACGGTCGCCACGATGCCGACCTCTGTGAGGAGCTTCCATCCTTTCGACGTGGTGAGCTACTTTTATCAGTGGGTCCAGATCATCATCGCGTACGTCTTCGCACCCAAGCTGCCAAGCCAGCATGTCGCCCAAAAGCCTCTCGGTCACGTCGCCGTCATCGGGGCCGGTGTCACGGGTATCTCTACCGCTTCGCACCTGATCGGTCATGGCTTCGAGGTCACCATCTTTGACGAGGCCGAGGAGATTGGCGGCATCTGGTCTCGTGTCAACTCGACCTCGGGTCTACAGATCAGTTCGCTCATGTACCGCTTCCACCCTGCCGTCAAGTGGACTGTTGGCTATCCGCACCGAGACGAAATTCTGCACAACACCAAAAAGATCTGGAAGATGTACGAACTGGACAGGCGCACTCGCCTCGGAACCAAGGTCGAAAAGGTGACCCGACACTCTTCTTCCACAAATCCCAAGGAGGGCGGCCACGGTCGCTGGATCATCAACGGCAACGAATCCGAGGTCTTTGACGGCGTTGTCGTCAGCACCGGTACCTGCGGCAAGCCCAAGAAGATGGACTTGCCCGGCGAGGAAAAGTTCAAGGGTAAGATTGTTCACTCTTCCCAGCTCGACGGTCTCGACTGCAAGGGTAAGAAGGTTCTCATCGTCGGCGGTGGTGCCAGTGGTATCGAGGCGCTCGAGCTTGCCATGGAACAGGGTGCCGACAAGCCTACCATCCTTGCCCGCAGTGACAAGTGGATCATTCCCCGAAACACATTCGTCAACGTTGCTCTCAGTCTCCAGCCTCTTGGTTGGGAGACCTGGTTGTCGTTCATCCCCGAGTTCCTGCTTAAGAAGCTGCACTACCGCGGTCTTGAGGAAAAGATGGCTCCGACGCAGGGCTTCTACACTGGTACGCCTATCGTCAACACTTCTGCACTGAACCATATCCGCAAGGGACAGGCTGATTATCAGCGCGGCGATGTTGTCGATCTCGACGAGTCTGGTATCCAGTTCAACAAGCGCAAGCGAGGTCAAAAGAAAGGCGACGACGGCGAGAAAGTTCACTACGACGCCGACATCATTGTGGTTGCGACCGGCTTCGAACGACCCTCGATCGACTTTTTGCCAGATGACCTGTTCCCCGAGGACTACGTGCGTCCCAACATGTACCTGCAGGTCTTTCCGATCGAGGACTGTTCGATCCTGTGCAGCAACTCGACATTCAAGGACGCAGTTGGCACTGTTGGTCACATTCACATCGGCATCATGGCCCGCACGCTCATGTTGTTCCTCATGGACAAGAGCACTCGCCCCAAACCCCGCGACATGCGCCTGTGGGTCGACCTGATCCGCTTCATCAAGGAGCGCGCCCCCGGCGGAGGCCTCGACTTCTTCACCTACATGGAGCTTTGCATCTGGCTCGTCTCGTTCCTGTTCTTCCGAGCCAACCGCCTCTTTTACTTTTTCTTCGTCACCTTCGGCTGGGGTTTCTGGAGCAGAGAGGGCAAGACCGACAAGTCCGGCAGACTCGTGGGTGAACCAAAATTCCACCTCAGTATCAGTAAGCGTAAGTACATACATGCGCTCCTCTTCTTTCCAATCGTGTTCCGTGAACTAACACTGTATCTTGTTCTTTTGATTTGCTTCGCATCTTTGACAGTCGTTGGCAAGGGCCCTTCCGCGCAATTCCTGAAGAACAACTGAGCTCCCTGTCCAAATTAACCCCATAGACCACCCTCAAGCCACAAGAAGGACCTCTGCCAAACCCACAAGACCTGCAAGTTTCATGGACATTGACTCAAGAACAATTCTTATATTTTTTTCTTTGTCATTTTTTTTTTCAATCGGGTCCCCATGATACTTGGCTTCCATCTTCGAATCCATGCGTTGTCTTGTCTCTTTTGCCTTCCCATGCCCCTGTCGTGCCGAAACAGTGTTCTACCTGCTTCATCACGCACACCGCAGGTTGCGACGTCTGCGTGGTCTTATCGCTCGGCCACATTCTGGTCACGTCAAGACCGACATCGTCGATATGCGACACACAAACGGCAACGTCCCTTTTTGATGCTTTTGCGACCGACAAGGCTGCCCAGACCCGGCAACACAGGCAGAAAGATTCCGAGAAAAACATTGCATCCAATTAGAACATTACCCGTGAGAGACCGGACCAGAGATTGAGCGAGGAGAAAGTATAATGCAGTATGAAGTGGCGCAGCACCGATACCAGAGCAACAATTTTGTGAGTCATATGCCAATGCCCTTAGGTGTCGAGTGACAAGAGAGAGAGAGAGCGACAGTGGTGGCACTTAGTTCTTGGCCTCGCCCTGGCTGATCTGAACCTTGATGGCGGTCTTGCCGTCCTCGCCGACACCCTTGGTGGTGGTGTCGAAGGCCTTGATGGCGTCCTTGAAGAGGAAGCGGTGGGTGACGAGGCGGGTGACGTCGATGAGGCCTGCGCTGACGAGTGAGATGGAGGTGGCGTAGGTGCCTGCGCCGTAACGGAAGGAGCCGGTGACGTCGATCTCCTTGACACCGACGCGGGTGATGGGGAAGTCGACGTCGGATCGGCCCATGCCGACCTGGACGAAGCGACCCTTGGGTCGGAGCGACCAGATGCCCATCTGGATACATGGCTCGGCGCCGGTGCACTCGAGGACCAGGTCGAAGCCCTCCTTTGCGGCCACGTCGTCGCCAATCGACTCGATAAGCTCGCGGGCGTTTCGCATGGATGCCTCGACTTTGCCCTCACCTTCGTTGGGCCGCGATGGCTTGAAGGTGGACGTAGCGCAAAAGTCCTGGGCAAACTGGAGCTTGCTGTCGACCACATCGACAATGACGACGCGCTTGGCCGAGTAGGCCTTGCAGACAGCGGCGGTCAGGAGACCAATGGGACCAGCACCAAAGACGAGAACGTTCTCCATTGCCTTGACCTTGCCGCGCATGGCAGCCGAGTAGACACCGACACTGAGCGGCTCCATGAGCGAGGCCTCCTCCATCGACATGGTGTCGGGGACGTGGTGGGCAAAGGTGGCGTGGATGTTGTAGAATGTGCAGAGGGTGCCGTCGTAGGGCGGGGTTGCGGCAAACTCGAGCTTGGGGCAGTGGTTGTAGTCGCCGTTGAGGCAGACAGGGCAGGATCGGCAGGGAACACCAGGCTCGAGCGCGACACGGTCACCGACCTTGTGAGTGTCGACACCCTCGCCGACGGCGGTCACGATACCGGCCGACTCGTGGCCGAGCACCATGGGCTTGCGAACGACGAACTCGCCGATGCGTCCATGGTGGAGGTAGTGGCAGTCCGAGGCGCAGAGACCGGTCTGTCGCACATTGACCTGAACCTGACCGGGCTTGGGCGGCACAACGGGTCGGTCCTCAAACGAGACCTTCTCGATCTCTTGCAGAACGAAAGAGACGTTGCCCTCCGCTGGAGGCGCGGACAGCGAGTTGTTCTGGACGGTCTTGGAAGGCATGTTGGATCTATCTACGGCGACCGCTGGACGGGAAGACAATTCACGGAGGTGGTAGAAGGGTTTGCTGAAGAGCGCGGGAAGGCTCGACGGTATTCGGCCCTTTATACCAGTGAGAGAAGGGGGGGGGGGTGGTCTTGCGAGACGACCCAGTGTACAACACTGAAGCTGATACACAAACTAGGTTCAAACGACGTTGGAATGCCCACGTCAACGCATCAATTGCACAGAAGTACCGAAGCCGCTGACTAGGGGGCTGGCAAGGTTCACTCGAGAAGAAAGGCAATATGCAACGAAAGGCAACGCAGTCCCGGAGCGGAGGGTGATTTGGCAGGTGTGTCGTCTGCAGAACCCAAATATGTAGCGCGCGACGGCTGAAGAGCCGGTCCTTTGCACGGTCCAGATAGGCAGCTGGAGCTGCAGAAGAGCAAAGCCAGACGCGGGCAACAAGCAAAAGAAAAATATGTAGTGACATCAAAGGAGAGATTACCGGTGGGACAGATGAAAATTCAAAAGACGTTGACACTATCGTAGCTAGTACTGTACTGCACTGTACGCTTGCATTCCCACTGCGCCGCCGCTCTGAGAAGATCCGCAAGCAAACAAAGTCGGCGTCGTCGTCGGCAATCTTTTTCGCCGAAAGACGCGTCGCTGCATGCAACCGGCATGTTGCTCCCTCTCCAGCCTCTTGATTTGTTTTTCGTTTTCGTTTTCTTTCTCTTCTTTCTCTCGCCTGCGCCTCGCCTCGCCTCGCCCGGCCCCCCCTCCATTCTGCACCCCGCACAATCGCTGACCGGCAAACTGGCCTTTGGTCGCCCGGGGTTGGTTGATGATGTGTGGGTCCCCTGTGTCTCGGGCTGCTGAGCCAGTTGAACCTTCAAGGTCGTTCACGTGGTTGTCCAACTCACTCCAACATCCGACTGCTTTGGTGCAGTACGAGTTGCAACGTACTATTCTGTTCCTGGATGATCGTCACGCCTAGGCCAAGGCTCGTCCGTGATGAGAGGCAAATGTGCGATTTTTCTGCAGGAGTATATTTATTATTGAGTTGCACTTGGCTGTGCGGTGACCGTCTCGCACGAAATTGGCGCCAGTGGGCGGATCGGCTACACTTGGCTGCAGTACAGTAGTGCACTGTGCTGTACAGTTGCAAGTCGGCCCCAAAACTTACACCGACGGGGCCGTCACCACTTAACGCGTCACGTCTTCGCGTGGACCGCCCCCGACGCCGTTAGCTGTGATACCGTGGAGGCAGCGCCCAAACTCCAAAAAAAAGTGTCACTTTTTTACCCGACTTCCTGCATACTGTTGACATCAGCTCAGCGGCGGGCCTCGTTCAGGCTTGTCAAGATCGTCTTCAACGATCTATCCTCTCATCGCCAATACCAATTCCAATCATCTTCGATGCGTCGTTCGTAGGGCTCCTCCGTGCCATCGCACTAGCTGCGCAAAGGTCAATACTGCCCATGCCCATGCCGTCCTCGACCGATGTCGACGCCATTCCCGCTGATCTGACCAACAGCGACGTCCCATGCGATGATGATGCCGGTGATATGCATTCAATTGAGATGGCCGAGGCCGAGGTCGCTCGTGCCCTAAAGATAGAAGACCATCAACAAGTCATTTCTCATGCATCGGCTGCACTTGACAGAATTGCGCGTACGCCCAAGACCTTCTTAAAGTCCCAGAAGTCGCTTCTCTGGGCGCGATCCAAAGCCTACCGGATACTCGGCTCTCATAAGCTGGCCCTTGCCGACGCCCGCAAGGCACTCAAGCTCGATGCTGCTGATGTCCTGTCCTACATTCGTGCTGCTGTGGCCCTGAGCGCCGCCGGCCATAATGACCAAGCCCGGTCTTGTCTCGACCGGGCAGCTTCGAGGGCGAAGACCAGTCCTGAAAAGGAGCGCCAGCTCTACGAGCGCAAAATACAACGAACACGGAGCAAGCTGAGCAGCGTCGCTGTGCGGCCCGAGACCGATGGCTCCGTGCCCTCTGTCATATCAAAGCTGCCGAGTGAGATTCTCCAGCGCATCTTCAAGTCGCTGCCTGTCGGCTCGCACCATGTGGTGTCGGGCGTATGCCAGGCGTGGCGAGACTTGGTCATCCACGAGCCTTCTTTCTGGCGTGAACTCACTATCAACTCCAACAAGATCTGCAACAGGCTAGAACGATGTATCAAGCTTATCAAGCTATACAGTGAAAGGTCATCAAACACCTTGCAGCGCGTTGTCTTGGCGCATTCGCCCCATTCCTGCGCCGATCTGGACACGCTGCTTCAGGTGCTGGTAAAATCAAAGCATACGCTTCGAGATGTCGCGCTGCCCGTGCCATGTCAGAGCAGGTGCTTCGACGGCCTATATCGTCATTGCACGCGACTGTGCCGACTCGACGTGTCCTTCAAGCGTAGCCAAGGGGAGTACGGCACTTGCACCTCGTGCCTACAACCAACCAACTTGCTCGTCGTCGAAGAGAAACTGCCCTTCGCCCTTGAGTCCCTAAGTGGCACACCCGGAGTCGACTATGGCAGAACTGTGCAGTTTATGCCCCAACTCCGTCGGCTGCACAGCATCGGGTCCGGGGGTGAGGACGAGCGCTACGCCGACATGCTCGTACAAATTTCCGGTCACCTTGAAGAATTGACATTTCCTGCAGACTCTGTTGAGATTACAGAATTCATTCATGACATCACCAACGACAGGGTCGTAGACTTCGAGCGACTCAAGTTTGTCAGTAACTGGTCATCGTCCTGGCGTCCTAGATTCAGGTTCCCAGTGCTTGAACGGGCTCGCAACATCTGCATCGCCACCCGCCGCGGGGGCGAGGACAACTTTGACGAAGTCGAAAGCTTGCACCAAGCCTTGTCCAAGGCGAACAACACTCTTCGAGAGCTTGACATCTCCTTCGAAGCAGATGCTCGCGAAGAAACTCGGTCACGCGTTATGGCTGTCATCTCGGAACTCGATGCCCTCGAGAATATCTCCATTTCGGTGTCCAGGTGGGTCAACTTTGCTTCGCTGTTCCCGACGCCCCGCCAGGTTGAGCGCGCAGACTTCGAAGATGGCCGGGAGCCCGTCATTACTGAAAGGCGCTGGAAGCTGCACGTGCCCTGCGCCAAGTTGCGGCGGATCAAACTGAAATGCGCCAGACCCGACATACACGAGATCATCAGACTCGTGGTTACGCGATGCTTCCTGTCACAGGGTCATGATTTCGAGAGCGCACAAGACGAGGTGGGTCAGATTGCGCGTGCTCGTACCTATACCAAGCTTTCCTCTATCTCGCCTTTCAGGTCAGCTTCCGGCTCGGCTTCCAGTGTGGCGTCGGCGCAGACTCCGTCAATCGCCAAGACGCTACACAGTGGGGCCGGACTTTTTTCCTCTGTACACAAGATCGAAGAACTCGAGCTCATCGACGTCGAAGTGCTGCCAACCGGAGCTCGGCAAGTACTGCAAAAGTATGTGCCCGACGTCAAAATCACATTCCGTCCCCTCTAATGTTAGGTTCTCTTCAGCGTATCATAAATGTGTCACCATTGACTGCAACCAGTCTCGCATAGTCTTTCTTGCCGTTTTTAATTCTCGTCAGCATGCATCCTACTTCATCCTGTATTTTAGGCTAGCGCACTACAGCATCACATGAATTCAAATATTGGGCTCACCCTTTGGCCGTTTCCACTAGCCATGCAGTGCTGATCGCGAAATGAAGTACGACACGGCTATCATTGCGTCGCTGGGTATTGAGAGAAGCAATGATTCTTCGTGATGTGATTCTTGCCCAGACACCAAATGCACGCACTCCATGTGATCACAAATGCCTCACTTGCGTCCCAGATCGATTGGGTAAAAGATATTTGGAGGCTGGCAATCCCGTCTGAGAAAAGATGCGACACAGAAAGCGGTTCTGACGTCCACATTTCTGTATTCATATCGACCGAACGCAACATCTGTCACTGCAAGGCTCAAGTATGTCCGGCATCTGCCAGAGAAGGCCTGGATTTCAAATATTGCTTGACAACATCGATAAGTGTCCGACGATGACAAATTGGGCGCAAGCGCTTTTCAGACATTTCAAAACTCTCTTGTCCTGCACGCTCGGGCCTCTTCTTCGCCAGTCACATTGCCAGGATGTGATCTTGCGAAAAAGGCTGAGCATAGCCGCAACCCAAGACAAGAACAGGAAAGGCCAGTAACGGAGGACTGTGCGAGAAGTGTGACATGAGTTGTAATCAGTGCCACCGATCTGTGTCTGTCGGGGCGATCGTGCCGCCCCTTTCATCATCCCTGGCTTTAACCACAACGCGAAAGTTGACGTCGGCGGTTCCATCCATTGCGAGTTCTCGGCCTGTCTCGATTGGCTAATGTATTCTGTCCAATCTGCTTACTTGCTACTTGACTATTAGCGACATTCAATAGTCCTTCACCGCAAAAGTCATCATTTTCTCTCCAATTCTCCATCATGACGCTATTTGACAGGATCCAGAGTGTGATATCCGATCTGTCCAAGGACTCCAAGCTCTGCATTCAAGGAAGTATTTCCCAGAATGCTGGTCTTGAAGATGCTGAAAGGCAGGTCAGACAATCACTCGAGTCTCACAATTTTGAACTGGCCATTGGAGTGGCCTCCCATGCTCTCGTCCAGCTACCGAGAAAAATGATGACGATCGAAAAGGCTCTTCTGTGCGCCCGGTCAAGCGCATACGAGCGTACCGGACTGTATGTGCTCGCTCTCACAGATGCACAAAGTGCACATGCTTTAGATCAAGACGATCCGTTGCCACTTCTCCGCGCTGCCGAGGTGATGGTCGCCGTTGGGGATCTCGAAAAAGGTGAGGCTTGCCTCGTTGAAGCTGAAGAAAAGCCTCAGATGCTACAAGTCGAGGAAAAGCTAGCCCTCGAAGCTGGAATTCAGAGGTGTCGTGACGCCATTCGAGCGCGGCAAGCACCACACGAAAACAGACCACCAGCCGTGATGTGGCTGCCACAAGAGGTCTTGCGACAAATCTTTGACCAGATCCTACCGGACAGCTTTGTAGCTTTGATGCTTGTTTGTAAGGCTTGGAAAAGAGTGCTCAGCAGTCCTTACTTCTCTCGTGATCTCCTGATCCGTTCCAAGACAACCTGCGCAGAGCTTTCTCGATGTATCGATGTCGTCAAGGTCTTTAGCAAAAGATGCGGAAACTCATTGGAGCGCGTTACCATTGTCCATCCACCTCGCACCTGTGCTCGGCTCGACGACCTACTGGGCCTGCTGATCAAGTCAAAGAACTCGCTCAAACATCTTGCGTTGCCGGTCATCTGTCAGACTCGATGCTACGAGCAGCTCTACCGTCACTGCAAGAATCTCTCGAGCCTGGACTTGTCTTTTGGTGTCCCACTCTCACCATCTCGGTCCGTTTGTCCAAACTGCAAGAAGTCGTCCCAATTCCTACCCGAAAAGCCGATGCCTTTTACCTTGAAGTCAATTCGAGGGAGCTGCAACGCGCGCTATGGAGACCTCGTTCCGCACTTGTCCAAGCTGCGCGTCTTAGGCCACGTATACATTGCTCCAGACAATATTCTGGACGTACTCGTTCGGAATGCCCCAACCCTTGAAGAGATCTCACTCACACCGGAGATGTGCTTGATCAAGCCCAGTAGCAATATTGCGTTTCCACGCCTCAAGTCGCTGAGCTTCTGGGAACCTCGTCTGCCCCCAGAGCTGAAATTTCCGGCTCTCCAACGTGCCCATTGCCTGCTCTACCATGACGAGACTGCACAAGGACCATCCTGGTATGCATTTGATGATTTTGCCTTCCAAAGCCCAAAGCTGAGGGAATTGGAAATCGACTTTGAGGTTCAGCCAACGCACGAATTCATATACTCCGTCATGACCTCCGCACTAAGCTTCAAGGATCTCGAAATTCTCAAAATCAGCGCTCCCGAATCGGTGGACCTGGAAGGGATGTTCCCGGGCTCTTCATGCGTGACTCACACAGACGAAACCAAAGCAAATGGCTTTGATACGCTCATGCCGTGCCAGAAGCTCCGTCAAATTACGCTCAATTGCCCCAAGCCCGATATCAGCCAGCTCATCAACTTGGTTGCTCTGCATCACTTTCTTGCCGAAGGCCTGGATCTGAAGAGCGCAAGGACCAAAAGCTCTCAGCTGGTTCGCCCAGATCTCTCTCCAGAGTCTCTGCTCAGCTGCTCCAGCCAGCCCGACAGGTACGAAGCGTCAGCACGCAAGAGCTATCTCGAATGGTACGAGACGAGTGTCTCTGGCTCGCTGCGGCGCCTGGAAAGACTGGAGCTCCTCAACGTCCACAGGCTACCTCCTGGTAGCGAGCAACTCTTGCGCAAGTACGTCGACGACCTCAAGATTAGCTACATGCCGGTGATGTAGATGCTTCTCATGGCTCCCAGCATGTCTTTAGAGCTCCATCTGTTCACTCTCCTGGCTAGCCCCAAGTTGAAGTTGCCAAAAAGGAGAACTGTGCTTTGATCGGTCAAGCATGCCTTTGTGCGGATACGTGCGCTGGAAAACACACGCATTAGTTGTCCAAGAGGCAAATTGAAGCTGAGAGCAGGGCAGTGCAAAGGACAAAGGAACGTCCTTTTGATTCCCGCTTGTTTTCATTCGCTTGCTTACAAAATGACGTCCTATGCGTACGACTCTGTTGCCCGGTCTAACCACGGCACACAGGAGCGTCCTTTGAATTGTCACGGTCCGGACGCAGGCTGCTGGCGGCTCCAATTGAAGCCTGACCAACTCAGTCAGTCGATGCTCACTCCTCGTCCCCATCACGACATGTTTACGCTAGCTCGATCACGGTATTCAAAGTATCTTGCAACCTCCAAACTCTATACCAGACGAATTTGGTAAGTGCTCACACACTGCACAACACTTTTGTGACTAGCCCAGTGGCTACACCTTTGCATTACAGGGCCTGTCACGCGAGCAAAGTGTGCTGATGGTGGATGGAGCGGCTACAGCTGAGAAGCAACCTGCTTGACGACCTCGTTGGCGTAGTCATCCATGCCGCCCGCAAGCAGCTTGATGGTTCCGTTCTTGAGGAGAAAGGTGCGGCCCGGTTCTTTGGCCGCGGTTTTGAGATCGGGGTCTACGTCGTCTTCTGGATCAGCATCATCCTCGTCATCCTGGTCGGTAGCGACAGCGTCCTTGGCTAGCTCGATGATGCGCTTGACGGCATATCTGTCGTGGCTTACGAGTACGATTGCGCCAGTGTAGACACGCAGCGCTTCGACAAGCGCGTCGATAGTATCGCTGTCGAGATGGGTGGTGACTTCGTCCAGAATGACCAGGTCCGGGCTGGTCCACATGACCTCGGCTAGGCCGAGACGGACTAGTTGCCCACCGCTAAGACCGGTCAGGAGCACAGTGTCAGCTGTTCGACCCTTGAGGCCGAGCTGGCCGAGGAACGAACGAGCCTGAGCTTCACCAGCATCGGGGAAGCGCGCCAGGAAGTGTGCAAGCGCAGTCACCTTTTCGTCGGCTAGCATCTCGAGCGTATGCTGAGCATAGATACCGAAAGTGGCCCGCGAGTGTCGCTCGATGCTGCCCGACGAAGGCGTAAGCTTGCCGACCATCGCGTTGAGAAGAGTTGTTTTTCCGTGTCCGTTCGGCCCCACGATGCCCACTCTCTCGCCAGGCCCGATCGTCAGTGTGATGTCCTTGATCGTCTCCTTCTTGGCACCGGGATACCTGACGCTGACTTTGTCCATGTGAGCCAGACTGCCCGGAAACCTGAGCTCTTCCGGATCCGGAAACGTGAACCTGATGGAAGAATCGAGGTCTTCAATCTCTGGTCCGGATCGACTTCCTAGATAGTAGCCCGCCATGTCCCGATTCAGCTTGAACCGGTGACCTTTGGCGTTGACCTCTACACCCCATCTGTCGTCGAGCTTGCGCTGTCGAGACTTGACCATGCGCATCTTGTTGTCGTCTCCCGACTTTTTGGCTTGCTTTGATGCCTCGGCGATCGACTTTTGCACTTGGGCCTTCTTCTTGTCCAGCAACTCTTGCTGGCGAAGGGCGTAGTTGCGCTTGAGTCGACTCTCGCGTTCGTACGTCGTGAGATTTCCGTCAAAGTAGGTGAGAGACTGCTTGCGAAGGATGATCAGTTCGTCGGCTACGGCGTCCAAGAACTCGCGATCGTGCGATACCACCACCACGGTATGCTCGATCGACTTGATAAATTCCTGCACGAAAAGCACGGCCGGCAGATCGAGATAGTTGACCGGCTCGTCGAGGAGCAAGATGTGGGCTGGCTGCAAAAGCGCAGACGCCAAAGTGGCTCGACTTCTCCAGCCGCCCGAGAGTGCCGAGTACGGTCCAGCGATACGCTCGGGCGAGAACCCAAGGCCGTGCAGAATCTTTTGCGCGCGAGCCTCTGTCGAATTGGCATCGACGATCTCGAGGTGGCTCTGGGACTCGAGGAGCAGCTGTGCAGCTTCGGTTGACCACTGTCCATTGGTGTCGGGAGTGACTGCAGGCGGCGACTTCTTTTGCTGCTCTGCAGCTTCATACTCGCGCTCGGCAGAAATCAGGTCCTTGCGAGCCCACGCACCTTTTGCCCCAGACCACTTGACCGCGATCTTGCGGGCTTCCCGTAGGCGTTCGGTGGCGCGCTCGAACTTGAGCTGAAGCACAGCATCGCGGACCTTTTCCTCGTCCTGGGTCTCCAAGACTTGATTGAGCAGTGTGCTTTCGTCGACTGCGCGGCTACGCTCTGCGTCGCTACGGACAACGACGTTCAGGACGGAGGAGTCGGCCTCGTCCTCGGCCGCTCTTGCCGTTGTTAGCTGGCTAACGAAAAGAATCTTCATGTTTCTCGGCAGACCAGGAACGAGTTTCTCGCCAATCGCGGTCATGAGGGTCGACTTGCCCGTGCCATTGCGTCCCACAAGTCCGTAGTGAACACCAGTCTTGAGGCGGAGATGCGAGTCGATCAAGAGATCCTGACCGGCGAGGGTTAGTGAGACGGTCTTGAGGTCAATCTCGAGGGACTCGTTGTCGGTAGTGTCGAGATGGAATCGTGACTCTTGCGAGAGTGCCTGGATCATTCGGACTTTTGGGTCAGGGTTGTTGAGATACAGGTCGGCGTTGACCGCACTTGCCAGCTCGTCGTCGGACGAGGCTGCAGACTTCTTTGTTGCTATCCTCGAGGCTTTCTTTGCTTTTTTGTCTGCTCTCTTGTCAAGTGATGCTGCAGAGGTAGCAGCGGTGGAGGTCGATGCAACCTGGTCAGTCGTTTCCGAGGCTACGTCGGTGGTAGTGGCGCCGGCATCCGAACGCGCGCTTGATGCATCTGGCTTTCCATTCTGAGTGGCCGGCGATGTAGACTGAAAGGGCATTGCTGCTTTCGGTTCTTGCTCTGTTGGCGCCAACACAGATACGGCCATACACGCCTCTACAATCTCGGCAACCTGCTTCTTACCGACGCCAGCATCGGTGAGCAAAGGTCTGAGCTTCTTTTCAAGGGTTGTGTTTGCTTCGGAGTCTCTCGATGAGGACACAAACGCCTTGAGAACAGTTTCAATCTTTGGATACGTCTTGAGCGCCTTTGCGGTGGCCAAGACGGACGGCGGGATTGTCGCCAAGAACGGCGAGATGTCGGCTTCGACCATGTTGTTGGTTGATCTTGTCGTGATGGACTTGGAACAGCCAGACGTGGACTAGATTGGGTCCGGGCTATATATATGTAAGCCATGTAAAGTGGATCATCGAGAGATTGGAGCGGTGTTTGGTGCGCAGCAGTGGGCGGTGGACATGGTACGAGGTGATAGGGTTCTCTGTAGTACTGTAGCAGCAGGCAGGAAGGATGATGCCAAGCCTCAGATTGCAGGTGACATAGGTCGGCCGTGTTCCGACAGGCGCAAAGGAGCCACACAACACCTTCAACACGCGTTACAATATTGTGTGCTTTCTGCAGACAAACGTTATTTTTGGGTCCGACGCCCTCAAGTCACTAACAATAGTGCTGCATCACTGTACTGTACAACACTGGTGTAGAATACTGTACTCTGCACTTTACGAGGATGCCGAAAAATCAAATTATTCCTCCACAGTGCAGCTCCGTCTTCCGATCCTGGAATTGATAGCCGATGAATAGGCGGCACCAGAACAGTGGCACACCACTACGGCACACCACACGCATGTGCACTGCACCGCAGTACAATCCAGTATCGTACTGTACTACAGAAGCTGTACTAGCTACTGTAGTACGTGTATTCCGAGTCACAAGAATGCAACATGCAAACACGCTCCAAGCTATTGGACCCTCACTCCGACACCCGAAAACACGGCACATGCCCACCCTTGCAGCTGTGGGCCCATTCGAGTCATGACCCACACGCCTGCCTGCCTTTCTTGGCTCGCACGCTGTGCTGTGCCGCGATCCGCCTCTTCGGCTTTACCGCACCGTCCGTCTCTCTCCTCTGTGCGGCAAGGCTCTCGGAATTTTCAAAACAGCCGATGCATCGCCGTATTAATCCCTGTACAGTATACTGTAGTACTGTAACTGCAACACATGCACAATCATACATTTATTCCGCACCGGCGCGGCGATGATGTGCTTTCACACTGCTTCAGTACATGTTCGATAGACGCATTTCAGCAATCATCTCGAATTTGATGCTCATGCTGCTGGCTACAAACGAACTGTGCTTGATCGACGCTCAGGTGCTCAACTTGGATCAGAGTAGATGCGCACGAGCATCTGTTTGAGTTCCAGCCGGGATTCTCGGCGCTTGACTGCCACATCAGCGAACTTGGCCAGCGCCGAACCGGGCGGCATTTCCACCTGTCGGAGCAGCTTCGGTCGAGCCGCTGCCTCGGAGCTCGACGACCACGCTTCGCCGAAGCTGTTACTAAATGCCGGCGCCGCCGGGTCAAGATCGTCGAGCGGGAACGCAAGCGTGAAGAGCGCCTCGTTGGTAATGCGCCTCGTGCCGGTGCGCGACTCGGCTTCTGCGAGCACGTACACTTCGCACGACTGCACAAAAGTGCGAACCACCACTGCTGTGAATGTCATACTCTCTCCAACCGCAACGGCCTGCTCGAACTCGAGTCCGTCGAGTGATACGGTAGCCCATCGCTTCCCCCTCCCGACGTGCCGCACCGACAGGAGCGCCGCTTCCTCCATCCAGTCCATCAGCTGTCCACCGAACAGCACGCCGACCGAGTTGGTATGCTCGGGAAATACCAGATGCAAAGTTCGTGCCATCGTCTTGGCTACCTTGATCGGTTTGCTGAACTTGGACGAGAACCGCGCACGGCTCAGAGACTGTGATGGCACCGTCCTGATCGGCGTGCCTGCATTCGAATGATCCAGATCCGTGTCGCCCTCTCGATCCTGCGCGGGCTTGAGTGGCGAAAATACCGAGCGTCTCCGCGCTTGTGCCAAGGGCGGAGACTTTGCGGGTTCGTCCAGGTCGACATCGAGCAGTGGCCGCGTCACTCCCGCCGCACTGGGAGACGGAAGCGGTATCGTGCCGGCCTCTGGTATGCGACTCGCAAACAGTGTTGTCGTCTGGTCGCCAGCAGTGACATTCTCATTTCGGATCTGTTGCGCGAGCTTTTCCACCACTTTCAGCGGATGGCGCAGCGGAATATCGCCCGAGAGGTTCACCTCCACCAGACCCTCGTCCCTCTTGACCGTAACCGCAGGGTCGTGCGATAGATACGCCTGTACCACAAACTCGAGCTCCAGCGCCTCGAGTTCGGCTTCTTGCGTTGTCTTTGCTCCGGGCACGCAAGACATGTCCGAGCCCACCGCAGATACTAGATCCTCGCGCTCGATGCGAAGCCTTCCTGGAGTCCACGTTCCCGGATCCGAGTCCGCCGGCCCACGCCATTTGCCTCCGGTCCTCGAGATCTCGAGCACTTCGGATTTGAGCTGCTTTTTGACTTCGGTGGAGACACCATCCCTGGCCTCGCCCTTCTTTGCGTTGTCAATTCGCTTTGCTCTTCTGCGCCCCGCCAAAATGTGCCGACGCGCTTCAAGGGGCGTCTTCGGTATCAAAGGCTGAAGTTGTGGCTTGGGCGCCTTCAGTGGTTCTTCTGAGGTGCCTGAAATCCAAGACAGCGTGCGGCCGAGTAACGAGACCTGTTTGCTGGACTGGCGTGAGGCCAATCGAACGCGTGCCGGAGGTTGACTACCACCCGGACTCGACTTCGATGGTGAGCTTATAGCCACAAAGGTCATGTAGGCGTGACTGACGTACTCGCGCGATCCGGTGCGTGGATCTTCCTTGACAACTCGGACACCGACCTCTAGACTGCTTCCCCAGGCTCGGTTCACTGAAGCAGACAGATGTACCAGCTCGCCAAGATAGATGGGCGCTAGTAGCAGCACCGAGTCGACGCTGACCGTGACACAGCTCAGCTCTGCATGCTTACGCGCAGAGACCCCTGCGATCACATCGATGAGCTTGAGCAATGCACCGGCTCGGATCCTTGGAAGTGCTTCTAGAACGTTGGAATCGTCCGATTGCGGGCTGTGGAGAAGCGAGAGGCAGGCGTAGAAGGCATTGTCGCACATCTCCAGAGTCGTGGGATGTGTGACTTGAACCGTGCTCTGCTCTGTCGTCTTGCCTCTGCGCACAGCGGCGTCGTCCTTTCCGGCTGTCGTGCTGCCTCTTCTGCCTTCGGTGATGGCGGCAAAACTGCTGCGCCTCGCATCTGAAGTATCTGGCGCTATGTTCGAAGCCGATGAATCAGTGCTTGGTGGGTGCGAGGATTCCGGATGCCTACTCAGAGCAGCCGATGCAATGTTGGCTCCTGACCAGAGGAACAAGAGGGCTCCGAGCCCTGCAACGCCGGCTGTGTAGAGCTGCGCGGGACTAGCATCCCTGAATGTGGTACCTCCAGCCATGATAAGTACCACTTCTATTCACGGCTGGTACCCTGGAGGCTGTCGTGTTGAGGACGCTGCCAAATGCACAAATAGCGGACGGTGCTCAGCAGATCGATAGAGTCGACAGCCAGAAAGCCACGGTTCCCTTGGATGCAAATCTGGAAGTGGAGAGCGAGAGCGTCAAGCGAGCAAGCGGCATCAAGTAGATTGTCCAAAGGACAAAAGCCCGAGGGCGAGCCAAGGAATGAGCAGAGGTCAGCCAGTCGGAGTCCAACAGTAGCTCAGCTCAGGGTCCAGCAGAGACGCGCCCGATGCGATCATCTGCAATCATCTGCTGCATAGCCAAATGTTAGGGCTGTCTTGTCGCAGCAACAATCTAATTTGCAAGGAAGGACGGGGTAGGATGCATGGGTCGGCTTGAGGAGAGGCAGGAAAGAAAAACTCCACATTCGTGCAGAGTGAGTCGGATGCACGAGATATCTCGCGGTAACAGGCGTGCAAATCTGTACAGAAAAGTGCATGTACAGCATGGCACAGCACATCACAGTACAGTAGTATAGTACAGTACTGTATTCCAACATAATACACACGTACTAGTAGTACGTATTTAAGTGTCTCTAGCTTGGCAGCCGTCCAGATCGGCACTTCCGACACGAGAATATGCACTTGACGTAAGCCTCGTCAACGACGATCCCACTAGCTAGCTTTCTTCTCAGCGCATCCTCGGTGTGTGGTACAGTTCAGTAGCTTCTACACACGCCAGGGTCCTCCTCCCACATCATGTCGTCCCGTAGCAAAGACATTGCCGAACCTGCGCTGCCGCTCGTCCTTGCCTGTCCACAATTGCCTGTCCTCTCCTCGTTTGAACAGTCCTCGCGCTCACATGTCGCTACACCCGAGCTGGAGCCACAAGAACTGTTACTCCCCACTGTTACATAGCTTCCTTCTAGTCCATGTACCATCCTCGTCGTCATGTCCAAAACACATAGAGTCCTGTACTGGTTCCGCACAGATCTTCGACTGCACGACTCACCCGCCCTGCACGCTGCTCTGGAGCTAAAGCCTGCATGCCTCTTCCCAGTATGGTGCTGGGATCCCAACTATGTCTACAAGCATCGTGTCGGCGTCAATCGCTTCCGGTTCCTGCTTGAGTCGATGACTGCACTCTCGGAGCAGATCACAAAGACACAGGCCAACTCACAGCTGCTTGTCGTCAGAGGAGAGCCAACAGAGCTTCTGCCCGAGCTCTGGAAGAGGTGGCAGATTACACACCTTGTCATTGAAAAGGATCCGTCCGCCTACGGCCGCCGCCGCGACAAGCTCATTCTCGAGGCAGCCAAAAAAAACAATGTCGAAGTAATAGCTGTCCAGGGACACCACCTCTATGACCCGGAAGAGGTGGTCAAGAGAAACAAGGGGAAGCCGACCATGGCCATCTCGACCCTTCAAAAGATCGTCGCCGATATGGGAGACGTGCCCAAGCCACTGGAGGCCCCCAAAGACCTCCCTATACCAGCACTCAAGGCCGGCAAAGCCAAGAAGCTCAGCGATCTGCTTTCAGAGCTTGCCAAGTCTCTCGAGGGCCTCCCCCACTACACGGGCAAAGGCCGCGAGGGGCCTGAGTCCGTCGACCTCAACTCGACCGAGCTTGGAGGACAACGCGACAAGAAGGTCACCTGCTACGACACTGTCAATGGCGAGGCGAAGGCGCTGTTTGCCGTACCCACACTCGAGTCCATCGGGATGGACAGCAGCAAAGTCCGCAACACTATACGAGGTGGTGAGCCCGAGGCCCTCGACCGCCTCGCCCGGATCTGCAAAGATGCGGAATACATCGCTACCTTTGCGAAGCCCAAGACCTCGCCCGGTCAGTCGGCCGAGGATCCCTCGACGACGCTGCTTTCCCCATACCTCAAGTTTGGCTGTCTCAGTGTGCGTAAGCTGTGGTGGGACGCCGAAGAGGCAAAGAAAAAGTACAAGGGCGGCAGCAAGACGGCTCCACCAGAGAATCTCAACGGTCAACTTCTCTTTCGAGACATGTATGCGTGTGCCGAGCATGCGATTGGAGATGCATTCCAGCGCGTTCGTGGCAACGAGGTGTGCAGATACATGGACTGGTATCTGCCCACCTCGTACGACAAAAACGGCGAGCCTGTGCTGCCCCGGCCTGCAGGTGACTCTGTCAGCGAGGCCCGCCTCTCGGCCTACAAGCAGGGCATGACAGGATTCCCGTGGATCGATGCGCTGATGCGACAGCTCCGACTCGAAGGTTGGATGCACCACCTAGGTCGACACTCGGTCGCCGCTTTCTTGACACGCGGGCAATGCTGGATCTCGTGGGAAAGAGGCGCCGAGATCTTTGACGAGTACCTCATCGACTGGGACCCCTGCTCGAACCCGGGGAACTGGATGTGGCTCTCGTGCTCTGCCTTCTTCACGCAGTATTTCCGTCTGTACGGTCTGGCCACATTCCCTGCCAAGTACGACAAGACGGGAGCGCTTGTGCGCAAGTACTGTCCCGAATTGGCCAAATTTCCGGACAAGTACATCTACGAGCCCTTCAACGCTCCGATCGAGGTGCAGAAGAAAGCCGGCTGTATCATCGGCAAGGACTATCCCTATCCCATGCTTGACGAAAAGGAGACCAAGGGCGAAAACATGGCCCGTATGAAGGTCTGCTATCAGGCAAACTTTCACGGGACCAGCAAAGAGGTGCTCGAAGGCAAGGCGGATGAGAACCTACGCAAGAAACACGGCTTCGAGAATCCACCCAAAGAGTTTGACTGGAAGAACCGTCCAGGCGCGAAAATCCCTGACTGGGCCAAACCACCAGCAGGAGAAGAGCACACCACAAAGGGAGCCCCTTCCGGCAGCAATGGGGCTTCGAAGGAAGATGATCCAGATGACATTGTTTACGATCAAAGCCACGAGAAGAACGAGGATGACTCTGATCTAAAGCAAGAAGAAGGAGAAGGAGAAGAAGAAGAAGAAGAAGAAGAAGAAGGCGAGGAACACGAGCAGGGAAATAAAGGTAACGGAGACGATAGGAAGAGAAAAACAGCTCCCAAGACCAAAGGAGCAAAGAGCAAAAAGCGGAAGTAGACATGAGATCCTCCGCCTCGCTCAGATTCTTTGTAACAGTAGAATATCATATCTTGCAAACACGCACACTCTAGAACGTTGTTAAAATTTCGGGCTCGGCGGTGTGTAGAGGAAGAGAATTGAATGATTTGGATGACAACTCTGAAGTTATCTGGACGAGGGGTTTCAAGTGTAAGTCAAGCCACCGAGCAAGAAATACGCGCGAGCAGAATCACGAAGATGGAGGCTGCGAACCACCTTGTCTCTTCGGCCAATTTTTAGAGAGGTGGCGCCAAACAGACGGTCTGACCCATCCTGGCTTCTGCTCCTCTTCTGGAATGCCAACGTTGAGTCCGTATATTCGCGAGAGCCTGTTGCCGATTTCCTTGGGCTGTGTGATGATAGCAAGGATTCTAGTGCTACCTCGCACCAGTTTGACTTCACCCTGCACTCTGCCGAAGGGCTGAGTCGTACTGGCGATTCGCGTGCCAAGGATGGCGTAGATGATCTGGTCTTGGTACCAAGGATTCAAATTGGGCCAATGTTCTTGCCATTTTCGAAGGTCGGAGGTCATTCGGGACGCGAACTTGACGGAGATCGCCATGCCATTGTAAAAAAAGGGCATAGGAGCATGATTCGCAAAGCCGTGGGACAGGATTGGCTCAGGGTAGACAAAAACCCGAAAGTGGCGGTCCTGCCGGTCGTACCACGTTCTCAGATACTCATAGCTGAGATGAAAGTGGTCGCCTGGCTTGATCAGTGCGGAGTCTTGGCTCAGGTCAGGGTATCTTCTCCGGAATTCCTGGAAGACAGCCATACTTTCTTGTAGCCCAGCAACTTGATTGGTAAAGAAGCCATTCACTGCATCGTCCGAGTAAGCGCGGTTTGCGAAGAAGAGGAACTCGGTCATGGGATAGTTCAGCTGGACTACCTCTGGAGGTGGAAGTGAAGGGCCTACTTGCTGACTCGAGGTTGACCCAGCCCTGCCCACGTTGCCGACACCATTACCTTGAGACAGAATCCGGACAATCGTTGGTCGAAGCGCGCCGGAAAGCGTAGAGTCTACAGTTCTCGTAGAAGTATCAACACGCTGGCTATTGCTTTCAATGATGGTGCGAGGGAACGCTTGCTCGGCGAGGCGTAACATGTCTGTAGCATGTCGGCCAACCTCTTCAGGGATGCTGATGATGGGTGCTACGACGCCGTGAAGGAGCATCAAGAGGCCGAGATTCCAGCAGAACGCTTTCAGCATGCTGATACGATGTGAGATAGACATCTCATAGGGGCAAAAGCGTCTGCTGACTTGTCTTTCTTTCTGGGTTTCGTCGCTCGAACTATGGCTTAAATACAATACGCGATGGTATTGTGGTCAGATCCTAAAGTTGCACCACGCTTCCAACTCTAATGAGGAACGGGATACCTTTGCATTCTTCGAAAGCCACAATTCATCAGTTGGGCAGAGCGTGTACCCTTTGACTGTAGTCTTCACCTCCATGTGTGAGAAGAGAAATGCCGGTGGACAATGTACCGTCACTCGACAGCAGCCGCACAACGGCAGTGCCGGATCCGAATCGGCTCGGTTCCAGCAATGAATTAAAGGAACGGATGGCGATGCAGCAGACTATATCTCGACCAATCAAGGTTCGGAAAAGATGCGGTCTCTTTCTCGGGCTCGTTTCGGGACAGAGGCTCGGACGGTGTGGGACTGGAACCGAAGATCAGTTCTTGTATTGTGCAGCTCTCTGAGTAGACCGAGCGTTCAAATTGTTGTCCACGTCATCGGATGAGCGTGAGGAGAGCCCGCATGAGATACAGAGAGCAGCTCTATGCAAGGTGGTGAAATGACGGCTGTTCGGCGGTTTTTTTGCGGCCAAACTCGGTGACCCAATATACCGAAAGGAATCCGCCAAACACCCTAGCGAGCAAACTCATGGCGGCCAGATGTTGTCACCGAGCAGCTCTATGGTGGTTTGCAGAATGATGATTGACGCTGCAACAATTTTCGTACGGTTATTCTTCGAATGTGCTGATTCATTTATTTATTCTTCCTTACTTTTCTTTTCAAGGATTTGGCACGGGATTGACCGGAACATAGACGAGCTCGTTCATCGACTAGATGATCAAGGGGCGCGACAATACATCAATAATCTGCATAAGATAGGATCATGCTCAGCAAACGGCTATCCAAGAGGGATTACATTTCGTCACTGTTGCTTTCCTCTTGCTGAGCATCTCGAGCCTTGGCGGCATTTGCAGACCATATCGGAACCTCGATGTTGTACCCGAAATCTTGACCGAGGTTGTACTGTGTCCAGGGAAGCGACACAATCGCCAAAAGTTTCGAGTTGACTTTCCCTCCGTAGAGCTCTATCTCGCTCGGGTCGGTGTCCCCTGACCGCACAGGTGTGTGGATATTCGTGCCCAGAACGGCGTACAGCACCTGATCTTTGTACCAAGGATTCAATCCTGGAAAATGGTGCGACCATGTCCTCATATCCTCTGTCAAAGCCTTCGCCCGCCTCACCGAGACGACCATGTCGTCATAGATGAAGGGCTGAACCTTTGCGCTAGTCGACCCAGGTTTTGGATACACGAAAATGCGCAACTTCCTCGCTGCTCGATCAAAGAGGGGCACCAGCTGCGGATATGCCAGAGATTTACTGTCACGAAGCTGGACCAACTGCATGCCTTGACCTAGAGCGGGATAGCGATTCCTGAAGTTTGCCACGACGTCCGCACCAACCTCATCCTTGGCGATCTTTCTTTCGATGAAGTTGGAGACGGTCTTTTCACGCAATCCACGAGGCCATTTCTGCGCACCTGGTGCACTGGGCACTTTGAGGATTGCGACAGGCGCATTGAGCAACGGTCCTTGCACGCTACGACTGGAAGATGCCTGATCTTGTGGGGAAATACTTTGCGTCAAAGAAGTCGCAGGGGACAAGCTTTCCGGTCGGTCAAGAGACACCGGTAGATGAGGCTCGGCCGTCTGGTCTGACCGGAGAGGAGGTACCGGTCGCCACTGAGACATTTGTTCGGCGAGCTCAGACGATGGCGTATGCGTGGCGGTAAGAGGCTGCAACAGACTCGGCGTGGCTTGCGAGTATCGATGGCTGGAAGGGCGGCTCCAACCGGGACCGAGAGAGAGCTGAAGATCGTCTTCGAGCTCTGCCGCAGCCGAAGAAAGCGGACGGACATTCTGTCTGTCATTTTCAGCTACCTTCGCTGCTTGCTCGAAAAAGTCGATATATGGAGCTCGAATGAGCTGGAGAAAGCAATGCCAAAGCGTGATCCAGCAGACAAACCCACGCATGGCGATGTCAGCAAGAGGCTTGAAGGCACACGCGGGCAATATAGAATCTCGAACATGACTTTGGCATTATCTTATATGCCTTACGCATAGCCAACCTTTCCGGTCTTTTCGGGCAATTCAAGTCCGGCCTATCTGACTGGCAAAATACCGTTCTCGAGCAAGGCCAAGTTCTCTGTATGGTTAAAGCTTTGTTTAATAATGTCGAGTGTCTGAAGGACACCGTGCTGGTCACCATGACGTGATGATAGATTAGGATGCGTGAATGTCCAGGAATGCATGTGATGGTTCAGAGAATCCGGTCAGACCTAATCTAGAAGGAGTAGTCTCCAGCACTCCCCACCGCCACTGTTGACAAGAGCGATGGGCGCAAAGTTCCTCGGACAAGATCGGTGGCGCCTGGAATATGCCTCGGGCACGACGCAAGTCAGCGGTCATCGGGTTCCTCGCCAGCCTTCACCCACAGCGGTGTCCTGATTCATGTGAACGTCGACATACGCCGTTTTAAAAGAAAGCATCGGCCAAATAGCGCGGTTTCACAAGCGGATCAAGTCGAGTGCACATCGGTCTGGACCTCGAACGCTAAACGATATCAAATGAATCAGGCACGTGAAGCCGGATGTGACGCCCGTATCTGTGCGAACCATCTTGGATTCTGTCCATGGTCGCTCAATAGAAGGCGTCCGAAGCCTGCTTGCAAGCGAGGCGCATCAATCTCGGTCTAAAGTCGACCCTGGCTCGGGCCTTTTGCAAGCTGCTGGCTGTGGAGAGACTGACAGCCAGCAGCGGAAAGCCTTCGGGATCGCCAGAGTCCTTTTTGGACCTTTATTTTTCCCCTGCAGATACTCAGCTTGTTGCTGAGGCTAAGATATGCAAGCAGCACGGCTCATCGTCCGCAAAGTCACTCGCAGGAGGCTGACTTGACTCGGCATACCAGAGTTGGATTGCAACGCCAGCCTAAAATCTATGAAGGCGCTGTCGCGACGCCGGGTGGGCGCGTTTGCAAGGCGGCTGTGTTTGTCGAGCCTGATTTTTCAGTCAACAGCCTCCTTAGAAAGATACGATCGACAGAGTCGTCGAAGCTTGCGCTGCGTATTGAGCGGCAATTGATGGGCAGGTGGGCTTCGTGTTGTCTCTGAAGGGCCGATTGAGCCGCCAATGCATCCATCGGACCCGAATCGACCGACGGCGAAGAAAGGCTCTGTGGCCCCAAGACATGGAAGGGGTTCGCCGAGTATCTCAGGTAGGCTGTCTGGAACGCGCGAAAGAGCGTCAAGATATCAATGTCACGCACGATGTGGTCCGTGAGTGACATGATCAGGATGAAACGCAGCCTCGTGGAAGTTTGAAAGCCGTAAATGGCAAGATCCTCGAGCGTATAGAGCAGACCGAGGTACTGTTCGGTAGCCTTTGGGACCTGCCCGGAGGATGATATGCCACTGCGCTCCTCGATGACATCTAAAGCCGCGTGAGCAAAGTAGTGATATCGAAGGTCTGCCGCGGACGAAGAAGTGCCCGTCTGATCAAACTGACGCGCATATATGGGACCGTTGCGAGGCGACACGATGGCTACCGCTTGCTGCAGTAGATTGGAACAGCATGGTCAGGCAAGGCGAAGGCAACATTAGCGACGTGTCAGGATGCTGGCGAGACGGCTAGACAAGTGTGACTTACGACTCTTGGCGCTGTGACGGATCCCATCTTGATATTCAAACGACCGACCGATACGCACCGCTGACCAGATGGGCTGTGCGAGCGGGGCCACGATGCCTGATGCGAATGTGACGAAAAGAGTTGACGAAGAAGCGAGTGGTGTCAGTTCAGTTCGGTTCAGTTCAGTACAGTACAGTACAGTACAGTACAGTCCAGTCCAGTACAGTACAGTACAGTTGTGGGTGAGGGCCTTGCTGGGCGAACGTGGCGGCCCGTGCAGGTCGGAAACTTCCGATCAAGACTCGCTCGCGCTGCAGAACTGCAGCAGCACTGTTGTGCATTTCCAAGCACTTCACAATGCGGACCGCCGCCAAATTCGCCGAGCTTGCAGAAGCAGCTGCCACACCGAACGGCAAAGCTTCAAAACACAGTACGCATGTACTAGTGGTAGTACTACATTAGTACTGCAGTAGTAAAACATACAGCTAGTAACAAGCTCCAGAAGTGCAAGCCTTGTCACTTTTTGGTCACATGTGATGCTTGTGACACTTGTTCTACCAGCATGCATGGGGGGTTTTTCTTCTGGTCGCATTTCTAACTTTGCAGCACGTTTTTACAGCTGAGCTGCAAATGAGTGGGTTGCGATCGCCACCACTCCTACAGTTCTGTACCATCCGGAGTGCACAGAAACTTTCGAACGTCAGACAGTAGGAAAGAAAGGAAACTCTTTTCGTAAAACCCTCGCCACTGTAAAATAAGTCCTTACAGTATCTGCGGTGTCACATGGAAGAAAGAAAAATATAACGAAGGAGGGTAAAAGAGCGGAGGAGGGGTGACAGAAGAAAGGGATTCCGGGTTTCGACACAGTCTTGACTGCGGGAAGAAGTTGGCGGTCGGTCTACTCAAGTTTCTCTAGTTTGCCTGTATTTGGTGTGACAACAATTGAAAGACCGATAAAGGCGAAACTCTGTCCCTCGCTTCTATGGCTACGAAAGATAAGTGACAGCCTGCCGAGGACGCTCTCCGCAATTCGCTGCAGGCCTATTGGCTAGGAACGCCATCAAGTCAAGCTTACCCTTTCCATACGGCAGATCAAGAGCTACCGTACCCTGTCACACAGGACGCAGTCCAGAGCACGGCCCACTCTCAGAATAACAAGGAAAAAAAAAAATCAAAAAAAATTGCCGCTCTCCACCTGTCAGTCACGATGGGCTTCTACAGTATCCTCCTGCTTGCTACAGAACAGCACGGACAGCCACCGTAGTCGCCCGCTTATCTGGAGCCAGTCTCTGGGCCGCACGCCCCTCTGCCTCTACTACTTTGACCCTTGCCTCCCCGTTTCTTCTTTTCGTCCTATCACCAACTCTCATCTATCATCCGTTCATTTTACCTTTCAAGATGGCCAACGCAGAGCAAAAGAAGTTCATCTCCCAGATCGATGCCAACAAGGATGCCTTGATCGACCGTCTGGCCACCGCCGTCTCGATCCCTTCGGTTTCGGGCGATGCCAACTACCGCAAGCACTGCTTCGAGATGGCCGACTGGCTCCTCAAGGAGCTCAAGGTCCTCGGCGCAACTGCAGAGCTCCGTCCGCTCGGAAAGCAGAACCTCGATGGCCAGGAGATCGAACTGCCCCCTGTCATCCTCGGTAACCTTGGCAAGGATCCCAAGAAGAAGACTATTCTGGTCTATGGTCACTTTGATGTGCAGCCCGCGCTCAAGTCTGACGGCTGGGACACCGAGCCATTCAAGCTGATCACCGACGAAAAGACTGGCCGCATGTACGGTCGAGGCTCGACTGACGACAAGGGCCCCATCCTCGGCTGGCTCAACGCCATCGAGGCGCACCAGCAGGCGGGCATCGAGATGCCTGTCAACCTCAAGTTCTGCTTTGAGGGCATGGAGGAGAGCGGAAGTGTTGGGCTTGACGAGCTCATTGCCTCGGAGAAGGACAGCTTCTTCCAGGGCGTGGATGCCGTCTGCATTTCGGACAACTACTGGCTCGGCACCAAGAAGCCGTGCCTCACTCACGGACTGCGAGGTATCGCCTACTTCAAGCTGGCCATCTCGGGCCCTGCGCGTGACCTTCACTCTGGTGTCTTCGGTGGTGTGGTACACGAGCCCATGACCGACCTCTTCACTATCATGTCCAAGCTCGTCACTGCCAAGGGCGAAATCCTGATCCCCGGTATCAACGACCTCGTTGCTCCTCTCACTGATGAGGAGCGAAAGCGATACGACGTCATGGACTTTGTTCTCAGCGACATTGAGGACGCCACCGGCAGCAAGACTACCGTCAGTGCAGACAAGGCGGCCGTTCTCATGGGTCGCATGCGATACCCATGCCTGTCACTCCACGGCATCGAGGGTGCCTTTTCCGAACCAGGCACCAAGACCGTTATCCCTGCCAAGGTCATCGGCAAGTTCTCGCTGCGTCTCGTACCCGACATGACGCCCGAGAAGGTCAACGAGCTGGTTACCAAGTACGTCAATGACGAGTTTGCCAAGATTGGCAGCAAGAACACCATGACCATCACCAGCGAGCACGGTGGCAAGCCATGGCTGGCCGACCCCAACCACTGGAACTACGAGGCAGCCATCAAGGCCACTGAGACTATCTATGGCGTCAAGCCTGACCTGACTCGCGAAGGTGGCTCCATCCCTGTCACCCTGACCTTCGCCGACTTGCTGCAGAAGAACGTTCTGCTTCTCCCCATGGGCCGCAGCGACGATGGTGCCCACTCGATCAACGAGAAGCTCGACATCTCCAACTACATTGAGGGTACCAAGCTTCTCGGTCTCTACCTGCACGAAGTTGCTGCCACCAACTGAGCCGCTTTCCTTTATAGTATTGCACGACTACAATGTCTTGTTATACCTCGACATACTGAATACAAATGCGATGGTTGACGCGGATAACAGAGAATATTGTATTGTGATAGTAATTGCTCTGGCGTAGATAGAAGGTGGCCTGTAGCTCAGATCACTCGGACATGACTGTCCTGATTTCAGTGGGCATGCCGAGGTGTCACAATAATTTTGTGTCGTGAATTTGGCCTTCGGACTGGTCTCGTCTGTTTTCCGCTGTTTATCGGCGACAGGAAACGGCCTCTGCCGGCAGTATCTGTCGGTGCCTTTTAGAGCAGGCCCTGAGCGTCTGAGAACTTGGTTCTAAACTGCTCTCGCACCCGTAGCGCGGCAGGTGTGACGTCTCGCGTGAGCTAGCATTGTACTTGTCACGATACCGCTCTGACGTATAAAGATCCAGTCTACTTCGATAGGTTCGATTCGCACGGATTGCATTATTGTATTGCGTTGTTCGGCGAAGGCAGCGAGCGTGATTTGCCGTCAAAAGCCAGCGGCTTGCCGACACAGAACAAATGACCCGCGGGTCCAGCAGAGAAGCCAAAAGATTACAGCGACAGTGTCCCACGGAATTTGCAAATCGCGTGGTGCGGGCGCCTGCGCTCAATTGTTCGCTGCACCAGCTTTATCTGAGCCTGCTTCCAATCAACGACGAGAGAAAAAAAAAAGGAACAGCACGAACGCGGGACACAGAGCAACACACAAGCGAGGCCAGGCCTATCCAAAGGTTCTACCTGCCAACCTACCAACTGCATCTGCGAGTGCAGCGACTGCAGGCAGCTGCAGCCCGAGTCGCTTAGGTCTCGAGACATGGACCTAGACTGGCGGCCCACCCTTGCCCCACCTTTTTTCTGCTGTGATTTGATTTTCCGGTCTGGCTGTCGAACCCGATTCGCTTGCTCTGTACTGTAGTTGCACACTCCTCTCCCACACACCCACCGCGGGCGGAGTATCGAATGGAATAATCGCGAACTTCGGCGCTTTATTGGTGCGCACCAGTTCAGTACACTGATGGGGCTGGCCGTGGTCCCATCGGCAGCAGTCGGTCAACACACGCATGTATTCACAACTCTCAACAATCTCGCCCACTCACGGTCACACCACTATCACACCCATAGCCATAAAGTATCGGCTTGGTCGTACATCACACGCCACCACTCTGCGCCATCACTCTTCCTGAAGGAACAATGTCGGCACGTCGCTAGAAAGACCTCGCCTCAGCTTCGAGCATGCCCACAAGGACCAGCAACAGGGGCATTCCCGTTCCTCGCGACCCAGCCAACGGCTCTGGTCGCGGGGATCAACAGCAAGCCGCTTGGCGCAGCAGTCTAGACCTTGTATGGTCCTACTCTCGCTCACAGGCATTTTACGGCAACAACATTGCCACGTCTCCCAGCTTCATCGAAAGCCGATGGGCTGGACGGGACCTCGAGGGCGGCGAGAGCATTGATGAGGACGGCGAAGACGATGAAACCGACGAATACGATGATGAGGACGACCTCACCTTTCATTCACGTTCAGGCACAGAGGCCGAAACGGACGCCGAATCCACACAAGGCGACGGTCGATTCGGACCGGGTGAGTTAGATTGGGAAGGAGAGAATGTTCCGCCAAATGCAGTTTCCCGGCAACGGCGTCGGTCAAAAGCTCAAGATCGTCGACTCGAGCGTCTGGAAAGTGCAGATGAGAACGAACGCAGTCGCAGTCGCAGTCGCAGCCCCAAACGGCTCTCGCGTGCCTCGGACGAGGAACAGCGGCGCGAAGGAAGTCGCCTTAATCCCAATACGGGCCATGTCGACCATCGACAGTCTCATCATTCGACCGCTTCCGGCACGTCCTCGGCGGCTGCTCTGCGAGATCCGTTCGCCGATGACGACGACTCGGGGCACAAAGTCTCGGAGAGCACACCACTCCTGACCAAGCGTGGCCATGACGAGACAGCAGACTCGCGCAGGGGCAATTCTTATGGCGCAGTCCGACGAGCTTCGAGCTCCGGTGTCTTCTCCATCCGGTCTGACTCCGGCTACCAGCTGCAAGAGCTCGGTACGAGCACATTCTTACAATCCTGGTTCAACACGGTCAACGCCTTAGTGGGCGTGGGAATACTGGCTTTGCCGCTCGCCTTCTCGTACGCTGGCTGGATCGGAGGCGCAGTGCTATTTCTGATCTGCGGCCTGCTCACGAACTACACAGGCAAGGTGCTGGCCAAAATCATGTCCAAGGAGCCCTCGCTTCGGACGTATGCCGACATTGGCAGCTATGCCTTCGGCTCCTCTGCGCGGATCCTCATCTCGCTCTTCTTCTGCCTCGAGTTGTGGGCGGTTTCGGTGGCGCTCATCATCCTGTTTGGCGACTCCATGTCCGCCATCTTTCCAGATCTACCCCCGGCCGCCTTCAAGGCAATTGGATACGTGATTGTTCTGCCCACTGTCTTCCTGCCCCTCAAGTTCCTGTCACCCATCTCTGTAATCGGCATAGTCTCGACATTCACTCTCGTCGTCGTGGTGCTCAGCGATGGTCTGATCAAAAAAGACGCGCCAGGAAGCTTATGGAACCCATCGCCGACGTCCTTGGGTCCTCAATGGGATCGTCTTCCGCTCAGCTTCGGACTCATCATGTCTGGGTTCTCTTCGCACCCGGTCATCCCGTCCTTGGTACGAGACATGAAGGATTCATCCAAATTCCCTCGCATGCTCAATCTAGCGTACATCGCAGCAACGATCTTGTATCTTGGCATGGGAATGATCGGCTACGCCATGTTTGGCCGCTCCGTCTCGGATGAAATTACCCGCGATCTAGCCAGAACCCCCGGCTTCCCCGTAGCTCTCAACGGCATCGCCATCTGGCTCATCGTTATCAACCCCCTGTCCAAATTCGCCCTGGCTACCCGACCCATACAGACGACCTTTGAGATCCTGCTCGGCATTGACCCGCAGACCGCAAACAACTTCAAGACGATGAAGCGTCGCAAAAGCTCGTCTACTCGGTCACTCAACAAGGCACATGGTGCCAAGCAGGCAGTCACCGATCGCACTGCTCTCGACGCTGATGGTACGGAAGATATGCAGCAACAGAATGACGGCGTCCAGTCTGCTCAGCTGTCGAGTTCACAAGCACAGCGCGTTTCGTTCGCTGCACAGCAGCTGCCCCAGCGCACATCGATGCCCAATGGAGACTTGCTCAACGCGCACGCAGAGGAGCCGGAAGACCTGATCCCCGCCGCAGGCTCGGATAACCCACTTGCCGGATCCGCGATCTCGATGCGAGCGGCAAAAATCAGCGCCAGTCTGTCTCCGCGAACGAGAAAGATTTGCCAGATCGCACTCAAGGTCATCGTCACAGCCCTGATTACGGGAACCGCTATCATCCTCCCCGGGTTCGAGAAAGTGATGGCTTTCCTCGGCGCTTTTCTGGCATTCGCGACTTGCGTGTTCGGGCCCCTCCTCGCCAATCTCAAGCTTTTCGGAAAGGACATGAAGACCTGGAGAATCGGAGTCGATGTCGTCATTCTCAGTATCTCTGCCGTTATGGCTGGCACGGGTACCGTTTGGGCTTTCCTTCCTAGCCAACAGCGCTGAATAGAATTCCACTTCACGACAAGTTCGTCATGCCTTACGCTCATGATTTCCCGATATGCAACGCCTTACACCTAGCAATAAGAATTATTGTTGTACAGGAACGTAAAAATACAGCTGAGGAAGGCAGTATGGATGCCGAACTCAGAGCTTGGTCTGATCGAAGCCGCCCCAACGGCGCATGAGGAGAGGCGGGGTGAGCAGCGGTATGCCAGGCTCACGCATCGGAGGTTGGGCTGCGAGGTTGGCAGAGGATCCGGGCTCGTTGGATAAGGCGGACGCAGCCGTGGGTGAGAAGAGAGCATATCGCTGCTGCTGCATGAGCATCTGGTGGATCTGCATGCGGACGGCATGGAGAGCGTGTCGTACACTTGCGACTTCTTCCTGCGCTCGTGCTGCATCGAATCCGGCCTGGACGGCAGTGAGGTGACTCTCCTCACTACGCTTGTCGAGATTGCCGATGCCAACGGACAGTCCGGTTACGGAAGCGGTGAGCGAAGCCAACGCAGTATCGAGGTTCGTTCGGTCCATGTCTACCACTGGCATGTAGGAAGCACGCGGGTCGCGGGTTGGGACACTGTCCTGGGTTGTAGCTGAAGTCGTGAACGACCGCCGATGATGGGTGTCACTGGCACGGCTGTACGACGAGCTAGATTCTGCTGCGGCACCCTCAGAACGTGAGAAGACCGACATATCGTGTGGCGATGAAGTGGGCATTGATCGCGACGTTGGCGGAGCCAAGTAGCGACCCGACGATGGTACGGTCTCGTCCCGGACAGACGGCGGAAAGTACGAGGAGCCGGATCTGCTGATGGGTGGCGAGAAGGAGGAGCTTGGATCTGCGACCGTGCCAGGGTCGCGATAGGCAGGCTGAGCCAGCCAGCGAGACAAGTCGGGCGCACGGCTTCCAGCGCCAGACAAGCTCTGTGACCGGGTCTGTCGCCCGGCAAAGCTGTGCTGGCTGAGCGATCGCTCCCAGTTCTGTGCATCGAGAGGAAATTCATCCCACTCTCCATCCACACCGGCCTGTGAGCCTCGTGGCGCAGGTCCAGCAACATCCCCGGCGGATCTGTACCAGCCTCCCAAACTGTGAATGCAGTCATCTGTACGACGGGCTTGAGAGCGCTGCCGATTCTCCAGATCGTTGAGTCTCCTTCGTAGTGCGGCGTTTTCGCTTTTCAGCTCGGATGTCTGTTGATCAAAGATATTGAAGAAGGCCTTCAGTGGCTCAAAGCGACATGCTGACAGGTGGTGATCGGAACTTGAGCAGCCGTCGGTTGTCGTGGGCTGTCCAAGCTGCCACCGAGAGCCTTGCCAGCTGCATCCGTAGATGGAATGAGGACATGAGGCTGGCGCCAGTGGGCACTCGGAGATGTGCATTGGAAGTCTGCTCTTGATGGTCGAGTACGTGCAGAAGGAACACGAGACAGGTTCGGGCGAGCATGTCGTGGTGTGCTCTTCCATTTCATCAAAACACAATTCTTGATCACAGGTCTCGCAGGTGACCTTGCGCTTTGGACATGTGAGACCATGAGTATGCCAGTCTTTGCGCATCACCTTTTCCGAGCAGCCGCATCGCTTTCCCTCTTCAAAGTCCTGGTCCACATATTCGTACTCACAGGACTTGGCGACATGCCCCTGAAGCAGATGTCTTTCGCAGATGTAGGTGCAACCTTTGCTCTTGTTTGGGCATCGCACACGCAGGGTGTCTACCATGTTCTTGATCAAGAGTGCTGTCGGCTTGAAGTCGTCCAGCCGGACGGGAGTTCTGCAACTCGGACATCGGGGAGCTGGCACCTCCTCGGAATCCGTCTGTCCAGAAGAGCTGTCTCCGTTGACGGCAATTGTGATGCAGTGCCTGCAGAATGTATGGGAGCACTGCTCGGAGACAAAAGGATCGAGGAATGGTCCGAGGCAGATTGGGCACTGCAGAAACGCACTGATCTGGTTCTCGGCATCAACATAGTCATAACAGTCGCCGGTGTTCCAGGAAAGGCGATTGAGACCGCTGCTGATGTTGCTCGAGTCAGAGCGCGTGCTGACGACCGAGGCAGCTCGAGATACTCCTGTGCGGGGTCGTGCTGACCTCGCGCCCGAAGATCTACGGCGACTGATGCTCAACGCTGGTCTCGGTGCGTGGCTCTGCGAGGATGACCGGCTAGGGCCGGCGTCTTGGTCCGACATATCTGGTCACAGCTGCGTCAGAAGAGCATGTATGGATGCTGTTTGGCCTAGCCTGACACGTGTGGACGTCGGTGCGATGACACTTCAGTACTGGTACGTGTATGTGATAGATGCGGTTGCGAGTGGCGCAGTGCTGTACTGTACAGGAGTTTGGTTGGATGGAAGTCGGCTGCACCACTTTCAGCATGCCTGCCTGCATGCATCCAGAGATAGCCGGTCGTCCGCGGGTTGGACCCTGGAGGGTGTGAAAAGCGCGTCAACACGTTAGATCATAACTACAATCTGCTTAGATCTAGCACTGACAGTGCAGCATGGCTCGGAGGCGAGTGCGGGGAAATCGGGATCACGTGCCAAAGCCCATGCATGCACAGGGCTGCAGTGTCTGCAGGTTGACGTTTTGCCTGGAACGCCGTTGAAGTCGAAGCGCGTCCGCCGCTGCACCACCCCGAAGAAATGCAGTACAGTAGTAAAAACATAAATTATTAATTGATGGACGCGCGTCAGCACGATGAATGTCGCCGATATGCACGGCAACGCCTGCTTGTCATGCCGCATCAACCCAGGCCCCATCCCTCACCCGCACAGCCTGGTCACCAATGCAGCTAGCTGTCTTTGTCGTTCGTTGCAATGCTGCAGTCTTGATCCGCTGCAAAATATAGCGACAGGAACAGCTCCAATGCCCTGCGATGAGAGAAGAGGGAAGCGACGGGGAGATCAATGCAATTGATCGCGTCGGCGTCTTATCGCACGAAGACGCGAGAGGCAAGTGCCGCAAGGCTCGCACAGAAGAACTTGGTGAACATAATGAGTTTCATCCAAAAGAAGACATCAAGGGCCGGTTACAGAGGTGGATGTCAATTGCTCGCTCCAATGGCTCGTGTACAGCCAATTCTCACCAGTATGCAGGTGTTGTAAGGACAGCAAGGTGCGGTTGCATAGGGCAGTTGCAAGATGACGAAATGCAGGGCTCCATAAAAACTGAGACTGTTGAAATATCTGGTTTGTCCCTTGGCCTGCGGCGCGTGCACAGCCAGAGTACACCACCCGCTTCCACCGCATGGAATTCCACGAGTTGCTTGACCTGCTGATGCACCCTTTGATTTCTGCTTGGCGAGCAAAAGTTCCCGAGGTTGGTGGTGGAGGGACCGAGAGCTCGGTGCACTCTGGCATGCAGCGGCAGCCATAGCAGCCCCCGAGATCGCAAGATGTCAACTTTTGGCGCTAATGCTGCAGATACCGCAAGGCTAGCAAGATGGCCTATTCACCGGGGCCTGTCTGGCTCGACCGCCGTACAATATATTCATGACTACTGTATTCCATTATGGCATGGCACGGACAGAAGCCTCCACCTAAGAGGCATAATGGCTAGGCAGGAAAGGCAGGAAAGCGACCGATACACCGTCAAGCCGTCCGATTCTGCAGCAGACAGATATCCCTACTGAGCGGGTAGGGCAAATAAATATATGCCTTTGCCAAAGTCGAGGTGCGCTGCTCGGCTGTGACAAGATTCCGATCCCTGCCTGTGCTTCCTCTTCTTCTCGTGCAGCCTCGAGACAGGCCAAGGCACATTCTGCCCCCAACGGTGAGAAGTCGGGCGTAGAGGTGAATCATCCGTCGGTCGGCCCGTCTCCGATTGGCAGTGGGAACTGGCCCGGGGACTGGGCCAGTAAGAGGGTACGATGAGCGCAGCCCGTGCTCTGTCTTTGTCTTTTCTTGCGTGTCGCTGTCACTCTGCAGCATTTGCACCACGGTCTCTTTCCTTTCACCAGATCAGAGACAATTCCTACAGTCAGAGCATCATCACCGCTCTTGTAGCAGCACTCTCTTCTCGTTTCTCCTCCCCCCATCATCCCCAATTCTGTCTCGACGAAGTCTGCCTACACTGCCACCACCACCACCACCACCACCACACACACACACACGTCATCATCATCATCCACCCTCCCAGTCTGGATCGTAAGCGAACCATTCCTCGCTCCTCTTACCCCGCTTTAGGTTAGCATTGACAATTCAGAACTGCTTGGTTCAGGATGTCGCACCACCCCGGCGAGGGCTGGTCTGAGAGGAACCGCATCCCCACTGTTCAAGAGTATCGTGAGATCGAAGCCGAACGCGCTCTCGTCTCGCACGACAATGAGTCCAAGCTAGCCCAAAGCGAGTCGGACGAGAAAGCGCCCGGTAAAACTACCGGTGCTGCTCCCGCCATTGAAGGCTCCGACAACGGTCTGCGACAGCGCAAGAATCTGAACACAGCAACGTCCGAGTCGGGAGCGCCTGCGCCACCGGCAAAGAAGGAGGATGATGCCTCCGACCAGCCCGGCGGCGGTGCCGAAGAGAAGGAACGCATCAAGCAGGCATACGCCCCAAAGGGCAAGGCCAACGAGTTTGAGGCCAAGGGCGAGCGGGTTGTCACTGATCCCACCACCGGCGGCGATGTGCAGATCCGTGATGCTGCCGAGAATGCAAAGATCAATCCTGACAAGCTCGACTCGCGCTACGGCCCCGGATTCTCGTCTCACATCCCCAAGGACCCCTCAAAGCACCACCCGCTGCATACCTCACCCTACCCGGCTGAGCCTTCCAACGTCTTGCTTCACCAGTTCCCCGAACCAGTCAATACCGATGCCATGAAGCGCATGACGGCAGCCTTTGATCAGCTCGCCATGGGTCTCGGCGTCGCGGTCGCCATTATCTGGTTCTTCATTGCCTTCGGATCCGGATGGTGGAAGTTCTTCCTCCGCACCGGCGTGATGCTGGGTGTCGGCTTCTGTGGCTGGACTGGACTCCACCTGCAGGCCCGAAAGATTGAAAAGGAGCACGAAGCAATCCGGACCGAGATGCACAAGCAGCGCGGTCAGAAGCTCTCGCCACCCATGCCCGAATCGGTCGAGTGGCTCAACGCCGCTATCGCTTGCATCTGGAAGCAGATCAATCCCGAGATGTTCGTTCCCATGGCCGACATGGTCGAGGACATCATGCAGCAGTCCCTGCCCGGCTTTATCGATGCCGTCAAGATTGATGACATCGGCATCGGAGAGAACCCCTTCCGTCTGGTCGCCATGCGCGGCCTCTCGGACATGATGAGCGACAAGGAGTATCCACGCGAGGAGTGGATCACCCAGGGAAAGGTTGTGCCGGACGAGGGCAAAGGCGACCAGAAAGTCGATCCAAAGGATGACGCCGATGGCGATGGCGTTGCCGACGATGACGAGTCTGGCGACTTCCTCAATTACGAAATCTCCTTCAGCTACTCTGCACGACCTGGACAGTCCAACAAGGACCGCGCTGCAAACATCCACCTCATGATCGAGTTCTTTATCGGTGCCTACGATCTTTTCCAGATCCCTCTGCCCATCTGGATCCAGATTGAGCACATTTCCGGTACCGTGCGTCTGCGAGCCCAGATCGTTCAGCAGCCTCCGTACATCCGCAACCTCACCTTTACGCTCATGGGTGTCCCCAAGGTCGAAATTTCTGCCATCCCGATGGTCAAAGCGCTTCCCAACCTTCTTGATTTGCCGCTCATCTCTGGCTTCGTTCAGTCCTCGATCGCCGCAGCCGCCAACATGTATGTGGCTCCCAAGAGCATGACCCTCAACATGGCTCAGATGCTTTCGGGTGACGGCATCAAGAAGGACACTGATGCCGTCGGTGTGCTAGTGGTTGATATCGAGTGGGGCGAGGGCCTCAGCGCCCAGGACGCCAATGGCAAGAGCGACCCCTACGTTGTCCTCTCGTTTGCCAAGTTCGGCCGACCGCTCTACTCGTCTCGTATCATCTTTGAAGACCTCAACCCCGTCTGGATGGAGACTGCCTTCCTTCTGGTCACCAAGGACGACATCCGGGCCAACGAGTCTCTCTCGATCCAGCTCTGGGACTCGGACGCTCGAACTGCTGACGACATTGTGGGCCGCGTCAACAAGCCCATCAAGGAGCTGATTGCCAATGCCAACCACCCGCAGGATCGCAAGGACAAGCTGATGGGCTTCGAGGACGCCGATGACATGCCTGGCACGCTCAAGTGGAAAGTTGCCTTCTACGAGAAGGCCGACTTCAACAAGGCCCTCGTGCCCAACAAGAAGAAGGAGGAAATGACCAAAGTGGAACAGGAGACTCAGCGCCAGGCTTCGGCCACCGACTCGGCAGCCGAAGCCACTGCCCTCCACTGCCCTCCTGATCCCGATTACCCGGCTGGTATTCTCAGCATCATCGTGCATCACATCTCGGGTCTCGAGAACCGCGAGGTGGAGCGCGGCGTCATGGGCAAGGAGCGAGAGGGAACGTACGGACAGGACGTCGATGCCAAAGCCGGAGAGGGCAAGGCACTGCCTTCTGGCTACGTCGAGTTCATCGTCAACGACGACATCATCTTCAAGACCCGTGTCAAGCAGTACACCAACATGCCTTTCTACGAGGCCGGCACCGAGACCTTCATCCGCGATTGGTCCAAGACGGAAGTGCGTCTCGCAGTCCGCGATGCGCGCCTCCGGGAGCACGACCCGCTCATGGGCGTGGTTGCGATCAGCCTGCCCGACCTCTTCTCAGAGTCCTCGCAGGTCTCCCAGGCCTTCTCCCTCCAGGACGGCGTCGGTTTCGGCAAGGTGCATGCCAGCTTTGTCTTCCGCAGCATCAAGGCCCAGCTGCCCAAGCAGCTGCTCGGATGGGACACTGCCACGGTCGAGCTCCTCTCGGAGATCACCATCGAGGCCGACGAGGACCTCAAGAAGAAGAAGATCAAGGTTTCGACCGGAGACGACACACAAAAGATCTATCCAGGCCAAGACATTCCAGACGATCAGGACACCTTGGTTCGTCTTCCCGTCTACGATCGCTACAGCTCACTGCTCACCTTTGACCTCGGTGGAGGAGGTCTCTCGATTGGACCGCTGGGCGGCAAGCCCGATGCTGTTGCCGTTTGTGCTCTTCGCGATCTCGCCGACGGTGAGATCGAAGAGCTCGAGCTTGACATCATGGCCGGCGACAACCTCGGCACACTCAAGCGCAACTATATCAACGAACAAGCCCGCAAGACTCATCCTTTCGAGGTGGTGGGCAAGCTGCGCGTCAAGGTGCGGGTCGATGCCGGTCTGGATGACGACCACCTTCGCCTTGTCGAGTCGAGCACCGGTCGAAAGGACCGACATGAGTTTGAGGTCTACAACCGTCTTGAAGGCATGCCCAACCGTGCGGTTAAGAACTCGCACGCCGACGACGACGGCGTCATCGACCGAAAGGAGCAAAAGGAGATCGACAAGGCTAAGCGTGAGGCCCTTCACTCGCGTCATCGCGGCGTCATGGGCTACGGATCTGCAAGAAGCGCCGTATGGGCCAAGGACGGCATCCGCAACCGCATCCGACGCGCCTCGCACAAGCTGCGCGGCACAAAGGAGCGCGACCAGACCATCAAATCCGAAGCATGATCGCTTTCCCGAATTCGTCTTGTCCTTCGTAAATACCCTCAAAAGTCATGATTGTCTCCATGTTCTCCCTCTCGCCAATTTTGTAGCCTCGTAACGATCTTTGTCTCCACTCGTCTCCAGAATCAGGCATGTTAAAAATCTTCACGAGAGCTGCCCTGATTTTTGACATGATGTGTCCCTGTCGTCGAAGGACTCGACACGAACCCATGTCGGCCACGTTGCACGAGCGCTCGGCTGCAAAAGTCGTCTTGCAAGTTTGAATGCGACCATGCGAGCACATTCAAACAAACAAAAATTTGTGAGCTGTTTGGCCTCCAATAGGAGCAGAACTACGGACTCGGCTGCACGGGTCGAACAGGGGAAAGAAATTATCTGCTGAGGCTCAGTCGGAGCTTGGAAGGCCCGGCCAAAGGAGAACATGCCAGGAGGGCACGTGTGAATGGCAGATCGCTCGAGACGACCTGTTCAGATCGCTGCCCTCTGCTTTCCTTTGATAGAGAGACCTCCAGATGAGTTGCCGTTTCGCATGTGGCAGCTTTCACCGCCTTCGCCAGAGAGTTCGCCTCTGTCTGCCAGAGACGCCAACTTGGAGAAGACAGCGTATGGACGGCTATGGCCGCATACCGAGCCCCAAGCAGTGCCCTTGCAAGTCTTTCCTTGGCAGTCCACGATGGCCTGGTCGGCCAGTTTGTTGTAGGTGTCGATCTTCTTCAGAATCTCAGTTAATTGACGCATGAGAAGAAGACAGTTCGGGCCATCGCAAGAGAGTACGTATTTCGGCTTCAAAGTTCGAGTCGATGGACGGTCACCAAAAGGAACCTCGGAGGCAAATCCGCACCAGAGGCTGAGCTGATTCCGTATGTTGATGACCTCGAGGTCGTCGTACGGTGAGTAGCCCTTCTTGTGCTCGTTAATATACCTATTCAGAAAAAATTGGCAGACTCTTCCCATTGTCTCGACGTCTCGACGCGTGGGATTCAGAAGCGGACGGCTGGTGAGACAGGCATTTGTCATGGCGATCATACCATGAAAACTCCCCACTGGCAGGTGAATGGCATCGCCGGCGCGTAGGTAGTTGACTGACGGCCGCTGAAAATCGCAGAGAGTCTTCCAGGAAGCAGGTGTTGCATCGTTGATCGTGGCCCACCAACAGTCAAGGTTGTGTGGGGTCGGGGGCCAGGTGATCAGCACGACTTCACCTTCCACTACGACCAACAGCTTGCCGTGTGCCGGGCCTACTGGCTCCGGCATCTGTAGGGCTCCTGCAATTGCAAAATGACATCGTTCTGAGCCTGGATCCTCCGCCCAGCGTGAAAGATTCATCCGCTTGTACTCGGTCTCTTTTAGCACGAGGGGGAGCGAGAAAAAGCCATGAATGCCGTCCATTGACGTTGCCGCCACGTGAAACCAGCGTGCCGATCGAGTGCTGCCCGACTGGGCGCGCCAGAGGGCCTCTGTGAACTCGAGAATGGATGCTCTTGGGGGCACCAAGCCTTCGGTCTGGATTGCATCGAGATCCTTGATGGTGTAGGTCTGTTCGTCAAGGTCGTGAAGTAGGTCGCCAAACATCGGTCGTCCAAAGTAGCAGTAATCGATGCCGTTCTTCAGCACTGGCAGCGAGGACTTGAATGCGGACTCGTCCTTGCAACATCGTCGCACAATATCCTGCATCACGACGTAGTGTGGCTGAGATGTCAAGGTTGCGGGAAGACCCAGCCATGCGCGATCAAAGTCGGATGAGACCGTCACAGGTCGAGCTGAAAGGGTACTCGGGCCTTCTTGGACGTCCACATTCACATTCTGGCCATTCGTGGGTCGCTTATCGCCCAATTCCATCGCCCTGGCTGTAGCTGGTTTGCTCGTAGGTTGCGATGGTATACGGACGGGGCCAACCTTATCAGGCACCTGATCGAGAAACTCGGAAAGAAGCTCCTGGTAGCGACAGCGAATCGACACGGCGTCGTCGCCATACGGATATTGGTAGAGACAGCTCATGGCTTCTGACCGCCGCCCATCGAGACAATGGCACCAATTCCGCCTGCTCTGATGTCAGAAGAGGGCAGAATCAAACGGACCTGAGAAAAGGACTGGCTGCGTCGAGCGGGGATCCGCAACAAGGTTTCAATGGTGCTGAAAGAGACGGTGGCGAGCGATGCAAACGATAGAACCTCGGAAGGCAGCAGGATCGAGACCTGATCGAGAGGTTGCTGCATTCGAGATCTGCGCCGCTGTATTGGAGAAGCCGGTTTGGCTGAGTCTGGGATCGTAAGCCAGGCGGTGGCAATGATGAGGTGGGAGAAAGAAGCAGCGACCTGCTTGGGCTTTAGCCATTCAAGGGCTGAGCAGCTGCGCAATCACTGTCGCGAACCTAACGGCAGCTTTCCGATTCGCCTCCTTGCGCTCTGCGAATGGTCATTTCGGCCCACAGTTTTGCGGACACTCGCAATCTGCCTTCCACCGCATGTGGTCAGAGAGCAGGAAAGCCGTCCCAGTTCCCAAAGTCAGAGCATCGCTGCGCCGGCAAGGGTAGCAGTAAAAGCAGCATTCAACCCAAAACAAGGGTCGTATGAGTACCGCATACGAGGTTGCTTAATTTGTCACAACAGTCCCGGTTCTCTGCGTCGAAGAGCAGGACGGCTAACTTGGGTAGGGAGGCTGCTACTGCTGTAGAGCGCTGTGGTGGGTGATGCCGTGCGCGGACGGACGCGGCTCTCGCTACGCGTCGATTCGCGTTGTCAGAATCCGTCGACTCAATTTGTGCCCCCCGCTCGATGCATTGCTCGCCCTCTGCCGGCAAGTCATGAACGAATGTCCAGGAAGTCATAGTCAGAGGCCGGGGCTCGGGACGTCCGAATAATATTAACGTGTCTACACGACAAATCAGCAGAGCGCTGCTGTACTAAGTGAGAGTGACTTCTTGTCAGCTGCTGCTTCATTAACACTTGACGGAGCCGTCGGCGCAACGGCTTGCATGGCCTACAGATTGGGCGGAAATCGACTGCTACGCTGTCTGTTCGGAGCTGACTGAAGCAGAATCACATACGGTACAGGTCAATCACTCATATCACGTTCGTACTATCCGCTGCAGGTATGCTCGATAGGTCGAGTGTCTCGTGTACAGCTCCGGCCAAGAGGGCCAGAGGGGGGAGGGTAGGCTCGAGCTTCATCCTTTACGCCACCGAAAGCGCCTGCCTTTTGGTACGAGATATTGATGTTCGCCTCTCCAGGGCTTTCTCGACGGTGGCGAGTTTATAGCGATTACAGTCAAAGGTAGGCTAAAACGGATTGGACTGTAGCTTGATAGACCGAAAGAGGCCGCACTGATTAGTTGCTGAAAAGAAAAGAAAACGTAGTAGAATACAAAGGCATGCAAGGCAGAAGGGTCTAAATGGACCTCGTGGACCAAAGGCTTTCCTTGTTGTATGCGTAGGTGACCGAGCGACGAGGGACGGATCTATGTCGAATTACTTGCTGATATCGGAAGGAAGCTGGATGCCTATCACACATTCGCCATCAGCGGAAAGTGGCGAGTTGCAGCGAAACGGGCGCCGCGATTGCGTGCAGTACACTGGCAATGGGACTTGCCCCGATGCACCCCGGTAGTGGCCAATCTCGCTTATTCTCGAGAGACGTCACGGCCGAAGAGCGAGACCTTGAGCCAGTCGGCTGCAACGAGCGATCGATTTCGCAGAGAGAACAGCATCGACACGTATGCCGAACGCCAGAACATGAAAGTGACGACGCCACCCGAAGCGATCTGGTTATTGCCGAGAAGCGGAATATCCGCAATAGCCCTCTCCGAACCAATGTACGCAAGTGAGCCCTGATGGGAGTACTTGAACGGTCGGATCTTGGCGGCCTTGTCGACCTGTCGCTCCAAGCCGCTGATCTCGGACGCGCTAGCATTGTTCTTCTTGGCCTCGGCGAGCTTGGTCTCGAGCACGTCGAGTCGCGCCAGCTGGTTGAAGACGCGGGCGAGGTAGGCGCCCTGCTGCGATGCAGCCTGGGCCGTAGGAGCGAACTGCGTCGCGGTGGCATCGCCGAGCGCAAAGATCGAGTCCTCGGCACCCTTGAGTCGCATGTGGTCGTCGACCTCGAGACCACGGCGGTTCTTCTGTGCGTTGGGAAGCGCCGCCATCAGCTGTCGCGTAAGCGGGCGCGCGGTATTACCCGCAGCCCACACGAGCAGACCGTAGGGGATGCGCTTGTCCTCGCCGCTGGGGGTCTTGACAAGCACGTCGCGGTCGTCGACGTCCTTGACCATGTGCTTTGTGAGGATATCGATGGAATTCTCCTTGAAAGTCGACTCGGTGTACTTGATCAGGGTCTGCGAGAACATAGGCAGGATGTTGGGCAGCGCCTCGATCAGCGTCACGCGCAGCTTGTTGGCCACCTCGGGGTACCATCGGATCAGATCCGACTCGACAAAGTCGCGCAGCTCGGCAGCATATTCGATACCGGTGGGTCCACCGCCGACAACGACCATGTGGAGCAGTCGGTCGATCTCCTCCTCCGACTGTCCCTGGATAGCTGCACTCTCAACGCAGTCAATCAGCCGGGCACGGATCTTCTCGGCATCGCTGAGCTCCTTGAGGAAGCAAGCGTGCTTCTTGACGCCCTCGATGCCAAAGGTCTGATTCTCGGTGCCGACCGAGTAGACGAGGTAGTCATAGGGGATGGTGACCTTTCCGACGGAGCCCTTGACCTCGCTCCTGTCCTCAAAGGTGACCGTCTTGTTGACCGGGTCAACGTACTCGCAGTCAGCCTCGTACACCTTGACCTCGCGAGTCTTGAAACGGGTCGTGTGACGCGTGGGCTGGATCACACTGCGGCCGTCGAGCGTGCCTACTGTGACCGAGGGCAGCAGCGGCGTGAAGAGGAAGTAGTTGTGCGGCGAGATCACAACAACATTGTACTCCTCAGTGTCAATGTTCTTGAGCAGTGAGGTGGCACCCCAGCCGCTACCGAGCACCACGATCGTCTTCTTGGATGGATCCTGCGGCAGCTGGTCCGGTGGGTGTCGTCCTTGGTACACAAAGTAGGCAAAAGTTCCCACACCGACGATCGACACAAAGTACAACGTGTTCTTAAGCCCGCGGAAGAAACCGCCCTTGCGCTTGCCGGCATTCGTAGGCTCCGGTAGCGCTGCCGGGGTTGCAGACTCTCGGGCTGCAGCTGCGACAGCGGCAACAGCCTTGTCCTTGTCGTTGCGCCACGATCGCGTTCGGAAAAGCGTTCGTGTCTGCTGCTGCTGGACAAAGGTTGGGAAGCTCTTGGCGGGGCCTACGCGAAGCGCACTAGAAGATGCAAGGTTTGGCGTCGCCGTCGTCGAGCGCAGAACTCTGGACGAGGCGGCCACCGCACGAAGCGGACCGGTTCGCATGGCGGTAGGGATCATCTTGTGTCCGCCTCCGTTTGTGACCACACAAAGAGAGGTGATAGGGGTTGTTTGGTGAGGAGTGGTGGTGGTGGTGGTGGGAGTGTTGGAAGAGAGATGTACGACACTATCAAGGAACGGAAAGACGAACGAACGGGGTGCAATCTACGAGCTGTACAGGTGATCAGCAGGGTGACTAGGACCGTTAGTGGACGTGACCATGTAGTCCTGCGTCCTCGCAATATGCGTGCGGCGAGCAAATCTTCCTATCACGAGCGCGCACCAGCCCACCACGACCCAGGACAGTAGCTGGGCTGGCGCCAGTCTGTTGGCCAGGGGCAGACACTGACGTCTGTTTTCTGTACGACAACTTTCACTCGGCAATCTGGATGCGTCTGACTGGGCTGGAAATTTCTTCTGGCAGGCAAGCGCCCGGCAAGCACGGTCGGACTCCCCTCGTGGGCCCCCTCTGCAGAGAATAGAGCTACAGTAGTATTAATGTATTATTGCAAGCAACACTCGCATACATCTTCAAGAAAGTGAGTGCTCGTGACCGTTGGCGGACTTGAGAGTCAGCCGGTCAGGCCATGTGCCTGGAATTGGTTGTGTCGTCCTCCAAGGCCGCAAAGATGTGCCACGGGCTCCAGGGTCAGCTGGGCCCTTCTTTTTTCTTTTTTTCTTTTTTTTTTGAATTTTTGAATTTTTGTCTGGTTGGCCCATTGACCTGCAATTACGTGTGTGATAAGGAACTACGAAAAAGGAGCCGGCACCTTAGGCTCTTGTTTACCAAGGGGGGGTTCCCTTTTTTTTTTTTTTTTTTAAAAATCATGATGACGCCTTTCGCGAAGACCCTTCAATTCACGGCGAGCTGCACGCACGCGGACAGGAGAATTTTTTATGTGTTACGATATTTTATTTTTATTCCTGACCTCTTGATGGGTCACTCATCAGTTGGAACTGTTCCAGTGTGATGCAAGGCCGGTTCCCGATCTGGTTTTGGTCGTTGATGTGACCTTCTTCCTGCTATCCCGCACATCGGGCTGTTGAGATACTGTGGCAGCCTTGACCTCTCGTAGTTCCACCGACGAGTGCCGTGAGCTCACTTGCGTGTCGTCTTTACCCTCAATTTTCTTCCAGTCAACATGTCATAAGCTTTGCGGATGCGACTGCCATTGTTGAGCTCATTAGCCGCGGTTGTGTTTTGGATCAAGGCTTATGTCGGACTATCCGTCTCTTGATTTTCAGACAGAGCAGAGAAAAAGTCGCTTTGTTGCGAGTATCGATGGGCACGCCAAAAATATGAAGAAGATGTCCGGAGCGGGGAGGTCAAGGATCGCAAATCAGAGGAACCTGCTCGGTCCGGGCGCGAGCTGTGCAGGGTCCGGCAAAGAGCAACACCACCTCGTTGGCACTCTGTCGAGGGGTCTTTCTCGCCAACTGGAGCTGTTTCGGTTTCTTCGAAATTCGGCTGCGGTCGTGGTCAGATTTTGGTAATTTCGCCGACGTCTTCCAAATGAAGCTGGAGGAAACGAGATGGCTGGCCAGGCTCGCTAGCTGGCTGTGCCCGCGTTTACAATCTTTGCACTGACGCCGTTTCTCCGATGCAAGGCCGCAGTGGATGGTGCGTGGGCGAATCTTATCGATGATGACCTGTCGCCCGCCGATCTTGGCCCGGACTGACTTTGTGAACAAACGCCGGCGCTCTGCCTCTATCATGCAATCAAGTACCTTTTTTTTTTTCCTCCGTGCCGCCACCAGATTTTTCGTTCGTCCCACCGTACTGTAACAGATTAGAATGGACGGCGATCCACCGCGTTTCTCGTGAAGCAAGGAGCCTCCAGCATCATTCGGGAGTCGCACTGCTACCAAGAAACGAAGCCAAATCGGAGCTCATCGCTTCCGACCTCCCACTGGCAAAAGCTTCTGTCGTACAGAGGTTGCCGGTGAGGGAGTTTGGTCGGGACTGACACCGGCTTAGCAAGCACTCCACACAGTCCGTCGCACGTTACGTTGAGGCGTCACTGAGCTGTCTGCGCACTACCGCACCCATCCAAGACAATCAGGCTGATTCTCTGTTTCTTATTTGGCAGGCTCGTGAGGCATGACATTTTGGGTGAGAATGAAGCTGGTGCCGAAACCCGCCCAGATGTTGACTGGGCGCGGTTGTGGCTGTTGCTGCCGGTTCGACGCCTCCTTGTCGGTCCGCGATCCGGTCACGATAGGCACAGGCACATACCGGTCCGTCTCGTCATGAGGACCCTGAGCGAGATTGCCATGCTCGTTCCATCCACAGCCCCACACCTCTGCCACTTCCTCTTGTCTCTCTTGCCCAGTTTGCCGATCGACAAGCAGCAGCGAATGTTCGCTACCTGACACAAGTTTGCGGACGCGAATGGATGATGCCGCCGATGTGCCATGCGGCCCCGCACGCAGAGGACTTGTGTGTGGGTCAATCGGGCTTAGATCCATTTGCTCGAAACTCTTCGACCCCGACGTAGCTGTCGATGAGCGGCCAGAACCTAGCTGTCCCTTGGCATTGCTCCCGCAACCCCACACCACCGTGCCGCCACAGCATCGGTAAGCTCCTAGAGCCAGCGTGCTGTTCCAGTTGCAGCTCATGCTCTCGATGACAAGGTGTGCTTCACCGTCAGAGTCAGCTGAGAGATCACCACACGGTGGCAGCTGATCCTGTCGATTTGAACCAAAGGCTGTGACCTGTGACTCACCGCTGCCTGACCAGCTGAGAACGACAGAATGATCACGTCCCGCCGCCAAAGTCGATGACTTGCAGGTTGGAGACCGAGCTGGAATTGGGGTCAAGTTCATTACCTGAGGAACAAGCGCCAGAACCGGGACGGGTCCCGGCCGACGACTCATTGTTCTCGGCATGCCCGAGGCAATGGGTTTCGGCACAGCCCCGACTTGTCCGTGTCGAGCAGCACCCCATCCGACGATCATGGAGGTGCATGAACCGTCGGCACATGGCCCGATCCGCAGCTCTGCAATCGCGTGTCTTAACCCAGCTGCAACAGATGTGATGGTGTAGAGGGAATCTGAGCCAAAGCCCTGCTGCTGCAATGCTTGTGCAAACGAGACGACATGTGCGCATCGGTTGGCTTGAGACGTATCACTGAGTTGCATAACTCCGAGCTCGCCAAAGGTGTTATCGGCGAAGCGACCTAGCGACACCAGAACATCTTTCGGTGACGACGATGAAGACGCTACCGTTGAAGCAGAGAGTCTGTCTGGCCTCTGTCGCGTCCGCAGGATTAGATAGCTGCAGTTCCAGCCACAGGCAATGTCCTTTACTTCGAGATGATCGAGATTCATCCCTAAAGCTGTTCCATCCTGGGCATGAGCGAAGACACTCCGCAGCGACAAGGGGCGGAAGACATGAAGTGGTTGGGCGGACCTGGCATGCTCTGCACCCAGCTGACCTTGTTCGCCAGTTCCAGTAGCCCACAGGACTCGCTGCTTGTCAGCTGCTCCGACCTGCTCTAGCAATGCTAACGTGTGATTGCTCCCCGACGAGATCCTAACGACATCCCAACCGGCCGGCGGGAACGGCAGAACCTGGGTGACGCCGGTGCTAGGATCAATGCAGAGCGCCTGTTCTAGTTGGTGCGCATCGCGATCGTGTCCGAGTCCAAGCTGAAAGCCAGAGTTGCTGCCGGCAACGAGCAGCCGGTCTGACATGCTGCTCGCTGCTGTACCGAGTCGTCTTACTGACGCGTCAATAGCATCGTGGTCGAAAAGCAAGGAGCAAGCAGCCTCCGAACACGTAGGGATGCAGGGAGGGCGTCCTCGACATCCTTGTTTACAACATCATTCATTCCAACTGTACTGCAGGCACAGTCCAGCGCGGACTGCGTCGGTCTCGTCTCTCGGCATCATCGACAACGCCGAACTATATATATGGCAACATCGAATCAGGCCTACAGTCTCTGTATGGATGTCGCTGGCTCCCCTTAGCCGGCTCTTTGGGGACCGACAAGCAACGTCAAAAAGCTTATTTAACTGCATGTTTGTTTGGCCTGCATTTCAGAAGGTGGATTTTCTTTTTCCTTGTGCAGCATGCTCTGACAGAATCATCCGCATTTGCTTCTCCACACCGCAAATCGCGCCATCCAAACCTGATTATTCGAAAACACAGTACAGTATGGCCATGCCCCGTGCACCTGGTGTTGTTGACCGGCGAAATAGCTTACACCTCTAAAGGCATCGGGACGTCCTCGTGTATCTTCTCCTCGTCCGTCCGTCATACACGACGAGATGACTGGGACGACAAGTGCTCCGGCCCCTAGCGGCCGTGCGACGCCGCACAGCTACATCAAGCTCAACGAGCGGGACTTGGTCGATTATCGCGCGATTCAGAGGACATTTGACGGAGCCTACGCCAGGACCGCGATGGGTCAGCTTTGCTATGCCATTGTCATCCTTCGCTTGTTTCAGGACAGATTCTTTTACGTCGGTGAGTACAGGGGCGGGGAGTAAATGGATCTCTTCTGAACCTCAACAGCTGATCTTCTGTATTCACGATGCATGGCCAACGATAACAGGTATGGTTTACGCCATTTTGGCTGTCGGCTTCATTCCGGTAGCCATCGTGCGATACCGGATGGCAGTGCAGAACGAAGATCGATATTTCGAGCTGAAACCTTCTGCCACCGGATCGGCTCAGTCTAATCAAGGTCCAGGGGAAACATTGACTCGAGTTCAGACCGGTCAAAGTACCGAACCTGCGAATGACGCAGCACGTCCGACGATGCCAGTTCGCCCAGTCAGCTCAGTTTTGCGAAAGACATTCGTCACTGCAGGCTCAGTAGTGGCGGCGGCTACGACATTCGTAGCATTAACGGAAATTGCACTACTTGTACTGATCCTCCGAATATAAAGCCAATACGCCATCCATCGCGGCGCTTTAAAATCATCCATCACCTGACACTTATCGTGGGATCGTTCTTGCCCCTGACGATCTTCGACAGACCTTTGCCTCGCGCATACGTGGTGACTGATGAAGTCTATCTTTGTTGGAACACTGAGAGGCTTCTCGTAATCAAGCCTGCAACCTTTGCATGGCAAAGTTCCAGAGCGGCGCAAGGTCCTCGTCTGGTTCGTGCTGATCCCAAAGGTGCTCCTTGCCTGGAACCTCGTCGTAGACCACCGAAGCGCCCACTTCCTTGAGGGCTTGATTGACGATACGGGCCTGATCCACATCGACAGCGGTGTCCATATCGCCATGGATCATGTACACAGGCGGGAAACACTTGCGTTGCTCGGAGCTGCTATCGCGAACGAATCGTGCCACATCGGTCTTTTGCAGCCAACCCTGCGCCCGCTGCTCGTCGCTGAAGAGCAGAGAAGGGAAGAGTGCATCTTGTTGAGCATGCACGTAGAACCGATTGCGCTGCGCAATGGTGCTAGTGTTGGAAACCACCGGCGTGCGTGAGTCTCTATACTCCTTGAAAAGCTCAGGGTCGTCGTTAATTTTGCCGCCAAAGGGAGTCTGCTTTTCGAGGAAGAAAGGATGGTCCATGGTGGTGATGGGATAGATGGCTGCGATGCCCTTGAGCTTTTCGAAATACTCTGGCTTGGTCTGCGGACACATGCCCAGGCCAAGCATGAGGCTCTGCCAGCCGCCGGCGCTGGATCCGCTCAACACAATGCGGTCAGTGTCCAGCTTGGCCTCTTCGCCTGCCTTGCCAAGATCCGCAGCTAGGCGTTCGTGAACGTAGGCCAGACAGTCGTCCATATCTTGCTGGATGTCGGCAACTCGCACCTGCGGCGCAAGGCGGTAGTCGGTCGAAATCACGGCGATGCCATACTTGTCAACCGCGCGTCGCAAATGTGGTGCGATGCTCTGGCGCGATCCTTGGATCAGTCCGCCACCATGCCACCACACAAAGATCGGCAGCCGGCCCTGCGAAGACGCATCGGGAAGATGCACGTCCAGCAGAATGGGGACCTCGCGCGTCGAATATTGAAACGTGTACGTGCGCATCGTTTCGTGAACCTAATTGTCAAGTGCAAAGTCGCTCCTTGACTTGAGATGATGGTCTCAAGCAGGGGCTAGTAAGAGTGTTGGGAGAGAGCGACTTACGGCTATATATCCTCGAGAACTGCCTTGCAAAGGCCTACTCCACTACTGTACTGTTCGACTGGAGGTTAGTATTGCCGGCGGCTTCCAACCAAAGTATTGAGTCTAACAGGGACACAAAGTAAAATCGGGAAAGCTCTCGCCCGGATCAAAGCCTCGTGGCCCGTGCTATTGTAGCTCTCTGGCATAATGCCGCGTGGAGCCAAGCGCTCGGCACGGGAAGCCCAGCAGGTGTTGATCTCTGTACGTTACAGTACAATAATACACTTTATTACACTGTACTGTACTGTACTGTACTGTACATACTACAGCAGTACATCCCGATGCCATGCAGTGCAGAAGAAAGTAACATGGGGTGCACAACGCATACATCCACATCATTCAAGCAATCTCGATACACCTACAACTTACTCTCTCTCTCCCTCTCCCTCTCTCTCTCCCTCTCCCTCTCAATCTCTCTCTCTACGACGGCTTCGAGTTGTTCGGCATCAGCACCTTGACGAGACAGTCTGCTTGAGAAAGTCCTCCGATCTTGACTTGATCTGTAGCGACAGCGACACGAGCGAATTTCGTCCGATCTCGAAATTTGCATCGTGCCTCGGCATCTCGACAACACCCGTCTTAGACACAATCACCATGCCCTCGGCTCAGGGCCCGTCGGGCTTACTTGGTACGCTCTTGGAACGGGCGCAGGATGCCATTTTTGCGCTATCTTCGTGCTTGCCATGCATGCCGGAAACCTCGACCCTCAAGCTCAACGGACGCAACTTTGAGATCGTCAAGCTGCTCGGTGAGGGCGGGTTCAGCTTCGTCTATCTGGTCAGAGATCAGGATTCGGGACGCTACTTTGCGCTCAAAAAGATCCGCTGCTCCTCGTACGGATCAGACAGCTTCCAGGAAGCAATGAAGGAGATCGAGGCCACCAAGCGCTTTCGCTCGCCTTTCATCATCCCAGTCTACGACAGTTGCGTAGTGCAGGACGATGCTGGATCGGGTACCCTGTTCGGCAACCTGCCCTCGCATGATCCTGATGGTGCAGGAGGCCGTGGCGGTGATGGCGGAAGGGTTATCTACCTGTTCTTGCCCTTTTACGAGAAGGGAAACTTGCAAGACGCCATCAATGCGCATCTTGTGCGCGGAACTCGTTTCGGCGAGCGCGAGATGCTGCAACTCTTCCTCGGCACCTGCAAGGCTGTCAGGGAGATGCACCAGTATCGCCTGCCCAACGTTGGAGCAACACGCGGTCGAGGCGCCAACGCTTCAATTCCCAGAATGGAGATCACACCACCAGAGGATCCTTTCAACGACGCCAACGCCGCAAATAACGACGAGGCACCCTTGATCTCGAGTTCAGGTGACGACGGTTCGTCGTACCCGCCCAAGCCGACGCTGAACAAGGGCAAGGGGCGCGATCTCGGCTTAGACGCTTCGGACGCAGATGCCAACGGCAGCGTCCGTCAGGCAGGTCTGGACGGTGGTTTGGAAGAGGGCACAGGCGGAGAGTTGATACCATACGCGCACCGAGATATCAAGCCTGGAAACGTGATGGTGGCAGATGACGGAAAGACGCCTATTCTGATGGACTTTGGAAGCACAATAAAGGCACGAGTCGAGATCAAGTCGCGGCGTGAGGCCGTTGCACATCAGGTATGTATTTGACCCGACCTCAGAGAGTCAAGATCGTTGTGCAGGTGACGAGAGTATGCTGACGTTTGGCCTTTGCCCCTGAACTGTTGACGCGCACGCTTGCTTTGACCAAAAGGACATGGCGGCAGAAAGATCGTCGATGCCGTACAGAGCACCTGAGCTGTTTGATGTGCCAACCAACTGTACCTTGACGGAAGCGGTAGACATCTGGTCTTTGGGATGCATGCTTTTTGCACTGGCATACCTGCATTCGCCATTCGAGACAACGCAGACAATCGAGCAGGGCGGCTCAATTGCGCTTGCGGTACAGAACGGATCGTACAAGATGCCCTCGAGCTCCGAAGACCCATACTCGGAGAAGACACGCGAAATCATCAAGCGCTGCATCCTCGTCAAGCCTGAGGAGAGACCGGATATCGATCAGGTCATTGAACTCACCAACGCATCACTACGCGGACTCGAATAAATCGCGCTGCAGACGAGCTCAATTCTGCAATGCAATCGACCCTCCGGACCACCATGATGCATGTCCTCTGTGACTTGACGACTGCGGAACTCCAATAGGCCCGAGCGCGCACGAGTCGGCCCTTTGGTGTCTGAGATGCACGGTAAACACGAGCCGGTGCGCTGGTAGCGATGATACGAGAGGCAATTTGAGAGATAGAGGATTAAGTGTCCCATTGCAAAGTGAGGTCTGACCCCTATGAGTGTCAAACCAGGGGCGGTGTCGGTCACATGTTCACCTGGATCAACTCCAACCAACACCTCGGCGCCGGGTGCAATTGGACAGGCCCGTAGGACCAATCGACGCTGGGAGCTTCTCTCGCAGTGGTATTTCAAGGGAAGGGGAAGGGCGACAGGCATGTAAAGCCGTCCGATGGCTTCAAATCAGCCATGCGGTCCCTGGCGGCCCTTACCAGAGAGTCAAAGCGTTCGATATTGCACCCTTCTCGGACTACTCCTTGGTCTTTGAGATGCAAAGCCGTTCTGTCAAGACCAACTCGCTAGGCTTAACCATGCTCGTGTCCAAGCGCAGCGTCGCAAACCGGACGCGATGGTGCCTCATATTGTAGTGACAACGGGCGCTAACTGCACCTTGGCAAAGGAGGTCTATGGCAGAGCCACGGCCGGCAGGTACACGAGTCGAGTCAGGAACGCGTCTACTGCAGATCCACGTCTGACCAGATGAAGCGGAGCCAGTGGTCCAAGCGACAAAGAATGTCGTGGGACGAGAGCAAGAGAGAGGGAAAAGAGGCGCAAGATCGGAGGACATTGTTTGGCGGCCCGCCTATTCCGCGCCGCCGGTCGCCGTTTTCTTTACCTTCGGGTCGTCGAGATGCCTGGGCCGGAGAGTTCGGTTGGAGCTGAAGCCGGTCGCAGGCGGAGACGGAGAGAGACACAACTGTCCGAGCTGATGCCGACCCTGACGATTTGCTCTCCTCGTCACGCAGTGCTCGGTGATGGCTTGCCGCTAGGTCCAGCCACCTGGCCATTCCCCGCGCCCGTGGCCATGCAGGACCTCGCTTACGTCGAGCCCGAAGGCCATGCCTTCCCTTGCACACGACTTGGCGCATCGAAGCATGAGCAAAAACTTTGTCTGCACTCCTGCTTCGGTTGTGACGACCTTCTGGGATGTGGCACAGCGCAATACTCTACCATCTGTGTAGCAACTGGCTCAGATATGACTGTTTGCTTTTGCCATAAGTCACGGCGTCGACAAAAGGCAAACAAAGATGCAACGGACATCGAACCTGCATGAAGTGAACGACTCGCAGGATTGCGATTGCTTTTAGGAGATACAGTGCATGCATTCATAGTGACAATGCATCGTGACACATTCAACGAGTGGATGACAAGCGCATCTGTATCCCAGCAACTCGATGCTTGCAAGTGCAGACAAAGGCCAGTTTTGTTTTTTTTCCAAGTCAGCTCATTATTGTGGTGCAAGTGTGCCGATACGGCATCGTCCCTCCGCTTGCATCTCCCTCTCCCCACGTTGGTCATCGTCTCCACGCGTTCGGTTTTTTCGCGACCCCGTGGGGGGAACTTGTCATGGAAAGCGAGGTGCGCGCGTTTTGCTACGCTGTACGACAATGCACTCGCTACTCCAAGCGAGCTCAGACTGCAGCCTGCTCCTTTCTTCTTGTATAGCCGTTCCCAATGTCGGCCCTCCCCGGCTCGGTCCACCAAGCCTACAAGCAAGCTTTTTTTTTTCTTCTTCGCGAATTGCAAGTGCGTCAAGGATCTTCGACGACGAAGAGAGATTGCTGAGTGTTTAGGCATGATCCAGTGCATCTAAAGGGCTGTATCGGAAAGGAATTTGAGGCGGATCTGAGAAAAAAAATAAAACGGCGTGTGCTCAATGGCGGCGGGAAATTCAAACTGCGATTCCTGCGGTTGGCTCGGCCTAATATTCTTTTTTGTGTCGTTTCTGTGCGCTGGAACAGAGGATATTGCTGATCCTTCGGTGCCTTCGGAAGCCCACTTCCGCGGCACTTTTTTCAGTTACTCCGCTTACCGCGGCCTCGTCCTCTGCTGCCACTACCCAATACAGTACATATGTCTGCTTCGTCGGCGTCGTTCCACCAAGGAAAGCCGTACTGTCTGGCAGCCTCGTGCCGTAGATCTTCGCGCGGCCATGATGAGACTGACACACGGTCGCAATGGCAACGACTGCGTGCGCATCTGAGCACTACAGTCCTGTTCAATGGGTCAGGCCATACCACCCTGACCGCACCAAGCTGGTTCTCCTGCCGTAGGTTAATGGTAGCACTGCCTGTCCCAGAGTGCCTTCATCCGTCATACTCAACGACAGGAGTGCGTTGTTCAATGGTTTTCCTGTTCCGCCTTGGGCTTCGGCACACGATGCTGCGACTAATGGTCCCTTGGCTCTTTGCATCTCCCTTGCTTCTCAATCGTGAATAAGCACTGCCAGTAAGCAACGACCTGCGACGATGCTGCGGGCCGCAGCAGTACAACATGCATCATCATCTGGATACCTGCATATACTTTGCACTCTACTACCTGACACCCCTGGCCAGATACTTGAATCTCATTGGTCCTTCCCACTGTGTCCCCACCACAACTTGCCTCGCCTCGCCACGACTCGCCTAAGTCGTGACTCTGCAGCTCCCTTCCCGTCGTTTGGGCCCTCTCGTCTGCAGCACTTGGGCAAGTTGGTCATGCAATCTTGGCACCTGAGCTTGGCGGGCCGATCGCAGCCGTGTGTCAAGAACGATAATCCAAACGCTTGTCCCTGCACCCCGCAAAGCTTAGCGTACTGTACTGCGCAACCCCACGCTCTTACGGTGCCTGCTTTTGTGGGGAAACCCTGGGCCACGCTGTCCGGCCCCAGAGCATGTCGTGGCAGCGCTCCAACAATGAAGTTGGCCACTGGACCTCCTGTACGGCGACCCTGCTGCTCATGTCGTCGTTGACCTGCTCTTCCTATATAATAGACCAGTTGAGCCCATCGCTCATTCTCATTGGTCAGTCACCGTCTGGCCTGCCTTTCCCTCCTACCATTCCCCTTGTTCTAGTACACTTGCCCTGAATACCCTACTTCTTTGACCCTGGCTCGTTTTACGTCGTCGCATTTCGCTATGACTGGAACAACACAGACACCAACCTACATTCCTGCCGAGCATCTCGCTCAGCAGGACCACAGCGACAAGGATGGCAGCGCCTCCAGCCACCACTTCCAGCGTGCCGACCGCGGGCGTGGCGAGCTCGAACTCGGTGTCACCGACATTCTCGAGGGCCGCACCGACGTCAACCGCACAGTGGCCCAGTCCTCCGGTCTAAGCGATTGGTCGGGACGCCACAAATGGGAGGCCAATCGCCCTGACTGGGTTGGTCCCCTGGCAGCCGAGTTCTTCGGAACCATGTTCTACTGTCTTGCCGGAGAGATGGCCACTGCTGGCTACCTGTTGACTACTTACGCCGGTAACGCCCAGGGCAACCTCACCATGATCGGATTCGCCTACGCCTTTGGCATCACTTTTGCTATCGTTGTCTGTGCCACAACCTCGGGTGGCCAGTTCCACCCGGCGTTCACCATTGCTCAGGTCGTCTTCAAGGGCTTCCCCATCTCCAAGGCTCCCTTCTACATTGCTGCTCAGCTCCTCGGCGGATTCGTCGCCTCGCTCATCGTGGTTGCATGTTGGCACGACGAGCTGCTCAAGGTCACTGCTCTGCTCAAAGCTACCGGGAAGGCCGAGGAGATCTTCACAGCTGCTGGTCCCGCCGGTGCCATTGCACTGTTCCCGACCCCTGGTCGATCGATGGGCTCTATCTTTGCCAACGAGTTCTTTGCCGATGTTCTGGTCGCGATGATCGTCTGGGCCAACCTGGACGGTGCCAACCCCTTCACTGGTCCCCAGGTTGCTCCCTACACCATCGGTCTCGGTTTCGCCGTGGTCGTCTGGTGCTTCTCGTCCTCCAACGTCGCTGCCAACACCGCCCGTGACCTCGGTGCACGATTCACTTGCGGTATCTTCTGGGGCTCCGAGTGCTTCCCTGCAGGCTACTCTGCCCTGGCCGCTCTTACCAACATCCCCGCCACTCTCATTGGTTGCGGTATCTACACCTTCTTCCTCTCCGATACTCGCCGACCTCCCGCCGCCGTCATCCTCAACCACCTCAACGAGGAGCACGTCAAGTCCATCGAGCGCGCAGAGACCATCCACGCTGAGCTCCTCGACCAGAAGATCGCTGAGACTATCAGCCGCGGCGGCGATGCTTCCGCACTCCAGAAGAAGCGCACCAACCTCAGCGTCAAGAACTTCTAGAACAGCCTGTTCCATATACCGGTGATCTTCGTCGTGCATCAGATTGATGCCGTCGATGTTTTCTTTTCTGCTTATTACGTTGTAACGTCCCCGTTGGGCTCGGTTCTCTGTAAAGGTTCATCATGATGATATGAGTGCAAATGTCATTGTTCTTTCTGTCCGCCCTTAGTCAGGTGCTATTACCACTCTACTCCGTCACAGGCCGCCTGGCTGACCAACTTCAGAATCTCTGCCTGCTCGCAGACAAGCTGCGTCACCATTGCGAGACTAGCCTCGCAGCCGCTTCTTTTCTCTGTCGAAAGTTGGGTGATCAGCCCGGTCGAGAGTATCTGGCTTGCTGCTTCTAGGCTTTTATGCAATTGTTGTGTCTTCTTCAATCGTCGTTCGCTTATTGTCGATAGAACTTTGTGAGCTTCATGTTCATTCTCGTCCGAGACGCGATCCTCGTATCCTGTCAATGTTGCCTCCCACTTCTCCAACAGCTTTTCTACAGCCTTATATCCAGCCGAAACTTCGGCGGGCTTTTTCAGCTTTGCAGGTTTGGGTCCGCCTCTGTTCTGTGTGAGCTTTGCAGCTTTGAACACTTTGCCCTGATCCGTTGCAACGTCGGCCAGCTCCAGAGCGATGAGGCGTAATGCAGGTACGAGGCGGTGCGATGGGTGGGCTGGCTCGGGATACGGATGTACCGAGAAATCACCCCAGTACCCTCGATCTTGCAGAAGTTCGATCTTGCGCTCTCCCTGGGAACCCTGTTCTTTCAGCATCGCTTCTATGTCTTCGTCGACAAGCACTTCGGCGTATCGATTTCCTCGCCACGATCCGTCTTGATTGTGATCCGCCAGATAGCTCAGCGATGTAGGTAAGGCAAAGCCGTACTCGGACAACAGAGTCTCGTTGGAATGCGGGCCGTACGTGATGAGACACTCGTCACCCTTGCTCAGCCCCCTTCGGCTCGATCCCGAAGGACGATTGGCTTCTGGCGGAGCACAAAGGTCCAATCCTGAGCCGCTCGAGTACTGCGCCTTGCACTCCAGGGCCAAGTCAGAGGTGTGATTAGCCATATCCAGCACTGGAGCCAGTGTGAAATTATCGGAGTGGTCGGCCAGGCCAAGCGGAAGGAAGACGCAACGGGAATTGACGCACAGCCAGGCCCACAGGAAAGTCGAAAGATCGATACTCCGAACCACTTCCCTCGCTTTGCCTACATCAGCGGCCAGCCGGAGTGGGTTGACTAGCTTGTCAACGTCGCTGTCCCGGAGCGACTTGATGCGAGTCCAATCCCTGTCGAAGCGCTCGTTGACCTTTGTCAATAGCTCGTGACTGTGTCGAGGAAGCGACTGCAGTAATGAGTCGTAGAAACGAGCTTTGGCTTGTATGCAGTCCTCCCCATCCCCTTCCTGAGCGCCGAGACTTTCAGCTTGGCCGACGGTCGAGGCGTAGACAGCCCATCGCAAAGGCACCGTGTCGAACGACTTGGGCAAGGTCTGCAGAAACAGCTGCAAGGTCTGACACTTCACGTCGCTCCCATTACTAGGTGTGCCGTTCTGACTCTGCAATAGCTCGCATTTGGCACGTGATAGAAGCAGTGATAAAGCTTGGGGTGAAGACAGTGAGCAGCTAGAGGCTTTGCTGGATCCAGCTACCGATTTGACCGGCGGAAGAACGTCAGTATGAAAAAAGTGTCTGTATGTCTTGACATTGATGAGTGCGTCACCAGGAAGACTGAGGAGGCTTTGACCTGGCGCTACGTTTTCCGTGAAGACCAGTCCTCGTCCCGCAGGAACGTTGCTCGCCACCTCGACCAGAGTCGTCTTGGACGACGAGCCTTGCGTCGGATGCAAATCCAGAATCTGCAACAGTAGCCGGTTCTGCTCGGCGACGCTATCCATGCTTCGTGTCATTGCTGGACGAACCTACGGCAGGCGCTTGTGGCGCATAAAGTAGTAGGTCGCCATGAGCAGGACGCTAGCGGACACTTGATGGCTGACGGGTGTCGATAGCGCGAAGGTATCAAGACATTCTATACCGAGTTGATCTGCGAAGAATTTAGGGTGTGAGCCGGGCAGCAGCAACTCCACCTTTTTTCGCTCTCCGCGGAGCTTTTTGTTGCGTGACAGAACTTCCGAGCAATCACGATGTAAATCGGGCAACCGATAAATATCAGGTGGGGTTTTGTTCATCATTGCCCAAGTTCCACTCAAGCGAGGCGAGTTAGAGCCTCTTATTGTGTCTGCGTTGACGTTGAGAAGATCGCCTCGGCTAAATCCTGCTTCAACAAACAAAACAGCCCGGAGAGGCAGAGCACAAGGACATCTGGAAAGACCCTTCCCTCACATCCAGTCTCGCCAAACGAGCCAGACCAGGAAAACACCCTAGATTGGCACCAGACACTCCATTAGCGTTCTGCAGTAGCTCTGCAACCTGTACGACAGCTACAGTGTCGTATCAACGTCAAAGGTCACGAGCAATGGACCAGTGCGTGTGACAGGCAGGGCAACAGACACATCGAAGAACCCCGTGATTTCACCTCGTCGCACCGCGGTCGTCGAACAAAGCGTTGTGCAAACAAGTGCACGGAATCGACAGAGAGCATCTTAGTTGCAATGGTATATAGATACAAGCGTGCATAAGCACAGGGGAGAACATGACAAGAGAATGTGCGTGAACAAGGTGCGAGGGAAGACAGAGATCAGATGTTGCGAGAACAGATGCGAAGATATAGAGTCATTTGATAACGTGAAAAGGACAGCCGGCGTGGGCTAGACATGCCTAGGATGGCTTTTTATGTCGAGATCGAGACTGTCGAAGCGTCTACGCCCGAGTCCCGTCTGTGGAGCTTGTCAAGGACGCGCCGTGAAGCGAGGAGCTGGCAGTTGCGGTTGCCTCACCGCGTCGCTGGGGCTTCTCTAGGATGGAGTCCGCAGTCGATGCAGCTTTTTCCTCGTCCGAGCTTGTGGGCTCGAGGACTCGGGGCAGATAGAAGCCAGGATGAATAGGAATGAAGATGCCGATGGCAAAGACGATCATGAGCGCGTCCAGAATGGCAAAGTAGGCTTCAGTAGTAGCCAGGTATCCCTTCCATCCATCGGCCATTTCGACAATACGGTAGAGGCAACGAGTGAGGATGAAGAGCGTGCTGATGCCAATGGCAGCGTTGAAGACCTCTACCCTGGGGTAGGGACGCTCGTGGCATGCCAGTCCCTTCTTTCGCCATTCGAGCAGTCGGCGGAAGTTGTAGTCGATGTAGAGGGCCATGAAAGGAGCGGTAACGGCGACTTGAATCGAGACACCCGCAATCATGATGGCCTTGCCAGTATTTGCTGCTGTTTCCGTCTCTGCTTCTGCTGAAAGGGCGCCACCGACAGCCTGAACGACGAGAGAGCAGATGTCACCCGCGACGAATGCAAGCACATACCACTTGCGTGGAATTCGTGACCACTTGTGGCCGTACACGTCCATGACGTTCTGAAATGCGACATAGTTGACAGCGCTGATGAAAGCCGGGCTGAGGATAAGGCAGATGATCTGATCTAGATAGGCGTTACGGTCGAACGGATGAGGAGCACTGTAGGCCCTGCCTATCCAGCCCGCCAGCTCTCCACACGCCCCAAGGACGGCAATGAACATGAACTTGGGGAACCAACGATGGTACGCCATCAGGCCCAGGTGTGTGAGGGCAAGAACACCAAAGATAGCACTGTAAACGATGCCGATCCACAGCGCTGGCGAGAAGTAAAAGCAAAATGGACAACTTGTGGGTCAGGAAGATTGCACACAATGTCGAAGAGGTCGTGAAGGTCAATGGTGGTACTCACTCGGCTCGAAACCATACGGTGAATTCTCGATGCTGCAGATCTGACCCGGGTTCGGGTCGACCTCTGGACATTTGGGGCTGAGCTTGCTCATACTGCTGTGGTCAGAGCCGAAACGTGGAGGGGTATACAAAGTATATGCCTGCGAGGGAAGACTGGAGAAAAGGCCGTATGAGAGCTGGCGGTATATGGCGCGTTCGGTGGTGTGGATGAGCTGGCGAAACGAGCGCAATCTCAAGCTGCACAGAGCTGGGATCTTATACAAATACTGGTGTGGGACCCTATCTCTGGGCGACAGACGTTGACCAAGATGTTCGTGGGGGACCAGCCAGCCCCACTGTAGGACTAGGGAAGAAGGTCTAGAGCTGCGCTTCGTCTGCCTATCTCGGCGGTAACAGAACGGACAAGGTACATTTCCGAAGCTCAAAAGGTCCGAGCAAAGCATGGCACATGGCGGCGCTTCAGAGTGCGGACCTCGGCGGAAAGATAGCCAAGTTTAATTTTGTCTGAGCAAAAGTATCCAAGTACACACTGCCGTTGGCAACGGTTACGCCGGAGAAAAAGGGGACAGACAAAGCAGAGACCCAACCTGCCTGCATAACAACGAACAATCAAGGGTGCGAAAAGCCGCGGACCGACGTGAGATTGGCAAGCAGTGGTACAGCAAAGGAGGTCTGCCTACTGTCATCGTCGTTTGTCCACATGATAGGCTAGGGTCCTCTGCAGGAATCCTGTTGTTCCATGTCTTTCCCGAGTCAGCAAGAAACGCATCGCTTCTCTTCCGAAACCCTTCGGTTCATGCACCGAAGCCACTTTGCCTTACGCAACGGCGAATTGACGACTGCCGTTTCCCGAAGCGAATGCCCCATCGTCATGACCCGTGTGTGCCTTCCCTCGTTGACAGCAGCCTTGTCCCGCAATCAGGCAGAAGCGGGCTGAGCCGCAGCATGAATGTCGTTTGGCATTGTACAGAACTGGTCATTACCAACGAGCTTGCCTTACTCTGTCCATGCAGCATGGCAACGCGTGTCGCCGACAGGGTGGGCTGTGAGTGGGAGCTTCGCGGATCGGAGACTCCGAGCATGAATTCCTCCAGCAGACGGAGACTGCATCAGCACCGCAGTGTCGGCACTCTATCATCACGGACGTAATCAAAGAGAGTCATGAAGCGGCCAAAGCACTCCACCGGCGTAAAATTGGCTGGGAAATTGAGCGGCGAGAGACAAGCAACGTCGACAGGCACCGATGCAAGCAAGAGAGCCGCTGTCAAACGGCCTTCCAGGCGATACTACAATGCAGTGTCGGCCATTTGAAGACATGCATTACCTCGAGAGTGCTTGATGCATTCGGCCAGTCGACTTGCTACGGCCTCCCCCAAAACGTACGGGGCGCTCTCGACAGTCAAGGTCTCAAGTTGTGATTTTGAGACTTTAAACTCCAGGTGCAGTCGTAGCTAGCCTGTAAGCTTCGGCTGCCCTTGCGGTGCATCGATCCGCAATGCTACTCATACGCGAGGCCGCCCACCCGGACTGCACGAGCTGCTTTACGTCCCCCCTGTAATTATGGCCGCACGAAGGACACTTTGATCTGGAATTTTCGCTCTATCTCATCCTCACAAATCTACACGCTGTCGAAACGATGTCGGGTTTTTTTTCTGGGCTTTTTGGAAGCGGAGCACGTTGAACAGCACCGTGAGGGCTGAAGGAGCACAGCCCCGATGCAAGTGACCTCGCACTGTCATCGACAGGCAGTGCACTAAGTTGCAATTTAGGTCAACCTTCTCAGGCGTGATTGCTAACGCCGATCCGAGCATGCACAAACTAGGTACACAAGCTGAGCTTTGGATTGCGCATCGAATCAGCATCAAAGACCTCAACCGTACGCAGAACGTTCCCAATTGCGTCGCCGCTTGGAAGCGTGAAGCCGCCGTGGCATCAACACGCCGGTTGAGTGAGGAACCATGCCAATGTTTACAACCACACATGGTCGGCCACAGACTGAATTCGGCCAAGGGGCTTACAAGGGTATATCCGTGCATAAGTGGGTCGTGTAGACGCTGAGGCCGAAGAAACGGGAAGACGACAAGGCGGAGCGCTTTGCAAGCCATGGCAGCAAAAGGTGAATAAAAACTTCCGGAGGGGTCGAGGGGCAGAAAAAAAGGTCCGAAGCCCACAGGCGGAGGCTCACTTGTGGACTCTGTCGGACCTTCGCGTCCTCTGTCCGATGCACTGTGGGACATGACATGAGGCCGATATGACGCCGGTCGGCAGCACGTCCACGGACATCACCTACATTTACCTACTATGTTAGACCAGGTAAATGCCAGGTCTGCACCATTGTCGATGATGCACCCTGCCGATTCCGGGAAAATCGATGCACTATTTTCATCCCTCCCGCTTTGTGGCAGCTTGAGTCCTTGTCCTGTCCCACATACTGTACTGTACTACTACAGTATTGTACCGTAGACGTGTACTTCGCAGCCCTTTTGTTCTCACTCATCAGAGCATGATATGGGCACCGACGATGTGGAAAAACAACGAGGGGATTGATAGCCTCCACAACAGTTGCACCGTCTCTACTGCCTCTTTTCCGCGGATACACAGGATGGCCCGTCTCCGTGTTCCGCGCGAGTTCTCTGCTCTTCTTGGTGTAGTGTAAAGCGCACAACCGCATTCAGTATTGGTTCGTCATTCGGGTGCTGCGGGCACCCGCATGAATCACGATGCCATGAGCTCCTCGTTGCCCTTGTCCATTCGCCGAATCCATTTAAAGCACAGATTGGCGCCATGTAACTTTGAGCAGCCCAACGGACATCCTCGAAAGCTTTCCTGTTGCATCGCAAGCTCCTCTCTCTCACTGCCCTCCGAGACCCGCATTCCGAGCATTGCAAGGCCGAAAAGCATATCCACCTTCAAGGTTGTCCAATCGCGACGTCGATTCAACGGCCTTTACCAAAGCTCGAAAAGCATGACTACTGGTGCAAACGGTTCCGAAGTGCTCTTGACAGGAGTGTCGGGCTTTGTGGGTTCTCACGTCCTCGACGAGCTGCTCAAGTCTCCTCGCAACTACAATGTAACGTGCGTCATCAGGTCTAAGGCCAAAACTGGACCCTGGCTCGAGCGACAGTTCCCCGATGCCTTTGGCAACCGCGTCCATGTCGTGGAAGTGTCTGACCTCCTTGCACCTGGCTGCTTAGACGAGGCAGTGCAGGGCAAGGACTACATTGTGCATGTGGCGTCGCCTTACGTGCTCAAGGCCAAGAACAACAGAAAGGACATCCTCGAGCCGGCCATCAACATGACACGCAACGTGCTCGAAGCCGCCCTCAAGGCCGAGAAGCAGGCCAAAGAGGCTGGCCAGACCCCGCGGCTCAAGCGCATCGTTGTCACGTCGTCTTTTGCAGCCGTCCTGAATCCGCTCAAGGGTGTCGAGAAGCGCAACTATACCTACACCGACAAAGATTGGCAGCCAATCAAGTCAATCTTCCTCGCCAGCTTCTACTCTCCGCTTGCCTACCTGGTCAGCAAGACTCTCGCCGAGAAAACCGTCTGGGACTTTTTGGCTCAGCACAAGCCGACGTTTGACGCGGCTACCGTCAATCCTCCACAGATCTATGGACCCATCATCCACGAAGTCAAGTCCGAGAGTGCCATCAACACTTCTTCTTCGCTTCCCTGGCAGCTGTACAAGGCCGGCGGTCCGGATGGAGACGGCCAGGTCCCCGTCGAAGACTTTTGGTCTTTCTGTGACGTGCGAGACGTTGCCGCCATCCACGTGGCTGCTCTGGATAATCCAAACGCATCGAATCAGCGCTACCTCGCCTGTGGCGGCACGGCATCCTGGCAAGAGGTGGCCGACGAAATACACAACAACCCCGAATACCCCAAGGAACTCAAAGACCACATCCCCACAGGAAACCCCGGAAAGAATCATCGCCCCGATACCCTTGCCACCATCGACACTAGCCGTGCGCAGTCGGACCTCGGCATTCACTTCCGAGACTGGAAGGACTCCATTATCAAAGGCTCCATGTACAGCTTCATGAAGATCGAAAAGTCGTGGACAGCCACCACCAATTGATCGCGTCTGTCGTCTTGCCGTTGCGCTATTCACCGGAGAGCCGCAAAACCACGCCCACACAGATTTTGGATATTCTCCCAACCGCTCCGCTAATTTTCTGGATACCAATAGCTCTGAATACCCGCTCCTGCCGCATTGCCCTTGTCTATCCCTGCGCGCGTCGTTGAAAAGAATAAGACGTGCTCATTCTCGATTCACCGCATCTGTGGATGTGTGCGATAGAGGCATTGTGCAGACTGTCGAGTGCAGAATTATTTTTTGATGATTGTGACTCCTACGAAGCTCAGGCACTGCAGAGTTGGATGGACGGGAGGTGACCGAGAAAAGTCAGCTAGCCGTCACTCCACTGGAAGACCTCGAAGGCGCTCAAATACTCACTGTACCTTGTGGCCGCTTGCGGCTTGTTTTGCTGCTTGCAGCGCTCCCAATGCAGCGCCAACACCACTTCCGTCCTTGGCCAGGCCGATCTGAACTCTCTTCTCGCCTGCCTCGCCTACGATTTCGCGAAGTGCCTCTCGCATGCGCTCCTCAAAGTGTGGGTAGAACTCAATGACACTTCCGTCCATGCCAACCTTGACGCCCTTGTCGTCTGGCCCAGTGCTCTGGTGGTGGCCGGTCTGCATCATGGTAGCTGCGATGGCTACAGCACTAAGTCTTGCAGCTCGGGTTCCGACAACCTGGCAGATTGTGCGCACCGTCTCAATGTCCTCCGCCGAGATGTAGTCTTCCTTAATCTTCATCTCCTGAACCAGCACCTTGCGGGTCGCGCTCGTCGGTGAAGATGCGGGCTCCTCATCCGCCTCGATAGCCGACATGAAGGCGGTGTCGAAGGCGTACTGCTTGTTGAACGTGGTGGACGAGAAGCCTTGGAACAAGACGAGCTGGTCGATGAGATGAACGAGCACGGTTCGAGCCACCTCACCGAGGTACATTCCCGAGATCATCTTCTCGTAGATGTGGTTACGAGGTCGAATCGACTCACGATCGACCTGGTTGTCGTAGATCGTGACCGGCAGCGCCTCTCGGTCATCGTCGAATCCGCCCCACTCGGTGTTGACAACCATGCTTGTGATCGAGCCCTCGGCGGTCTTGAGCTTCTTGATCTTGGAGATGTCCTCGACGTAGGCGCCGTTGGTACCGGTACCGAAGATGGCACTGATCAGGGCGCCGTTGGAGGCGTAGGCGTGTGCAAGCAGCGCACCAACAGTGTCGTTGACGAGGGCGTTGCATTTGACCTTGATGTGCTTGCGGTCGAGCGCGTCCTGGAGAAGTTGCACAACGTCCTTGCCGGGAGCGTCTGGACAGTTGAAGCCCTTGGTCCAGTGAATCAGAACGCCCTGGTCGATGGCGGTCTGCTCTACAGGGAAACTGAAGGTGAAGCCAAGGTGCAGAACGTCTTCGGTGGAGCTCGTTCCAAAGTCGGTAAGGAAGTTGTCGACGCTGGTGGCCATGTAGTCAAAGAGGTCGCGAACTGGGCCCTGCTTGAGCGCATCGGATACCTTGTACTTTTCTTGCTTGATGGTGAACTTGCCCTTGCCGTCGAGGCACACCTCGCAAACACGGAGGTTTGTACCGCCGAGATCGAGGGCGAGGTAGGTGCCCTCTTCCGATCCATCGGGAACGCCCGTGACGAAGGATGGGATCATCTGCATGTTGGCGCCATGATTGGCCAGTCCGTAGTCGTACAGCTCGTGGAATCGCTTGATGAGGGTGTCGAGCAGAGGCTTGTCCAGATGAAATTGCTGCTGAATAGCCTCGACGGCTTGCTGCCGAGTCACAGGTGGAACGGCCGGCATTGTGACGATCGGAAGCGATCCGATGAGAGCAGATGTGCGTGCAAAGAGGTCTGAAGGAAAGGACGTAGAGCACACGATTCCGACAGAATTGGACGCTGTTCCCACGATAGATGCTCCCACCCGCAGTCTATTCGGTCAAATATAGATTTGCTTGTCCCACTGTTGACAGTGAGGCCGCGAGATTGAGGATGTAGATTCACAAGGGTCAGCGATGCAGGTGGTTGCGACGGGCGTGCGAATCTTGGTCGGATGTCTGCTGAGGATCTCGTCTATGGCAGCTCGATGGCGGAGGCGAAGCGAACCTGCAGATGGATCAGGGCCAGATTTGGAAAATCAGAAGAGCGACCACAGTACAGTACTGTGCAGAGTAATCGTGGGCTCGAGCGGTGGAGCCAAGGACCCATTCATTATTGAGCGCATCCCGCTACTGTACTGTACAGTACAGTGCTCGCTATGGCAACAGGCACGGACACTGCCCGCCTGACCGTTTCACTGCACAGCAGCTTGTTGCCTGCACGGTCCCAGGCGCTGCAGTACAGTACTTGTATGTACTGAACAGTAGGCGGTTTGCCGTGCCTGCCATATAAACTGACTTGGGCCTGGTGCCGTCGCGTATGTGTTGCTCGGCTGCTGCAGCTTGGTCGGCTTGCACCCACAGTACGTCAAGGTGCAACCGTGCGATGCGCTGATCCAAGTGCTTGGGCAGCCAAGAGAAAATCGATTTGACTTGCAGCTAACGCCCTCGTGGGGGTGGTTTCGGCCATATTTCTTTGTCGTCCTTGCTGACTCTTGACTCGAACCTGGCCGAAAGCCTGCCGAGCAAGTGCAGAGCGTCCGTCGTCACACGGCCTGCTGCTTGTTCCTCTCGTTTTTTCTCAACAATCTTACCTGGCGGCGAAGCTCGCACCTGATTTGCTGCTTCCATTGCAACAAATACAAAGAATTCCTCCGAGGTTCTCGCAAGCACTTCTTTGCTCTGCTCGAGGTTGCTGGGTTACTACAGTAAGCTGCCCGGATCAAGGCGCAACTGTTCTGCTGATCCATTATAAGACGTTCTCGTTCGCCAACAGCCCGGGGTAGTCTGAACCCCGCCAAAGTAGAAGCGGAGCTGATAGGCCGGCTACAAAACGGAAAAATCTAACCCTATAGACTGTGACCACGAAGCCCTCCAGATCCAACCTTCTTGATCCTGGGTATCTAACACCGACCCACGTCACCCGCACGCCCAGCTCTGCTTTTGTAATCAGCTCCTTGGAATCATTGTTAGACGTCTTTAAGAACTCGGCCGACGCGACCTTTCGCATGCTAGCTGCTTGCGCCCACCCTCGAGAGGGAGACCTTCATACATTTACCAACAGCAAGCTCATCGCCATCAGCACGTGAGGATGGAAGGGCCAGATCGACGTCAAACGTAACGGCACGATGTGCAAAAACGAGATTAGATCAAACGTCCATGCATCAATGATGTTAAAAGCGAGCGCAGTAGGGCTACATGCAAAAACCATCTCATTTGGACAAACCAATTCTATCGTTAGCCGTCATCAATGAGGAACATGATTGTGGCTGCGTCTGTCTGCAACCATGGTGGGTGGGCACACGTCCACGATATGCAAGTGCGGGGTGCATGTCTGCGTCGGAGACAAGTCAATTGTTCACCAAGACTCTGCTACGATTGCGGATGATGCAAAACAAGACGGCCATCTCCTGGTCGTGGTTTGCATTTGGCTGTATCCTTGCATCACTGAGGCTGAATCGCACACCTCGCAACAGCAACGTGGCAAGCCAAGCAGCCCCAGGTCAGTGCAAATAGAGCTTTGCAGGTCCGGGACACGCCGATTGTCGTCATGCTGAGAAGACTCACCGCTGCTGCAAGATGTTTGTGCAACTGCAGAGCGTGCTTTTATGAGATGTTGAAGTAGTAAATGTCGAAACCTTTGGGCATGCCACGAGTAGCCGCAATGCGCCCACCTTCCCATGTCTGGCTAGCAGGAAATTCGTTTTTGTTTTTTTTTTTTTTTTTTTTTCCAAAGTCAAGTGCGTTCCGGGCAATTCTCGACTCCCTCTCAGGGGCTCGATGATGGATTTGAATTCCAAAAATCAGAACAGACAAAGCGCTGGAAATCAGACCCAACCCTCTTCTGTGACCACGGCTGGGCCTCCTTCTGCATTCATTCAGAGAGCAGTCAGAGCCGGAGTAAAATTCCAGGATGCCCTGCTCGAGCTTTGCACAGTCTCAGAACTTGCAGATGGTTTAGGGCTCGAGAAGACGCTATCAAAGGATGAAACGGAATCGAGTAAGGTCGGACAGTAGCTACGATGCATGGCGGGTCACGCCAAACATGCGGGCTTTGAGCGAGTCGCGTCAAGGTTCGACCCTGTGTCAGGTGTCTCGCCTAGAGCAGTTGTGACATCTGGACAGGGGGACGCGACATTTCACCACTCTCGAAGCCAACAGCAAACCGAGCTAGAACGCAGCTTGCACCGAATCACTAACAGGAGTCTTGCGCATCCTTCGACGCTAGGGGGGCGACCTATTGCGAGGAAGTCGTATCGGTTCCGACGGTCGGGAGAAGCGAGGCGGCCGATGGCGGCGGGTGTGTGGGAAAGGGCAGGTCTTGCATCCCTGGCCAACGGAAGGGGTTCCAACTGCTTGACATCACGAATGGCTTGGCACGCCTCCTATCTCTGGAGAGCTAGTTGGCCGTGATGAGCTTCGTGCGTGGCCAAAGATCTAGAGTCACGCTAGCATGGTGGCTTGTTCGAGGATGGCACTTCAGGCGTGAGGATTCTGGTCCAAACTGATGCAGGGTTCTCTTGAGCAGGGCCACGATGCATGCGTGCATGCAGACCAGCACGCATCTCGTCGCTACAACAACCATTTTGGGATTCTTTTTAAATCGAAAGAAGCTTCGCGCTTTAGCAGGGCGGAAGCCGTCCTTCCTCTTGCAACCGTCTAGAACGGACTTGCGCTTTGACAGAAGAAAGAGACAGAGACAGACGAAGAGGGCAGATCTGCACAGCAGTTCAATCTCCTGTCTGGATGTGCGCTTTGCATGATTGCGTCTCCGCTCGAAAAATCGGACCATCCGTGACGGCCACCCTCTCTCCGTCTTTGTGCCTCACTCTTCACTCCAAACTCGAAAGCACCACGCTGCAGGTGCAGTTCGCCTCCGGGTTTGGTCGACTTAGACACGCCGTCATCCCGTCAACTGTCTCACCCACATCGTCTGCCTGCAGATATCGTCTCTCATCATTCGATTTCACACTTCCTCGTCGGAAGGTCCTTCGTTCTCCACTGCCCGCCAACGCCTCCCTCTTCTGACCTGTCCTTCCGATCTCAGCGGTGTTCCTCGAGCTTGAGCACGTTACACCCTCTCCTCTTTCTTCCTCTTTCCCTCAACACTCTTCACGACCCATTTACGACCAAACCTTACTTACGAACAACCTTAGATATCTGGAGATACTGACATCGATACCATTTACGACCGCTAACGACGCCTTCTGTCGGAGATTCTCGCAGCCATCTCAATCGCGCTACCGTAACTTCACCAAGCACATTGACACACAGCTAAGCTATTCATCTCGCGCAATTGTATCCACTCACCACCGGCCAGTATGCCGCTATAAATTATCCAGATCGCATCTAGACCTTACAAACATACTCGACAACACAACGCAACGCAACGGCCGGACGGTATTCCGCATCTTTCGTAGCTGAGAATGGGCATCATTTTCTCTCGCACTTTCACGAACCTGATCGAAGATGCAGTCCTGCGCTTCGCTCGGATCATCGACTCGATCTCGCGCAAGATCAACCGCGGCCTGTCCGCCGTGAGCTCGTTCTTCTTCTCTCGCATCTTCGGCTACGATCTTGTATTCGCTGACGATGCAGCGCGCGCTGAGCCCGTCATATGCGGGCCTGGCAATGTCTGCATGATCCCGGCGTCCAAGCTGCATATGCGACAAGAAGACAAGAGGAGAAAGTCTGAGCGCAGAAAACGCGCCGAGGCCGCAGCCTTGGGACGTGACATGGTACGACGTCATAGCCAACAAAGGCGGCAACAACGCAAAGACGGAAGCAACTACACACAGCATACCGAAAACCACAGCCGGCATCCGAGTGACGTTGCGAATGGAAATGTGATTGCGCTCAAGATCAAGACTGGCCACACAAAGGGCTATTCCAGAATGGAAGACGGCGAGACTACACGTCCAAACTCGCCTATCGACGAGAAGGCCGCAGTGATGCAGAGTCTTGGGCCTGTCGCTCTGGCTCCCCCGGCACGACCAGCACACGAGCGAGAAACGGTGGCGGAGAGGGATAGAGGAAAGCTGTGGGTGATGGGCAACATCAACCCGTCGTCCAAGCAAGCAGAACACTCGTATACACCCTACCAGCAACCCGCATACTTTGACGCTGATGCCATCGACCCCAAGACCCCGCTGGGCAATTCATTCAGTCTTGCTCGTGCTGAGTCGCGAAAGGGGAAGGAGCAGGACCGCATGATAGACGAAAAGGTGGTCCAGCGCATGATGGATCAGAGAGAAACCGCCAATACTGTTCTTATAAAAAAAGCCATCCAACCGAGGAAATCGAGCAAGTCGGCGCCCTTCTTTGCTGGGGCCGTCTCCTCGGCATCCATCAGCTCAGGTCTTACACATGGTTCAGATCCTATCGCAGAAGAAACACAGACGCATGCCGATGCCCGCTTTGATGCAGGTCATCTTACGGCCCGAAAAGATGGCCCGGTGCTCGCTCAGCCTACGCCGATGCGAATGCCAGCAGGCGCTCTATCGCTAGTCCCAGCTCCCCTCGAAGGACCGTTTCGACATCCGTTTGCACCTCCAATTCCTGCGCCGGCGCTCACAAGCAAGGCCAAACAGGAGCTGCGCCGACAGCAGAGGCCAATGCTGTCGCTCGATACCCATCCGGAGGTCTCGCCTTTTCCTGACTCTGATGTCGCCTTCACCTCGTCACCTACCGTGCTCGAGATGGAGGACCAGGTATCGATGGAGCCATTATCGATCTCGCGACCTCCCTCGGGTGCCGAGATTCGCAGTAAGACGCCCTTGGGCCGCAAGTCGATGGACGCCATCTCGCTACGATCATTCCGTTCTGACTCGGTCGACACACCGATTGACGTCAAGATGCTGGCGAATAAAGCGGTGAAGGAGGGTCGCCAATGTCGAGGCTGGAAAGATGAGGTGAACAAGGCTGCCATGCAGCGATGTCTGCAGAACCAGCAAAATGAGCAGCTTCGACGCCTGTCGGCTGCGTCACTTGGGCCTCAGTTTCACACAGGATCTTCCAGCTTGGGGCCTTCGGTCGGGGGTCTCGACAAGGCACTCTTCCGGGTCAAGACCCAGGAGGGAATCCGACGCGGTTCATCACCGGGAATCCCCACATCGCGCACCGTCTCGGGTCGAAGCACGCCTGTACTGCGCGCCGAATCGCCGCTCCATGCTGTCCGGTATTGAGTCCCGCCAATCCTACACTTTCGCTTAACCCCAACTATCTAGACCCACTGTTTGCTCGGATCCCGACTGTCACCGTTTGTTCTTCTAATAATGTATATAATCAGTTCATATGTTATCGTCTTTTTGCAAGTGAATTCCATTATCAACAGGCCTTCCTGAGTCTACTCGACCTTGCTGGGCAGAGAACGAATTGCGACAAACGGGTATTTTTGTTTTCTTTTTCCAAAATAAAAATTTAAACGAGAAAAGTGTCGCGGAAATGTGAGATGAAATCTGCTCCGCTCGGTTTTTCGAGAACGGCAAAGGCACAATCAAAAAAACCTCTCGGACCCTGATATCCCAACAAGTAAATAACTGACAAGCTTGTGATGCAGCTATGCTCCCGTACTTCCCGACTTGGATGCTGCGAAGGCAAGGGGTCCGCTAGATGACGATCGTGACATAAAGGAGCAGGTTGACTCGTCGAGTCTAACAAATCCATTCCGTCCCCTCAGAAATCCAAGTTCGGCCGTGACGGGGCAGTGCTGCGAGATGCCGTCACACCCTTGCGATTCGCTTGGGCGAGACCCTTGCGGATGCTGCACCGGCTGCGTGGACCACATGGCTGGTCGGTTGACGCACACTGGCCCTGTTTGCGGTGGCTCGACACAGCCTCTGAAATTCCTTGTTGCCAGATTCCCCTGTCCAGCCGCGGCAACCTGTCGCTCCGATCGGCAAATTCCGTCAGCAACTTTGGTCCTACCCTGTCAACTCATCTAGCCTCATCGGCATGCCGTGGTGACTTCATCGCATGTTGTTCGGAACGTGTCCGATATAGCGTCTCGATGATTACCGACAAGGGAAGGTTCCGGAGGGTTATTCAGCATTTTGTTAGTGACGAGAGCACATTGGCCATGCTGTCGCAGGCGAGGATCCTGTGGGTGTCGAACGCTGGATCGGCCAATTTACCGTGTGGGAGGCGGCGCCGCAGAATCGCTTACCATGTGAACGGAAAAGACCTGCTGTAATTTGTGCAGCAGGTCCGCCGAGCTAGTGTACGCCCCCCAATGTCCGACATCGTTGGCAAGACTCGTGTTTGTCCCAGGTCCGGTGTGCCGCGGTGGGTTGGTGCCGGAGTTTGGACCCACACAGCCAGCGGACGCCCGCATCCACGACCACCATATGCTCGCCTGCCGTGTTGTTTTAGACTCTGCCCTGCATCTCGATGCCGTTGGCCCCTGGGACCTGACATTCATAGTTATGCACGCTCTGGTCTCGACTTGACTTTGTCTGGGCAGCGGAACCATATCAGTCAAAACAATCAATGTTTCTGACCGCAAAACGGATGAAAACCTCATAAAAATAGCTGGAACGGGAAAGTCGGTTGGAAAAAGATAGGGTAGCATAGCGCCGCGGCAAAAGAAGGCAAGCGGTCTGGCCGACCGTGCTTGTCCTCGGCACCAGTGAATTTCTCTCGGTCCGCGAGTTCTCTCTCCACTTTTTCACCCTCGCTTACCGAGGCAGACGTTCGTTTGCAGCATGCCAAGCTTCTTGCCGGTCTGTCGGCGTACTATCGTCGAACACAGATCAGCAGAGTGAGCACAAAATCACACTTTCAAGGCCCGCGGAGGCCAGGCGGTGGGCGTCACAAGGCGTCCGCCGTAACCCTGTCTTGTTCCGCTCCTCTGCCGCACCTTTCGCCGTCTCGTCGCCGGCTCCTCCTTAGCTTCACAGCCCATTCACGCCAGTCGGTAAGTCAGCGCCTGCGACCGTCACACTCGTCACGACCCTTGTTCCTCGCTCCATCTTCCGGTCCCTGCTTCCGTTTCGTCATCCGCATCAAAAATGCAAGCGAAGAGACCAAAGTGCTTGGCTGTGTGACGCTACATTCGTGAGAACATGGCCTCATCTCTGATTGACTGTCTTTGGTAGCTCGCTGAGTCTGGTGTGCTATGCCCCGAAGTCTGTGCTTTCGCCTGACAGATCGTCGACGGATGCCTGTACCGAGACGAAGACCCTAGCTCCTTTTTCCTTAAGAAGATGACCCCTTCGTCCATGCCTGTGCTTGTATTTCTTCTTTCCTTCCTCAGACGTACATCTTTCCCACGGCTTGGCATCAGTTCGACTTGTCCACAGCATCAACGAACGACTCCTTAGCAAGATCTGATAAAAGCAGAAAAAAAAACAGCATCGTTCGTATCCGCCAACCCCACGTCTCCTGGCTGAAATGAAGGTTGCCACCTCTACTCTCGTGGCTTCAAGCTTTCTCGTGGCGTCCGCCTCATCGGCGCTTGCCGTACCGGCGCCGGCGCCATCGACCCAGAAGCGGCAAGAAGCCGTAGTCCATGTTCCTCTTACCAAGCGCGAGGTTCAAAAGCGATCTGGCAGCGACTTGCTCGAGTGGGCCAATGCCCAAAAGGCGCATCTTCAGGGCAAGTACCACATGAACTCGGCTTCATCTTCGTCGTCTTCGTCCTCGCAGCGCAAGCGCCAGAGTGGCCAGTCTCTTATCAACCTGCAGTATGACAGCACCTGGCTCGCCACTGTCTCGGGTGGTACCCCCGCTCAGGATTACAATGTAGTCCTCGATACCGGCTCTTCCGATTTCTGGATCGACTCGGCATATTCTCCATCCTCGTCCAGCTCCTTCCGCAACGTATCGACGGCCTTTGACATCCAGTATGGGTCTGGTGCAGTCGATGGCTACCAGGCTACAGACGATTTCACACTGGCCGGTACTACCGTCCAGAATCTTGGCTTTGCTGTAGCAACCTCGGTGTCGTCCGGTCTGGTCGACTCCAACATGGACGGTATCATGGGCATGGGCTTCCAGCGACTTGCCTCGTCCGGTGACAAGCCCTTTTGGATTGCAGCCAACGCCGACACTTTTTCGTTCTATCTTCAGCGAGCATCGTTCACCTCTAGCAACCAGCTCCAGTACGGCGGTGTCTTTACGCTCGGCGGGTCCAACTCTTCGCTCTATCAGGGCGACATTAACTACAACAGCGTTATCGAGGCGCTGTACTGGATGATTGACCTTGGGGGTATCAGCGCTGGTGGATCGTCGGTCTCGCTCAACTCGCTGGACCGAGCCGCAATCGACACTGGTACCACCCTGATTGGCGGTCCCGACTCGGTCGTTCAGTCGATCTACGCCAACATTGCCGGTTCGCAGTCCCAGGGCAACGGCTACTACTCGTACCCGTGCAGCTCGACCATCAACGCAACCATGACATTCGGCAACAAGCAATACACCATCTCGGACACTGACTTTTCGGCCGGTACTCTGGACTCTCGCGGTTCTACGTGTCTCGGCGCCTTCTTCGGCCTCGGCAGCACGCTCCAGACCGACTTGCAGTGGATCGTGGGTGACGCGTTCCTCAAGAACGTCTACACCGTGTTTACCAATGCCGACAACAACCCGCGCGTCGGCTTCGCCAGCCTCGCCAACGGCCTCAACTCCGGCACCAACTCGCGCACTGTCTCTACCAGCTCTTCTGGCTCGGGCTCCTCGAGCCCAGCTTCCAAGTCATCCAGCCTCTCCAGTACTAGCCTCGCTACTTTGGCGATCGGTGCCACGGCCGCTATCTTTGCTTCTGTCCTGTAACGAACATTGAGTTATGATAGACTGGCTCGTCGAACGGACAGTCTGATCGCATTTGTACCACGCAGCATATCTCGAAGGAATCAGATTGTCGAAGCAAATGGACTCCAATAAAAGTCTCGTGTATGACTGTCAGCTGAGTGGATTTGATCGTGGGACTAGCGTGAGAGGTACCGTGCTCAATGAAGAGAGGGAACGAGTAAGACCAAGACCGGCGAGAAGGTATACCTTGAAACATGGATAAGAGACAGATTTGACGAGGATGCCAATCACTGCCTCCCGAGAATCCGGTACGACAGTCGTCACTGGATCCGCCGCTTTCAAAGCTCTCGCAGCTCAATGCTAGGCGAAAGTTCGCATCCAGCGCATCTGAGAGGACGTTAACTCCACGGATTAGGAATGTCGGGCTGAGCCGGATTGGGGGTCCCGCCAGAAGCACTGCAAGCCATGATCCAGTCGTACTTGCCCTGCGGGTCGGGCCTGTCGCCGGTGTAGTCCATCACATATGGATAGTTTTTGTTGAGCGAAGTCCATACCGTCGGCTGGATGTTACGGAGATAGTTCCACATCTTTTGAGCCGCAGGCATGTCCTTTAGGGCGCACATGTCGACCTCGTAATTGTCGTGGGACCAAATCATCGTGTTCATCGACTTGTCCCACCAGAACCGCTTCTCCAGCGCAGGGGACCGGGTAAGATCCTTTGATGCCGGGTAACCAGGTGCGGCGGCAACAAGCGCACTGAAAAGGAAAGAGGCACAGAGGCATCCTACAGCGACTGTGCGGAACAGCATCTTCGACACGCGCGATTTGTCGATGTTCGCGTTGCAAGAGGGCGGAGACGCTTTTAGCTCGCTAATTCTTCTTGATTCTTCCTGAAAGGATCAGGACTTTGGATACTGTAGATATCGCTCGGAAGACTTCGAGAACGGAGGACGAATATTCAGAGTCGATTGACTTGTTATATAGCCAAAGGCTCATCGTTGGTCGACTTCAGAGACAGAGCCGGTTCTAAGCATCACCAGCAGAGCCCATTTGGAGCACTGTACATGAAAGAACAGGCTTGATCCCACGCACACCTCAAAAAATTAGTGGGCTCATCGTCGACTGCTCTCATCAGGAACTTGTCCGCCCATGCCAGGATGGCATGGCCGGATTTCACGAAGAGTACGCTGAATTCTATGCCTGGTGGGTCTTTCCAGTGACCGACGTTGACCACCCACCGTGGCTGTGCTACAGCGATGGGTTTCTTGATCCGTTGTGAAGTTGGGAGTTGATACAAAGACCGCAAGATGTGAGTCTCGTGACAAATACAGCATGTTCGGACCCTGTGTCCGAGGGCATATCATTTCCGTTGGAGTGGGTGACGGTTTTGAAACAACGCAATTATTCGTTGGACTTGACCTGTAGGACTCGCTTCAGAAGATGACGTTGTCAGCAATTGAGCAGCCCGGCTTCGCCTTACCGAGAATGCAGCAAGTGGGGTGGTCGTGAGACCAAGCCGAATTGATTCGATCATCCAGCACGACCGAACGTCGCCATGAACCCCCTTTTTCGTGAGACCGGAATCACCCACGATTTCTTCCACAAACTGGCACCTCGCAGTACGACATCAGCCACGTATATCTCTCTCCAGATGATTGAGTGCATTTTCAGCCATGTTCCTGACATTGAACTAGCGCCTCTCGCACGATCAGAACAAGGCGAAGATGTGCAGAAACTGCTCGTCATCTGTCAACGATTACTTGCACCGAAGCCTCGCACACGCACAACTAATATAAAAAAATGATGGAGTGGAGCGTAAAATGTAGATGTCGTACAGGAAATAAGATAGGGACTTAGACAGAAAGAGATTGAGTGAGTCTCACAAGGACATGGAGGATTACTCAGCGTAGTGACGCCGAGGTGTGTGAGCCAAAGAAGCGGAACGGCCTATGAGACAGACAGAAAGATGGCTGATCGAGGCTTGCATTGTCCGGCGATGATACTGGAGACAGTAGTAGGGAAATCTGCTGCCTCGCCACTGTTTGCCACCAGGCCGAACATCCTTTTAAGTCGGGACACTGGCGTCAGGATCGCTTAAGCAGGTCTACTTGTTATAGAAGGGATTGGGCGTGCCTCCGCAGCTTGTGCATTTCTCTATGAACATCGCCGCGCCGCGATCGGCAGCCACGTTCCCGGTGTAGATGTAGCCTGGAGTACCGTCGAGACCGGTGTTGCCCCACAGGCGGCTGCCTATGAGAAATTGTCCAGTTCCAAACAGCGCGTCCCTCACGCACTTGACCGCGGCAACTGATTGAACATCGCACTCCTTGACGATGTGTGCGTCCTGATTGTCCGTCAGCACGATTCTGTCGGTGTTGTCGACTTGGACGCCACGTTTATCGAGACTGGCAGTACCCGACAATTCTCCTTGCGCAAAAGGTTGGGTAACGCCCGCACAAAGGGAACATCTGCTATCGAACTTGGACCTGCCATTATCTTCACCAGGGGTGTTGCCAGTGTACATCCAGCCTGGCGAACGTACGGAGCCAACAACGCTCCACAAATTGCTGCCTGGGAGAAATTCGGCACTGTGAGTCAGCGAATTGATCAAGCACGTGGCACCGTCGTCCACAACAAAGTAACACTTGGAAAACGTGCCCATATCGTCGTTTCTGGCCATTGCGATCATGCCTTGATATTCGACACGCTTGTGGAGATCAGAGCGGATGCGACGGGAGGGTACTCGGTCCCGGGGCGAGGCCGTAGCAGGCGAGCTTGCAAGCAGCAAGAGCCCAATGCTCCAGACCGCAAGTACGTGGCAATACATCTTGCAAGACTGCATCGCAAAAATTGAGCAAGATAAGCGGTCAATTTCGAGGCTATACAGCCATTTGCGAGGACCAAAATGCACTTCCATACTTACCTGTACTTTGTAGGTGTTGAAAATGTAAGACAGATGACAAAGCTGGGACAGAGGATGCGACACAAGGGAAACCAAGGATGGTCACGGACAGTGAAGCCAGTCTGGACAAACCGAGCTCACATGCAGTATTTATGTATCTCCTTCCTTCATGCCAGCTCCAGGATGGGACGTGTCTCAGCATCGACCACTCCCAAAACCTGGTGGGGACGAGTCTTCACTGAAAGACGAAGCAGCTACTGGGCACAGAGGCACGAGCATTGTTTCCGCCATGCTCGGTTTGTTCAAGCCGGGCCCTGCAGTGGGGCGTCCAAACCTGCTTCAGGAGTGGGTGGGTGGTGTGGCTACCGCGACTGCTTTGAAAGCAGGCGGCTGCAGAGTGCCCATCCCATCTTCATCACGCGTCCAGCGTGGCGTGCATTCTAGCAGTGCACAGGCTTGTGTGGGATGTAACACCTGGTGGGTCGATCGAGCTACACCCACGAACTTACGACATCATGCTGACGCAACGCTTGATTACTTAGGCTTTGAAATGGCAGAACCGAGTCCTTCTCCGTTACGCAGAGCAGCCCGAATGCATAAACATGAAGAAACTGTGGTGACATCTGCTCGAGTGGGGAGTTTTCACATCTTCATCTCTGGCACACGACCGCACCAGTGGCTCCCTAGTGGCTGAACAGAAAGCGACGGTAATCACAAACTCCCACATTTCGGCCCGAGCCCTTTCAGCCACCCACTCTCACAGCAGATCGGATGACGGTGGCGATGCAGCATCGAAAAGGACGCCTGCGATGCAGAACAATGCTAAAGATTCTCTTTATTCCGATGATAATTACTCTTAGCGACGTGCGGAGGCTCCGGCCTTCTTTGGCCGGGAGAAGCTGGCAGGCTCTACCTTGGTAATGCTCTCTGGCGCACGTTCAACACTGTCAAAGCCAGTGCCGGCAAACTTGTGGCGTTCCTGAGCCAGGACATCTTCGATCTCTCCGGCCACATAGGCGTGCGAAAGGTCGGCGCGGTCCGATGCCTCCAGCTGTGATTGTAGAGAAGGAGAGGAGAATCAATGAGATGCGAGTCAGTCAAGATGGACGCAGGCGCATACCGGACAGAGGAGTCCTGCCTGGGCAGATGGAAACATACCTTTTTTACCACACGCATTCCTGAGAAGCCCTTGACATGGTTCAGGATGGTGAGAACGTTGCTCGAGTAGATCATGCGGGCCTTGACGCCACTCGAGGCCGGGCAGCAGTAGAGCATTGCAACCACGCTCTCTCCTCCAGTTCGGAAGGCGGCATCATCGAGTCGGTAGAAGGCGATGCGTGGCTCGTTGTCGCTAAGCGCTGTCGGCAGATCCGCCGGGAGGATGAAGCGAGGCGGGGATTCGAGCTCCACTCTCTCGCTTCGAACATCGATGGACAGCACCACCAGGTTCCACTCGCTCGTGCCCGACGCAGTGGAGGCAAGGCTCTGAATGGCCTCCTGAACACCATCGCTCCACTTGAAACCCATGTCGGGGCCACCTGCGGAGCCCAGGCCCGCGCCGTTGGAAGAGGCACGCTCGCTAGCCTGCAGCTTTCGTAGTTCGGCCAGCTCCTCTTCTCTCTGCGTCAGTCCAGTCTTGGAGATGCCTGCACCAGATCCAATGGAGATACGGCTCTTCTCCTGTTGTTGCGATGGCGTTGATTGTGTGGTCTCTGCAGGTGTCGCGTCAGCGATGCTGGCCTGTTCGAGCGAGGTCGGAAGCGTAGGCTTTGAGAGAGCAGTGTCGTCGTCAACTACAGGCGTCGGCGGCTCCTGGGGTGCCTTGCTCTCTGCAAATTCCTGCTCAGCTTTGCACTGCACGGGCTCAGAGCTGAGGGCGTCCTCCGCCGAAACAACTTCGGCGGCGCTGTTGAGAGAAGACTCTGCTGGCACTGTTGGCTGTGAGAGACCTGACTCCGATCCGACTGCAATTGCCGGGGTGGATGGCTCTTCGGGAGCTTTGGCCTCGGCTGCAAACTGCTGCTCATTCTGTCGCTGGTCTGATGACGAACTCGTCTGCGCAGACATCTCTGGGGCTGCGGCGATGCTGGCTGTGGTCCCCTGCTGGTCCTCTGCGGGAGGGGAGGGACTCTTGAATGCCGAGGTAAACTCGTGCGAGTTGTAGCGCTTGGGCGTGGGGGCGGAGGTAGGGCTCAGAGTGGGCAGCTCGGCCTCATTTTTAAGTGGCGGCGGCGAAGGCTGCGTATCCGAGGACAGGCCGGTGGTTTGGACGCCCTGGCTGCCCGAGGTGGCGGAGGGATCGGACGACTGGGAAACATCGTCGGTCTTGGCGTTCGAGGAGCGCACAGAACCAAAGTTGCGCCTGGCACCACCGACACCAGTGCCCGCAGCCTCAGCAGCCGAGATGCCGGCTGTCTTGAGCTGTGGGTTCTGGTAGTCGTGCTTGCGGCTGTTGCGCAACTTGGTGGGCCAGAGAAAGTCGCGAGGCGTGGCGCCAAAGATGGTCTCGAGGAAGTTGCGTTCAGTCAGGCCGGCCATGAGAGAGGAGCGCGTGATGGCGTACTGCATCTTCTCCTTGATCTTGGCACCGTCGGGCTGGTAGGAGCAGCAGAGCCATTCCCACTCACCCGAGGCCGACTGACTGTCGAGACGGTAGAGAGCATAGCCACTGCGCTGCGGATCGTTGGAGAAGAGCTTTGATAGAACGGGCAGAAAGTCCTCCTTGTCGCTGACGTTGGGGTCCGAAGGGGGAGCCGTCTCCACAAGTTTCAGAAATCCGCCGTCGTTTTGTACGAGGATCGCTCGAGTCGATTCGTCGGCCTTCTGAAACGCCTTGGCGAGATCATCGGAGATGGGAATGTTGGACATGACTGGCGAGCAAATGATTTCAGCTCAACGGTGGTTGGGAGAAGATGAGCTGCTTTTAAGTGGTATTCTTGAGGATGAGGATGCAACAAGTCAGCCCTTTGTCTGTACTGTATGCCTGGCTCCGATCAGGACTCACAGCAGCAGCAGCAGCGGCAGCAGCAGCAAGAGCAGCGGAATTGGGATTGGGAATGGGAATGGGATTGGCAAGAGGCTGCAGCTGCAGTGGGTGTTGGCGTCGTGTGGAGTTGATCCGTGCATGCAGGGGCCGACACAGCCAAAGCCGCCGATTCCAATGTGGTCGGAGCTGATGAATTAATGTTCCTTCTCGATGTAATTGCAAAATGCGGCCTAACAACAACCAAAAAGAGCAAAAACGAGTCTAACATGAACCCTTTTCCGGCCTCGGCGCCGGGTATGGCTCGGCTGAGGCGCTCCGAAGGGCCCGGTTGGAGAGCCAAAGTTGCAACCGGCAAAGCAAAATGCGCGTCCTTACTAACCGTTCGCCCGCCACGCCCAGACAACGTTACAGTACAGTACAGTACAGTGTAGTACAGTGTAGTACAGCACAGTACTGTACAGTAGCATCCCCCGGTTCGTCTCTGCTCGCAAGCCGAAGTCCTTCTTACCGCACCGGCTCGAGCTCAGACAGCGCTCGTGTGTGTACAGTACTGTACTGTAACAGCTGGTACGGCGTGCGCAGACGACCCGACATTCTCGTGGGGACTGCTTCCATTTTTCCGGCTTCCCCAGATTGTTGATTGGCGCTGGCTCCAACGTTGTCTGTTCCCCTCCTCTTCTCCACGTCTAGCATCGCCAACAGCCTTCGACATACCTGAACCGCGATCTCTCAACCAACATTCAAACATGCCCAAGGACGCTGCCCCCGAAGTGATGCCCGAGCTTTCTGCTCAGCGGCTCTTTTCCCTGAACGGCAAGGTGGCGGTCGTTACTGGTGGCGGTACGGGTATCGGCAAGATGATTGCGGCTACCTACGTTCGCAACGGCGCCAAGGTCTACATTGCCTCGCGAAAGCTCAGTGACCTGCAGCGAGTTGCTCAGCAGCTCTCCAAGCTCGCTCCCAACGACCCCGAGGGCAAGAAGGGACTCTGCGTTGCTCTTCAGGCCGACGTTGGCAGCAAGGCCGGTTGCGACGCCCTCGCCGACCAGATCAAGAAGGCCGAGACTCGCGTCGACATCCTCGTCAACAACTCGGGTCTCACCTGGGGCGCTCCCATGGTCGACTTCCCCGAGCAGAAGGGCTGGGACAAGGTGTTCGACCTCAACGTCAAGAGTCAATTCTACCTCACCGTCGCCCTTCTCCCTCTTCTCGAGAAGGACAAGACCAACGTCGACCCCGCCACCGTCATCAACATCGCCTCCACTGCCGCAATCAGCCCGCTGGCAGAGGGTGGCCTCTCGGCTCCTGGCCACGGTACCTACTCTTGTAAGTTCCCCGATCTTGATATTTCGCGGTTACGTCTAGCTTAGATTTTATGCCGAGGCGGGACGACTCACTGACATTCTCGACGTTGCATTCTCGACACGCCGCACGTAAACAGACCAACCGTCGAAGGCTGCCTCGCTGCATCTCACCAAGGTGCTGGCCAACTCGCTCGCCGACAAGTACATCATGGTCAACGCCATCTGCCCCGGCGTCTTCCCTTCGCGCATGACTGCCTACGGTCTCGAGGAGAACAAGGACCTGCTCGAGGGTATTCAGCCCACTGGTCGAGTCGGATCGCCCGAAGACATTGGCGGTGTTGCCATGTTCTTTGCCTCGCGTGCTGGTGCTCACTGCACCGGTACTGCCATCGTCGTCGACGGCGGTCAGAGCCTTCAGTTCCAGCCCCGATTGTAGACGCGCCACACTTGCCGAAGTCGCCCTGTTCAATTCAGACACTGCCATGCATGCATCTCCTAACCCGCCTGATATCAATACGACCGCTGCATGTCGGCAGATGTCTCGAGGAATGTTCTGTGAATGTCGGGGCTGAGCTAGTAGTACAAGTTGGGCAGAATGTCGAGCGAATGCGGGTTCGAAGTTGCAATAGCAAGTAGTTTAGTCTTGAACGTATCGCCTCCTCATGGTTCGATACTTTTTGAGTTTGTAAAGCATCTCCGTCTCTGCGTCGATGGTGAAAATGAGCACAAGGCGTACGAAAGTTAGTTTCCAACAGCTAAAAGCATGGCATGTGATCAAGCGACACTGTCACAAATTACAGCAGACTCACCCTTTTTGACAAATTCTGCCAAATCAAGCTTTGCCTTGATCTCCTTTTCGTCTGTGAGGCTGGCGTTTTTGGCAAACATGCTGCGCAGCTTGCCGAGGAAGTTGTACGTTGGGTCGGGATATTCGCGGCCCAGGCGATGCAGCTGTCATGAACACATCAGTGTCGTGTTCGCGGGGGCAGCGGCATTGCGAGTTGCGAAAACTAGGTCAGCTGGCGTGCTTCGGTTAGCCACCGTCAACGTCGGAAGTGCCGACTGGCAACGTACCTCTTTGTACAATCCGATGGCTCGAGCTCGTAGAGGATGGCCGAGTGGCGGCATGATGCCGATAGTGAGGACTAGGAGGCTCGTATGTGGTAGGAGTGCCTCTAAATTGTGCCAGTGTGATAGTCTTGCTAGCCTCTTCGTCAAAATGATAGTGACGGAGGTGTAAAGAGGCGTTGGCGTAGGAGTTGATGTCAGCTTAATCACCTGGGCAGTCATTCACGGTACTCGGCTTTTTGAAATCCCGCCCTCACGCAGCGACCTCCACTGTGATTTTCTGACAGGAAAGCCTTTGGACCCTCATTTGAATTTCTTTAAGCCTCCGGCCTTGCCAAGTTGTCACGCAATAGCCACGCTGTTTGATCTTTCTGGCTTTCATCATCGTCGCAGCTTCAGTCTGTCTCTTCGCTACCGTCACAAAAAGATACGAGAGACAAGGTGCTTGTATCACAATGGAACGCTTCAAGCAGAAAGCCGAAAAAGACGAAGCAACGAGATCCGAGACCGAAACAGCTCTCGCCAAGTCGCGACAGTTCCTGACCGACCGACTCTTGCCAGATCTCGAAACCGCCAATCAGCATCACAAGTCCTTGCTCACAGAAATTGATAACTACCGCGCATTACGGGACAAGCTTCGAGCTCTGGATACTACCGACATCAGAGCGAGCGAGAAGTCTTCGGATCCAGATCCGACCCTACTCGCTGATATCGGCAGCGGTGTTGCCGTTCAGACGAAACTGTGAGTCTCAACACAGCAGATCCAGACTCGCTTCTGCCCTGGCTTGTTCGGAAATCGTACTGATCCATATTTGCATCCTGTGCTCGAGACCGCAACAGCCTCAAAGATGAACTGCCAATAGTCTCGCTCGGCCTGGCCAACTTTTACGCCCAGCTTTCAAATCGTGAAGCAAGAGCATTCATCTCCAAGAAGCTCGAATTACTAGAAAAGTGTGTAGACACCCCGCTATGTTTGGCCACGAAAGACGGAAGCTGACTTGCCAAGTTTCATTTACATTCACGCAACAGGAAGCGCGATAGGGCTGTCGACAAACTTGCGCAGATCGAGGCGCATATCCACCTGGTGCGTTCTTCGGAAGGCCCGATCTGCCAGTTGCTTTGGATTGGCTGTACTTATTGGTGCCTCGCTTTGTGCTGCTTTGCTGACTGGAAATGCTCCATTCGTACAGACTTCGACCTCAATCACGCAACTCGACAATCTACATCGCGGCGGCCGCATCATTGATGATCTGTGAAGCCAGTTGCACAAAACGCCTCCACCTCTAACGGCCCTGTAAACACACTGTACTTTTACTCGACACGAACCAATCCAACGTTGCCGAAATTACCTTCATGCGACAAAACACAGCTGAAACGACGGTTATATAAAGATAAAACAGAAGGCACTCGGAACGATGCGCGACGAACCGTCCTACCATCGCAGCATCTTACGAGCAGTTGCCAGGCCGCGCTTGGCGGAGGAAGCGATCGGCTGACGAACAAACTGAACATCGTGCTTTTTGTACAGAGTGGCAGAGTCAAGGACGCCGCCGTCGGTGGAGTGGATCATATCGACACGGAGCTGGTTCTTGTCGACGAAAGTCAGTCTGGCGTATCCGTTGTGCTGGTCGTCGACAAAGGCATTGTAAGCGGGGACCGTGCCGGTGGAGCTCAGGCCTTCAATGTTGCCCGCCGCGCCGGCGACAATGTGCCAGGGGGCCTTGGGGTTGTTGAGGTTGGCTGGGTCAGCGGTGTTTTTGTAGGTCGGTTTCTGTCGCTGCAGGTTGTGCACGTGGCCGGCGACAAACAGGTCCACGCCGTACTTGTAAAAGAGGTCTTCGAACGCGGTCTGGCACTCGGAGCAGATGTTGTCGCCACCCCCGGTCGAGTACCAGGGTCGATGGCCCATCGCAACGACCCAAGGCGTCACGGTGCGATCGACACTGGCAAGGTCCGCCTCGAGGAACTTGAGCTGCTGATTCGGGGCGCCGTAGGGACCAGCACCGAGGTTCTTGGTGTCTGGGGCGTTGGCAAAGTCGGTCTCGGTGTCGACAGAGATGAAGTGGACCATCCCGTAGTCCCACGAATACCAGAAGGGAGGCAGTGCGAGCTTGGCCGCGAGCGTTGCATTGCCCTTGGCCGCCGAATCGGAACTGCCAGTGCCAAAGGTGGTTGGCATGGTCGGCTGGAACCGCTGTCGGTAGTCGGTAAAGTTGTACTGACCCTCGGGACAGGCGCCTTGGTGGTAGAGAACCTCTCTGCAGGCGGCCTCGTGGTTACCCGGACCGGCCATGTAGGGCTTGTATGCCGAGACCGAGGCAAGCTGGTTGAAGAAAAGCTCGGTGATGGCCGCGTAGGCATTCTTGCCATCGAGCAGGTTCTGGGGTCGAAGGTACCAGTCGTCAGCATAGGCAAAGTCGCCGGGGTGGATGACAAAGTCGTACTCGCTGGCCGATTGGGCCAGCTGATCGATGGTGGAGTGGGTCAGACTCGGAAAGATGGCAGGAATGTCTCGCTTCTTGGTGGTCGTATAGCCATCGGCGCCATAGACGCCCATGTCGATCACGGCATTGACGGAGAAAGAGTCCTGGTTGCCTGGAGCAAGCGCGCTCTTGAACGAGGCAGTGGTGCTGTTGGTCGAGCCGATCTTGTAGTAGTAGGTGGTGCCCGGCGACAGGTTCTGCAGCACGACGGTGTTGAACCAGGTGCGAGAAGTCGGGTACGTCGAAGAGTCACTCGAGCACGCCTGTTGCGACAGCGAGTCGGCCGATGTGCCGTAGGCCACACAAGGCTTGTCAATCTTCTGGTACGTATTCCAGGCCACAGATACAGCGTTGAGCGACTTGAATGCGAGTCGGGTCTGGGTCGGAGTGGTCTTGTCAGCTGGGATGTTGGGATACTCGTACGCCTGGGCCGAGCCGGAGAGCACGGCCAGGGCTGCAGCTGCAGAAGCTGCCGAGGTCGATAGCTTCATTGTTGTAACCAGAACTCAAAGAAGAAAGACTTGTGGTGCCGTTGCAACAAATCGCTTTATTTTCCTCAGACTCCATTATATATAGACAGCCGGACAGCAAACGATCGAGGGAACGCAGCTAGATGATGCGCCACAACGCCACAGCATGCTCGAGAAGACCTATTAAGGGCTCACCTCGGCTGCCGATGATCCGATGTTGGTGACGCCCTCGCTAAAAGGATCACCCTCTGATGCCCATTTTATTCCGCAGCACTCCTTCAGCACTTTCATGACGCACAGCAAAGGAGCTTTGCCTCGATCAAGGAGTGTACCTTCGTGGCTTTCCTGCGTGAAAGCCAAACGTCGTAGCATCTGAAACGCAATTTGACCCAATCGCCAAACCATAGGGAGATGTGTTGAGTAGCTTCTTCCCATGAATCGGCACACGTGCGATGGCGAAGCTGGAACCGGAGGCAAATGCCGGTAATGCAGAAAGACAGCACGGCTATGTCTTCAGCCGTCGGCTCATGGTGTGTGGCTGGGAACACAGGTTGAGCGGCATCTGCATAAGATTGACGGTGCTGTATGGTCAGGCGTCGAATCTCTGGCTGTCCACAGAGGGAGGGTAGATTTGTCACCGACGAGTGTCGTGGTGCTGGAAGCGGGGGAAGGGCGAGCACGTTCGTTCCTCGCAGAACCTCGCGTAGAAGTCAGAGGGCGTTGCTCGACAGCCGAGGCCGAACCTTGCCAACAATGTTGGCTAATGCCGGACCTTTGCCCTGCGCTTCTGATTGTGCTCCCTGACGCATCAGGATGTGTTCCTGGGAAACCGCGTTCATTTTGATGCAGTCAAGCCGCTATCTCGTGCTGTCGATGATCATGACGGTGTCATTCACACCTCGTGCAAGACCTCTGTTTCCAGCTCGTTCGCTATGGACTCGAAGCAGACCGACAGGCGGCGGTCGGAGGTTCGGGGCTGAAGGTGTCAGATTTGCAGATCTGCAGCCTCATGCCCACTGCACAAGATCCTAATAAATTGAGCGAGAACGTGGGCATGTCAAACGGCATCCAACGGCGCACTTGCAGCTTAAGCGGCCGGTGGTCTGCAAGCTCTCGGCGCCGACGGCATCCGGGTTTGATACAGCTGCTTTCGCTTGGGTGCCTTTTCTGGGACCGGCGTCGGTAGGACGTCTACATCGTACAGTAAGAAATCTGACCTCTGTAGCCTGTTGCGGACGAAAAGATGTTAGACAGCCAAAAATGGAAGATGGTCGCGCTGGATCTCGAATCAGTAGACCCGATGTTCATACGCCGCCGATCGGTGTACGTGCGGGAGGAAATTTGACCACGTTGATTGGCGCTTCTGGAGCTGCTATCTCAGGATGCACTGCACTGCCTCGCTGAAAAAGCTCGCTCAGCTCGGCCTATTCTCTCCACGAGGTCTTGCCAACACAATACGTTGATTCGTAGCGATTCGACCGCCTAGTCAATCTTGGCGATGGTGTTGGTCAAGCGTAGGAGCGAGACAAGTGGACGAGTGCCGCTACGTAGGTAGCCACGACTGCCGCGCGAGTGATTTGGGGAGAGTCAGGCTGCAAGGCGGTGGGATACATACTCTAGCTAGATTTTGCGGAGCAAGTCTGGCTCAATGGCCGGCTTTGCGTGCCTGAACACCTGCCGTTTGTTTGCATCCTAATGAGGGGGACCGGGCGAAAGAGGGGCGAAATTGCTTTGGGAGAGAATGCAGGCGGTTAAATTGCAACTTGTTACTGCTGCAATCCCGCTCGTGTTGGGCAGGGGTCAGGGCCCTATAGCTTAAAATCTGCACGCATTTAGCCCGCCTGCACCTGGAGAGAAATTTCGGATCTGGACTGGCGGCTCCCTTTGTCCACACTGAACCACTCTCAGTCAGGTGCCTAGAATCTTGGGGTCGCCGCCCGACCCCGCGCTCCTGATTCGAGAGGCTGCCACATGCACCCTCTCTCTCGCTTCTCCGACCATGTGCCCCTCTCGCACCTGAAGTTGCAGTGAAACGGATCTTTCCCGCTCTCTGTGTATCTGCGCGCGAAAAAGGCGGGGTTGAGCTTGCCTCTGCACTTCCCTGGCAAGGATTCCTCAAACCCGGCTCGAGTGATGATCGTGTTGCTGTGCCGCAAGCAACAGGCAAGCGGGCCTCGACTAGCCGCCCAGGAACTTTGTGTGACTTTTGCGATTAAAGAGGAACTGCGAAGACGGTAACGCATAGAGTTACACGGCACGGAACAACTACAGTAGTCGATTCAGTACAGTAGCGTCTGAGCGTGGGGGGCGCCACCCGGTCACTCCCTTGCGTTCTCGCCAAGACCCTCTGACTGTCGCACCTTTGTGCAGTAGCAGTAACTTGTCGTATATTCAGAAATGTTGAGCGTCCGCCCTGAACTTGTGCTGCACTACAAACCTGCCTCTTGTGCATGCGTCTCTGTGTTTCCGGGCCTCGCGCTTCCGATGCCAGCTACTCGAGCTTACATCCTTGCCCGAAGCATATACTTCCTCACCTTTCCGAGCTTGTCTTTGCAACACCTGACCCGACCACCACAAACACACACACAAACATACATCACACACGACCTCGATAGCAGATCGCTCTTGAGGCGACTCTCGGTGGCATCGTTGCGCTGCAGCTTGCAGACAACCACACACGCATACACACATACTGCCACTGATCCGGTGAACCCTAACCACGTCGAATCTGCGCCAAGCGCCCAGGAGGAATGCATTGAAATCCGAGCTTCAGTTTTCCGTTCTCTCTCTCTCTCTCTGTCTTTGGATCCCCAACCGTCGCTACCTCTATTGACACGTACATCTCTCGAGCTGAGCTCTTCGAGGTTGATCATTCATTACAACCCAAAGATGGCCGCCATCGTATCTTTTGCTGCGGGCGCCATGGTGGTGCCTTCGCATCCCACGAACCACAGCTCTGCAGCTGCGACCACCATCTCTCGTCCAACGATTGCATCTCAGCAACGTAGCACTGGCGTACCTTCTAGGATGCAAGTGCGTCTTCCACCTTCGTCAGATGATGTCACGCCTCGTCGGCACCCACTCAAGCGCAAGTGGAAGACGTTTGTCAACTTCTTTGCTCTGCCAATTCGCGAATACTACCAAGCGCCCCCTGGCACTGCTTATCGCAACCGAATGGCGGCGCAGTGGGCCGACAGCGATGACGGACTGGACAACCTCCGTTTCTGGCCCTGCCCGGCCTACACGGGCGAGGTGGGCGACGACGAAATGATCCTCTTCAAAGCCCAGGAAGAGGCACAGGCCGAGGCGTTGGCGGAAGCCCAGCGGCGCCAGCACCAAACCGCTACCGAGTCTCAACACACAACCGAGGAAGAAGACCCAAGCCAAGGAGTACTGCATGACAACGAGGCCCTCGCGCTGGAAGCCGACCTCCACGACGTGCTAGAGACGATAGAGTCGCAGACATCCAGCTCGGCTCAACACGCAGTCGACCAACAAGCAGACGAGACTGAGCTGCCTACGGATACGCTGACCGGTTCATCCAGTCCAAGTCTGGACCTTGATCGTGTGCCCATCTCCAGCATCTTTGGACCGCCAGCCGAGCCTTCGCCTCGCTACGAAGTGGTCGATCCGATGCTCTCTGCAGCCTTGCCTGCCGTTCCGGTTTCCGCGCCGGTTCCGGCCACACTTACGTCTCGACGACGACCGCGCACCACCAGCAATCTATCTTCGGCGAGACAGACCGGCTCCGCGTCGCCATCCGGGGCAGCAGCTCCAGCGCCATACTTTGCTAATGGAGCCGCCATGGCTCGTCACTCTTCTACACCCCTGGCTTCGTCGACGAGTCAAGGTTCGCTGGTGTCTTTGTCCGCATCGCCGCATCGCCCGTCTGTCCTCTCTCGCCGGTCGAGAGCCGTGTCGAATGCGGCGGCTACTGTGGGAGGCCGCACAATCTCCGAACCCCTCACTTGGACTCTGGTCCGCTCGCAGTACTCGTATCCCAAACGCGGACCGACTCCTCAACAGCTGTCTTTTCTAAGCTCGGTCGAAAGTCTCGGAAGGTTTGGGGTGCCCCATACTCCTGATGCTTCAAACCTCAACGCTAACCCAAACGACACCCCGAATCTTGGCATCGGCACGGCTTCGCCCGCTCTGGGCACCGAATCCCCTGCTTACCAGGAAAATGCCCATGACGGCCCGGATTACGGCTTCCCTGTCGTCCTCCGTGAATCGACAAGCCAATCGTGATCGCGATCGGCACTTGCTCAAGCTTTTCCACCCCGTTTTTTTGTCTTCGGTTGCTCTGCCAATCATGTGCCCACTTCTCCTGCACGCCTTATCAACGACGTTACGAGCCAAGTCCCTTCCACAAACGAGTTTTTTCACGCCCTTTCCAGTCCAGTTCTCCCAAGTCTCCCGACCCGTCTTTCCGGTCTCCAGGTCACGTCGCGTTCCGATTCCGATTTGCTCGCAGAACTTCTCGTCTCTTGCCTCTCTGTGCCCCGCACTTGACTGTAACATTCTCGTCTTCATGACCAGCATCTCTTCTCGATCGTCTGCATCTTTTCTCATTGCATAGTCTCATGTCCACCCCCCCCCCCCCACTCCGTTTCCAGTGTTTCCAGTGTCTAGCTCAAACTCTCACCGCATCTTGGCAATTTGCATATTCAGGCCTCTTTCTCTCAGTCATAGTATCACGGTTTTCTGATTTCACATAGAGCAGCAATCAAAGTCACGTCTACCCACCCAGAGCTTGGGAGCACTGCAGCTGGGCTCCGTTCGACTCATTCCGCTTATCACGTACATACGCGGCCACACGCAAGAGTGCAAGACAAAAACGGGGTATCATTGTGGTTTGCCGTGAGCGCGCAAGACGGAAATGTGTGTCGACTGGTGGCAAGTGAAGCTAAAAGATCCGACCGCTGCCTTGGCAGCGGAAACACGTCTCGTCACCGAACCAGAAGCTTTCTCGGACGCCGTCGCCGCCGCACTCGTAGCAGAGACGACCACCGATTCGTGGGTCGCCCGGCATGACGACGAGAGCGCCTGGTGGCGGGAGCATTCCGTAGTGCTGTACTGCCACGTGCGGGTTTGGGCCGCCCGGATTGGATGAGAAGCCGCCCACGAAGCCGGGCTGTTGACCGGGATAGCCCATAGCGTAGGGACGGGGTGGGTGTCCAGGGGCATATCCGCCCGGTGGTGACAGGGGTGGAGAGTGCGGTGGTCTGGCGCCTGGTGCACCGGGAGGCGGAGCGGCAGGCGGCACGTACTGCGACGGAAGACGCTCGTCCTGCGGTACACTGCTGGCATCCTGGTAGTTGGGCGGCACATCCGACATGCGTGCGCCTGCTGTCTCTGCGTCGACACTGTCGTTGCCCGTCGTCGCAGGTGGCGATGTCGGGGGTCGCGGTTGCGGCGGTTGCGGCGGTGAATAAGGTTGTTGGTACGGAGAGTGGTGTGGCGGATACCCTTGCATATAAGGCTGTGGACCATAGGGTACTGAACCAGGATAGACAGCACCTGGCGAAGGAATCGCATTGTACGGAGCTGCTCCGGGGTAGCCACCAGGCACGTAGCCATGACTGGGGCCAGCCAGCCCATGCGGAGGTCTCGCACTCGGCGCTCCATACCCTCGCTCTGGCAGCGGCTTTTGTAGAACCGAAGTGCTGTTACTGAGGCCAGAAGCGTAGCTCATGGCGGGCGTGTAAGTCTTGCCATACTTGTCCCAGCACTTTTTGCAGGGATTGGACGGATCTGCCTGCTTGTAGCCTGTATCGTGACATTTCGGGCATCCCGTCCAGTTGCGGGGGTAGACCAACAATTTGCCCTTTCGCAGGAGCGGCTGACCGGGCGTTGGAACCGTCGTCGGCCGATACTGGTCCTGGGGACGCGGTCGAGTCGAAGATGAGGTGGACCCAGAGGAGGTCGAGGGCGGAGGGCCCGGCGGTGGACGGAACGCAGAGGGTGACGACGGCGCTATTGGTGATGTCGGGTTCGGCGAGAGGGGTGCAGCTATCGAAGCAGGTCGAGAGTCACTGCTCACGCGATGGCTGCCACTCGTTGACTGCGAGATGCTGAGTGCTGGCGAAGCTGGCGTTACAGCAGCAGTCGATACTGTGCTTTGCGTGTTCGCCGTAGAGACAGAAGAGGCCGCATTATTCCTCGGCGGCAGAGGTGGCCGGGAGGTCGAAGGTGCAGCTGATGGCAAGGCCGATGACAAGGTCGCTGTCTCGAAAGGATTATGGCTTGTGCTCGTCCCGGTCGATGTCGCAGTCACGCTATTTCCGGTCGCAACAGAACTTGTAGTCGACTGCTGTATTTCACTCGGCGCCAAAAATGGATTGGTTCCTGTGGTAGTACTCGCAATGGCAACTGGGCGAGTCTCCGGCTGAATCGTTGAAGGCGTAGCCTGTGCCGTAGACTCGGGTTCCGCCGAAAAGGTTGAAGTACCATCGGCAACGTTGGGGGAGATAGGCTCGTACGGAGGCGGCGGCTCATCCGGAATCTCGAGTGTTTCTTGTCTGCGGGCAGACGCCATGGTCGACTTGGTACCGCAGAGTCCGGTGCTCGATAGGTAATTAAGACTACGCCCGCCAGGAGTAAGAGGAATGTGATGGAGGAGGAGGAAGTGTTCGGAGCAGTGAGCGGTCTGTTACATGTAAAAGAAGCCTGCGAACTCAGAAGCAAGAGGTTCAAGGCCCCGAATCGCCTGGATGACAAGCTGTGATGGTGAAAAGCAGCTCAATGATGTATCTCTGCTGGTCGAGTCTTGGCAAATTGGCATATTGCATGGTCCGACCGGAAAGCTGTGCCGTGGGCTGCATGCGCCTTTTCCGACTTCCGAATCAAAAACTTGGCTGGCCGATTGCCCGAAAGTGGAGTTCAAGAAGACCCTGGCCAAAAGAAAGTTGGAAACGTATTTGTCTTGCTCAGCTGGTATTCCCGATGTGCACAGCTAGTGGAAGCCCAACGCTTACTATTACACCTCCATCATCACATCGCGCTTCAATAGTCCATCGTGGGGGTCGAGACAGCCGTCAATCGCTTCGAAGACGCTGTAAATCGTCACCGAAGGCGGAGAGCTGCCGTAAAAGATGTCGGTGACGCTGCACACGACACTCGGCGATCTCAAGCTCGAGATCTTCTGCGACACGATTCCACGAGCAGCCGAGAACTTTCTGGCACACTGCGCAGCCGGTACATACGACGATGTCAAGTGGCACCGCAACATCAAAGGATTCATGATCCAGACTGGCGACCCGACGGGCACAGGCAAAGGCGGCCAGTCAATATGGGGCAAGCCGTTTCCAGACGAGATCCGCTCGACACTCAAGTTTGACCGTCGAGGCATTGTTGCATGTGCCAATGCAGGGCCAGACACAAACAAGTCGCAATTCTTCATCACATATGCCAAGCAGCCCCACCTTGACGGCAAATACACCATCTTTGGCAAGGTCATCGACGGTGCCGAAGACGGAGGCACTTTGGATGCAATGGAGGTCGTACCCGTCGACGCAAAGAATCGCCCGACAAGCGAAGTTCGAATGAAGGGCCTCACAATCCATGCCAACCCAATAGCAACCAAGGCAGCAGGCAAGTGAAGCCATTACTCATCTTATAGCGGTACGTCCTACCATCTCTGTGCCACACAGAAGGGCAACGATGTATTCGGAGCAGTCACTTCGAGCAGAATGAACAAGATGCGGCCACGAGCACTGTCGAAAGCAACTACACATGGGCTGGAGTACCTCCAAGCACGGCGGGAGCTCCAGCCACAAGAGGGTTGCCAGAAGCATCTGTGCTCGTGCCTAGACCCGTGTTGTATACAACAGGAGTCGGAATTGTGACGCTGACGCCATTGACGCCTGGGGCGCCGGCTCCTGCAGCAGTACCCGGAGCACCTGGATACGCCGGCACCGCCGCTGCAGCATTTTTCTGCTGCAGCCAGGCCAAGAAATCAGCCTTGAAGTGCATCTGTCCGTGGTCATCGACGGTCATCCACGGATACTGGGCCTCGAATTGTGTAATCGGAATTGGCTGCGTCCAGTTCAGCGGCAATACCCAAGTGGCTGTACTCAACAACGAGGAGAAGGGCATACTCATGGCAGATTAGCAACTGGACTACCTCGAACGAACAAGCGGCATATACCGGAATCCAGCGTCATCACTTACGGTTTTTGCAAACGCCCTTTTCAGTGTCGTGGGTCAATCCAAAAAACTCGTCAAACATCCGCTTGCGAAGGCCCTGCAGAAGCATGTGTCCCGTTGCAGGGTCGACGGGAATGACTCGACCCGTATCGGTGCAAAAGTAGTTGTGCGTCACCTTCATCAGATACCAGTCCTTGAAGGGGCCTCCCCAATTGCGCTTGTGCAGCACATGTTTCCACGAGAATGCACTGACGCAGTCGAGACCGACCAGCGTGGCTACCAACACGACGGTCCATCGAATGACAAACATGCTGAAGAAGCTTGAAAAGAGCGGATTGAGTGAGACAGTATGCTCTAGAGATCAAAAAAAAAGAGGGGAAACGAGCCCAAGCATTGCTTCAAAACACTTGGCGGCTAAGCCTTATATCATGTCACTCGAGTGATCCTTTGGCTCGAAAGCCAGCAAAGCCAGTCGAGGCGGCTTCATTTGCTAGATGAAGGCAAGTGTGTCTGCTATAGAGTACCTCCCACAACATGATAGTCTGTTCATTCCGGCAAGGAAGCCGGCAAGCCACACGGCAACGGGCTGCAGAGTGTCGCAAGTAGGGAATGTCGCATCGGGTTGCGATCTTTTTCGATTTTTGGAAAAATTTGCCGCTACGTTCGATCGGGCACGACCGTGCAAGTGGCCGCAACGGAGAATTTCGCGTCATCGACGGATCAGAAGAAGGCGCCGAACCCTCATGCACTGTACTACTTACGGTATAGCTGCGAGGCTGTTGCAACCCGGCAGATGCAGGTGGAGGAAATCAAGTAAAACGTTTCCACCAACACACACCCGAAGCAGCTCAACTTTGCGTTCCCTTCTTCACATCTATCCACGTTGTCATCGTCTGCTTCCAACGAGCTACAAGCGTCGCAAGAAGGAGGCGTCTTACCTACCGTCTAGAGACCTTGTGGGCAGCTATGCCACTGTAGCTGACCGGCCTTGGTCCCTAGCTTTCTCTCGACATGCACGCTATCGCTTGTGCCTCGCCGGCTGCACTACTTAGCGTAGCTGGCCCATCCCGACTTCCTGTGTCGACAACGATTGGCGCAGCACGTTTCATCCACAGCAATCGGCCTGTCCATCTACAAAGATCATCGAACTCCCGCGCACAGGTCAGCCAGGATTTGCCGAGGCAGTCTGACCCACCAGAGCATCTTTCCACGTCCGACGATCAGACTGCGTCGACAAAGCTCGGCAAGCGCGCTCGCAAGGCCCTCAAAGCACAACAACGGAAGGATGAAGCTCAATCCAACGCTACCCCAGAGTCGTCCGTACCTCATCAACCTAGTGGTCAGCAGGCACTGCCCAGACCCGGAGCTGGCTTGGCCCAGTCGTCGATACTCAAAGTCCGCGATGTCATACCGGAGCGTACGGATCAGCACCGGGACACCTCCAACGCCGAGCCGAATGACAACCGCATAGAGGCAACGAAAGGGTTCAGCGGCTCCATGTTTCGCGATCACATTGCCTCTCTGCTCTCGGGCTTCGGAGGCGCAGCGTCAAAGGTTCCGGACGAACAGCCTGACGCTCATGCAGCTGGGAGAAACGCAAGTGGTGCAGGCTCTGGAGCTGTCGATCCGGGGCCAAGCAAGGATGCTGGATCAACTGGTACGGTGCCACTGACAAAATCGGAGCGCATGGAGTCGCAGGCGCGCGTCATCTTTCAGGCAATCCGCGAAGCCAGAGAGCGAGGCATGGTCGATGAGGACGAGTCCTTCTTCTACCCGTATCCGGAAGGTGTCCCACCCAAGGACGTCGACGGTCGCGACTCGGTGTGGCTCAACCTGGGACCCGATCCTGAGGCGTGGGGAAAGGATATCCCGTCAGTCCAGGATCGGTGGCTCGAAGCGCTGTCGCTGAGCCTTACCAAGGAGATCGTGGTATCGGACCGTCCTGATGCCCAAGCCAACCTGAACCACATCGGAGAGGAGAGCTCGCAGGAAGAGCGGGACGAGCAAGAAGCCGAGTTCCGCGATCTGGTAGAAGACTTTGACCTGGAGGATCACGAGAGGCTGGAGCAGCTTGGCGACTCGATTGTCAACATGTCGTCACGACTGCTTGCCTACGAGCAGTATCCGGACGTGAACGAGGGCGCGCTGACGCGGATTTCCAACTACCCTACGCAGAACAACTTTCTCGCTCTGCTCTTCCAAGAGTGCGGTCTGGCCAGCCGACGCAATGAGCTGCGGACGGAACTGCGAAGCCGCAATCCCGAATACACAGTCGATATCGATGAAGGCGAGAGTGCGACACCCGGCAAGTCGCCACGGGTCTCGAAACGGACGATACAGCGCGGCGCCAACAAGGCCAGCGAGTCGGACGAATCTGATGCCTCCCGGCTGCCGCTTCTGATCAAGTCGAATGCAGACATGTTTGAGGCGTATGCCGCTGCAGTCTTTCTTAGCCACGGACGTGACTTTGGAGTGGTGCATGCCTGGCTCAGTGAGCTGTTCCGGCCGTTTCAAGACCAGGCATACCGGTTCATGGTACAGCGCAGTGAAGCACTGTCCAAGCACTACGCGATCAAGACGGTATCGGATGTCAAAGGGACCACAACCTCGAGAGTCTCGCCCGGGCAGATGGGATTCGGATCTTCCAACGCATACGCGACGAACAGCGGCATCACTGCGCCCCTATCCGACATCTTCCCAAGCTTCGTAGGCAGCGACAAGAGAACGTCCTCCGGCAACGGGCTGTATCACTCGGAGCCGTTTATCGTCGACGAGTTCCTCACGGTGGCAGCTCGCGCTCGAAGACAGAGAGAGGCACGGATGCGAGAAAAGCTTCGCCGCCAGGACCAGGAAGAGCTGATGAACATGGGCTGGTTCCGCAAGGGCTTCCTCAACCTCCAGACGGGCTTCAGACAGTATGTGCTGGGCAAAGACATTGCGCTGGAGAAGGAGCAAGAACTCAAACGGCGTATCGCGGCCGAGCGTGGGCGCACAGAACGCGAGATCCAGCGCATGAAGACAAAGGAGCGTATCCAGCCACTATTGCCCAAGTACCAGAAGTGAAAGGAGCCCCCCGTCTTCGTCTTAGTCTGAGGACTAAGACTAGTGAATAGTTCATTCGGGCATGCATCAGGCGCTGGGTGGCAACGCGGCTTTGCCGTACACCCTGCTTTTTCAACGTAATCACAACACCCTGGCGCATATCACAGCCAGGCATATCCGAAGATGCTGCTGCACATGTGTTTGATAGATCATGACTGTGGTGTCACAGGATGAGCGGTGCGCCCTATTTCCGGCAGTCACTGCAGACCGGACTGTACTTCGGCAATCTGGCCTCTAGAATGGAGCTTTGTGTGGGTGACACTTCTGTGACGGAGCGTCAAATTTAAAGTGACTGTGGTCGGTTGGACGCTGCTCGTGTCACGTCCTGCATTTGAGAGTGCGGAGAGGACGTCGCTCGCAGAAACGTCACCGGCAAAGCCGACCGAAAAATGCAAGCAAATCTAACAAACTGCCAGATCCGAGACGTAAAGCCGATGCCGCACTTTTCAAGCGAGCTTCCCCGCATATCGACCCCGGCTCGTTGTGCGAGTCGACAAAACAAAAAGAGTGGCTCGCACGAACCTACTGGCACGACTACAGTACCTCGTCCCTTTTGTGTTGTTTCTTTGAGAGGATCGATCCGGCCCCCCTTTTTTTACAATCTTGTCCACAACGTATCATCTTCCGTACAGACACAGACACCAAGGATGCTGCCAACGGCCCGACTCATGTTTCGACAGACGCTGCGGCGGGCGACGTCGTCGTCGACGGGCGCAGGAGCTCCGCACGACCGAACCAAGACGATCGGCTTCATCGGTCTGGGCGCAATGGGCAAGGAGATGGCCAACAATCTGCTCTCCAAGACCATGGCTGCGAACCAGAATCCTGCGGTGACGTTTGTCGTGCACGACGTGTTTGAGCAGTCCATCACGCGGTTCCTCACCGCCAACACGAGCCTGCATCCTGCGAGAAACATTCTGGCTGCCTCGTCTCCGGCGGGCGTGGCCAAGCTCAGTGGCACTGTAGTGACCATGCTTCCATCCAGCCCGCAAGTCAAGACGGTCTACACGGAGGAAAACGGCATCCTGGAAGGCCTGGAGAGCTACCGTGGCAGTTCGGATCCTCAGGCCGACACGCTGCTCATCGACTGCACAACGCTGGACCCCAAAGTGGCCGTCGAGACAGCAGCCCAGATCAAGCAGGCCCACAGCGAAAAGTTTGACATGATTGACGCCCCCGTCTCGGGCGGTGTGGTTGGCGCCAACGCCGGCACGCTTAGCTTCATGGTCGGAAGCGACAATGTGGAGAGTTTCCGCAAGGCCGAGCCGTACCTGGCCATGATGGGAAGCCGAGCGATCCACTGCGGAAAGAACGGCAACGGACTGATTGCCAAGATTGCCAACAATCTGTTGCTGGGAATCTCGATGCTGGGAGTTACGGAGGCGATGTTGTTGGGAACTGCGCACGGTCTGCCGCCCAAGGTGTTGGCGGGTATCATCAACACAAGCACGGGCAAGTGCTGGTCGAGTGAAGTCAACAACCCCTGTCCCGGTGCTCTGGAGGGTACCAAATACTCGCCACCCGCCGACCGTGACTATGAAGGAGGCTTCGCCGCCCGTCTCATGTCCAAAGACCTCAAACTCGCCATGAACACCGCCAAACTCGAGGGCGTACCCACCCCCCTAGGCCAGCTCACTAGCAGCATCTACGAGGCCCTCGGAAACAACGACGAGTTCATGAACAAGGACTTTGCCGTCGCCTTCAAGGCTCTCCAGGCCGCTCTGGGTCGCGAAGAGTTCCGTCAAGGTCGCGAACAGGTCTGATGCTCTTCCTCTCTCCTCTTGCGATGCCCTTTTCCGAATCTTACATTCTTAATCTTCCATGCATCTGAAATCGATCGGGCTTCAACCTCGTACGCGTGCCTTTCTTGTCCGCGGAGGAGACAGTGTGTGAAAGCCGAGCATGACGGCGCTCGCAACCTGCGCATCCCACGGCCTCATATTCACAGTTTTCTGTAAATCACATGGTGACTGCTGACTGAAGTTTGTGTTGAGATGATTTTCATTGGGAAGTCCAAAAAATACTAAGACGATACAAGTACATGTGTAATATGGGTATAGCTATAGATAGTACAGAGCGGTAACAGATAATAAAAAGTGGTGTAATAGTTTGACGCAAATCCGCAAGAGCAAGAGCAAGAAGTTGGTTGGAATCAGAAGCGACGAAGCGAGAGGCCAGTTTCCGCGGCCTGTTGAAGGTAGGATTCGAGAGCATTTTGACGCTGTTTCTCTTCCTCTTCTTCAGCACGGGCGGTGCGTTGGAGAAGGGCATCATAGTCCGAGACCTTTGTGACTTGACGAGAAATGGCAGGTGAAGTGTTGGCCGACGAAGTAGCGGATCCAGGGTGAAGCAGGCCAAAGCCAGACGAGGTGAAGGAGGAGCGACGCGACGACGTCGGTGTGGAAAAGTTGGACTCGGGCGAACGGGGCGTCTTTTTCATCGAAGCCTTGTGCTTCCAGACTTTGAGAAAGTCGAGATGCAGTGATGAGGCTGAGGACGAGGAAGAGCAAGCGACCTCGTCAGAGTCACGGGTAGAGATCTGCAGTGCAGACGCGCTGTCATCGTGATGAGGGTGGTGACGTCGCGACAAGCGCGAGCGGGCCGAGGCCATCATGGACGATCGTCGCGAAAGATGATCCGAGTCAACCGACGACAGCGGCATGCGGTGGTGGTGATAGGACGTGTGCAAGTTGCGGTGGTGATAGTAGTGATGAGAGCCGCTGCTGCTAGCGTGGTTGTGGCTGTGGCTGTGACTGTGGCTTGGGCCGGTCGACGGCAAGAGGAATACCGGGGAGAGAGACGCCGATGCGCCAAGTACAGGTGAAGAAGGCGCCGAAGTTCGCACTTCTTCCTCGTAGAGATCACTAAATGTGAGGTACTGATATGGCATCGCGAGGAAGGGAGTTGTTAGTGTTGGGTGTGACTGGTGTGGGTGTCAAAGGTGAGGATGCAATGTCATTCGCTGAAAGGTCTGAGCAGATGGAGAAGGTTCCGGCGATGGTGCGGGGAACTTTATAGCTTGTACGAGAAGCAATGCGGGGAAGCCTCTTCGTCGTGGTAGCGGGTCAAGGAGGATGGTAGGCTGAGCCGGAGATTGAGCTTTGATGCTGCAGTGTCAATGGCAAGGTAGAGAGCGATGTGGGGTGTCGGCAGTCTAGACGAGTCACGGCCGGTGACTTGGAAGGTTGTGTGATAGCGCGGATGGGTATCAATCGTGGTTGTTGTGGGAAGAGAAGAGGTCACAGGACCGGATGACGCTAGATGATATGGTGTGATGTGAAAGTGTCCGAGTCAAGATGAGGCTAGGGATCGAGTGTCATGAGTCATGACAGACTGCGTGTGTAAGGGTTTTGGCTCGTCTAGCATGTTGTGCTTTCGGGTGAAACGCGGTTAGGCCCGGTTGATAGCGAGAAAAGCGGTGTCGGACAATCCGAAAAATTCCAGCACCGGTCATTGAACGTGTCAGGGGGCTCGGACAGCGAGGTAAATTTCCCACTCGCGGTCGAGTGCAGACGAAACGGCGACGCAAAATTGCCGCTGCGGATGCTCAGCGTGCCGGAGATTGTTGACGTGGGACTGGCACGCACGCGTCCACCTCAAGAGCCCGTCTATAGTCCACAGCATAGACAGCTATGGTATCAAGCCTCACAACTGAGCACCACTCCAACAGGAGACTGTCACACTCATCATGCCCAAATTCGGACTCGTCACGAGTCCTACTTGTTGCAAGGCTGCTACCAAAACAATCGCTGAGGACATATTCGGGAAAGGAAGGGGAGGGGGATATGAACGAGTGCAATCGCCACAATCTAGCTATCTATCTGGTAATTGGCATGCGCAATCCACCGATGTCCGAATGTCCGACGTGTCCGCAACCGCCGTGGACCGTCAGTGGACTTGACGCAAAGAGGTTGGACGCGTCTCAGCCGGCAATTGGCCGCATTTTCCTCCGTGGCTTTGCTCGGCTTTCCTTGCCAAGCCGGCCACTTGGGTTTGAGGCACAGGCTGAGTCTGCTATTTCCGTGGACAGACTACTGTACATAATACAAGTGGTCGAGCAATCGAGCATGCCTGATTGCGTGCGCCAGCCCGTGTCGGGAAACGCGCCTGTCTATGGTCAAGCGACTACTCAAATTCTCGTAATCCAAGCCTGTCTTGATTCCAATTTCAGCCCTTTGGCTGCGGCATGCTTGTCACTGCTCGCCTGCCGTTTTGATCCTTTTCGAGTTTTCTCATCCTTGCATTTCTTGATTGAACCCTTGGCATCGGACGATCGTCGCTCAGCAGCTCAAAGCTCGTACCGGTTAAAGTCCGAGAAAACAGCCGATGACAACAACATCAACAACGACAAAAAACAACCAACCGCCGAATGATGAGCCCTTCGCATCGCACCGTGACACCTCGTTGAACTGAGGTTCTGCTTCCTTCAAAGACGTTCATGTACAAATATGTGTTGCACTGCGTCGAATGGCGGACTCGTCGACGTAGCTGGTCACAAGGTTGATGGGTACGGATGAATTGAGGCTCGGAGTGAGAATTCGCATGCAGGCAAAAGTTTGGCCAGATGCGCCTGCAGCATGCTTTGCTGCGCGTTCCGCCAATGGACGACGGCGGCATATGCAGGTCGGGCTGGTCATCGGGAACGTGGACGTTTGCGGCCTGACACTGGCCAGTCCTTACTCAACCCGTGGGTGTCCGAAAGAATAGCCAGTTTCGGAAATTCTCGCGTTCAAAACGAAGGAAACTATAGCCTAACATCCATCGGGCAGGATCGCGAAAAGGGCCGACGATGCGGCTCCCCACGGAGCTCGCCATTAGCTTGAGCCTGTAAGCTATAGCCGGAACGACCGGTTCAGGCTGACCCTCCAGCTACTGTAGCAAGGTTGTTCTTCCAGTCGTGTAGCTTCGAGATTACGAGTCGTCGATGCGAAGATGAACGTCATCCAAGTGCTCCAACACTAGTCATTTCACTTCACAACCTCACCAGCCGAAACATTGGTCACGCGCCTTGAAATCTATTGTTGCCGCTGTCATTGCTGCCTGGCTCTGATTGTGGTGTTCGCCCGATGCAGCCACCAAGGGGGCAACGGTGAATTGGGAAATTCTGATTCTGACGCTGTGGATGCCAACCGCGGACCAGCAGCAGCACCACCAGCAGCACCTTAGCGTCATGCTTTTGCCCCATACGGCCGATACAAAAGAAACAGGAGGAGAGGCGAAAAGCCGCTGATTGCCATTTCGCCAGTTGCATCGAATCATTGCAAAGACTTCGAAGCAAGAGCAGGAATAAAGGTGTGTCAGGCGAGGTCTTCAACCCCGTCTGACGAATCATAGGGGACCGGTAAGAAGGGCCGATGTCAGCAAGTTTCTGATCGAACCATCCAGCTTATCAGATATGGCTGGCCCGTCTGCCCAGCAGGTGTCGAGAGTGGCCCAGCCGTGTGGGCGATATCGGCGAACAAGGACAGTCAGACTCCGGGCTTCATAGCAACAGGGGAGGAATAGAAGACTGACTCAGCTCGACTCTCACCTGACGTCTCTCCCCACACAACGGGGGAGCTACCGGGAGTGAGTCACCCATGCTTGAGTTGCATCGAGGACACCGCTTTATAGTGGCCTCGGCTGAGCCGTCAGTGGCGCACTACTAGTGTACCGACAAGATGTCTTTCTAGCAAGAGCGCAGAGAAGAAGCAGCTTTGGCGTCCAATGAGCAAGGGACAGGAGCAATCAGATTACTATGTAGTTCTCGGTTCTGTACTCGCTGTCCGGTCTCATCCAATCACAAAGCGCCTCTCGAGTCGAATGGAGATGCCGCGCCTGACGAACCGACTGGGCAATTCATTCGATCGCTTGCATTTGCAAGTCAAATAGAGACGCATGGAAGACTTATAGCTTGGCGGACATGGCGCAGCTCTCCCAGAACTGTTGGACGAGCCGGGTGGAATGGGAGCGGTGTGATTTTTCTAATCTGATAACGAGGTTTTCTTTTGATCAGGCGAGGCGAGACAGCACCCTCTACTCGGTTTTCCCCCGCTTGGTCTCTATGCAAGTCGCCCTAGCTCCGCCCTTTAGCCTGGCTCGACAGGCGCGCGGCCACTCTCAATTTGACTGTGCGGAGGACCTCTGTCACGTTCGCCTTGTCTGGCTCTTGCATCCTCTCGTGTGTTCTTCACAAGCTCAGCTCAGCTCATTGAGTTTGCTACCTGACCTCGAACACCATCTCAATCACAGCGAAAAGCATCTAGACTACTTTCAGATCGAGTTGAACCTTGAACACCGACATCATCAAGTATCTGAAGCACAACTTTGCCCGACACGAATCGCTTGTCCGAACTTCGAGCTTAATTGCAAGCACTCATCGGGTGAGCTCCTCGATAAAGCATCAATTCAATGCCGAGTGCGGACGAGAGCCTGCCATAGCAGTCTTGTGCCCGCTCACGAGGCATACTCTCTATATACATACCGCATCATCAGCAATGTCTTCCGGTCCCACAGCGACGCTTCTGCCGGCGCCTTCGCCTTCCTCATCTCCGTCGTCATCTCGACTCATGAGTGCTGGATCAAGGTCATCAAATGCGTCGAATGTGTCTCTCCAGCCACGGCCTCCTACCTCCAAGGTAGCACCGGCGCTGTCGCCGGCTCCCACCAGCCTGTCCGCACAAAGTCCGCCTAAGCGCTCTGCGCCAGCCCTTCAGCCCGCGCCTATTGCTGCTAGCAAAAGTACAGCGCCAACCATATCATCAAAGGGTCCAGCGGCCACGCCCATCGCTGCAGTAAAGAAAGATGGTGGCCCGGTAGTGCAACCGTCGAAGGAGTGGGTGCTCCCAGCGCGCGCCAAACCGGGTCGCAAGCCGTCCGAGACCGAACCCCTCACAAAACGCAAGGCACAGAATCGTGCTTCTCAAAGAGCCTTCCGCGAGCGAAAACAGTCCTATCTGCAAGATTTGGAGGCCAAGGTCGCTGCATATGAGGCTGCCGAGATCGATCGTAGCGTCGAAATTCAAAAGTTGGCCCAAAAGCTGCGTGCCGAGAACGAAGTTCTGCGCAAGGAATTGCTCAGCTGGAAGGAGCGGGCCTCGCAGCTCGAAATTATCCTCAACCAAGCACGGGCAAGCGGCAAACTGCCCAACGTCGTTCCGAGCTCCAAGTCCGGCCCAGGATGCAAGGCACCGGCACACGAAAAGTCGACGCCCAAGCGTGGCGTTCTCGTGGGGCCGGGTAGCAAGGGAAAGGAGAAGGGCGAGGTTCGTTTTGTCGATTCGGTTGACAGTAAATCAGCTATCGCTCTGCCCATCAAGATTAAACCTTCGACTCAGGTTGAGAGTGGACCAGCCAGTCCCGCCAAGGGTGCAACAGATTCCGTTGCGAGCCCGACATCGGGCAAAGTGCAGATCGACGCCACACCCGTGACCCCGACGAAGGCAAGCAAACCTGCGCTGTGGTCCATCCAGCCAACTGTCGACAAGGCGTCAACTTCTTCCGCTGCGCATAAATCCGAGTCGCTGCTGTCGCCGCCGCTTATGCCTTCTCAGAATCTGCATGTTGAAGGTGGCTGCGGCTTTTGCACCGAGGCTTCACCGTGCGTCTGCGCTGACGACTTCATCGATCTGGATGGTGGAAGCTCCACACCCCCAGCAGCGGGTCCTTCGCACATTCCCATCACCAGCGACGTACCAGCTGCAGTGCCACTTCCAAAGCGTCCATCACCACCTGTTCCTCAGCCGCCAGCGGCATCGCGCATGCGGATCGACTCGATTACCAATGCCGTCGATCCTGTACAGGACAAGAAACCCAAGAAGCTCTGGTATACCGTCAACCAGGAGCCCCGTGCCAAGGTCACTGTCTCGCAGACCGTCAACGCTCCCGGTGATGCACAGTCGGTGTCGCTTTCGCTCAAGCCACGCACGTCCACCAAGAAGCTGTGGTTCACGACAGAAGCCAAACCCAGGCCGGTCAAGACACCGGTGGCGTCGAACGAACCCGTGTGTACCGGTGATCCGAGCACCTGTGGAGCATGCTCAACCGATCCGGGTCTGGCAGCCTTCTGCGAGGCAGTCACGACTGCTGCTACAACAACACCGCCACCTGACACTCCATCTGCTGCTGTATTCCCAGCGGGTCCGGGTGCCTCTGCGCGTCCTGTCATGATGCGATCGGGAACAACTGGCCACTTGCCATCCATTTCATCTTCCAGCCATCTGTCACCGCCGTCGGCTTCATCAATGCAGTTGGGAGGCGAGACGATTCCGTCGGCGTGGCGACAGATCCGCTCGCATCCGCGCTTCTCGTCCTGGCAGGGTGGACTGGATCTGCTTGCCGAGGTAGTGAGTCGGCGCAGCGGCAACGTCCACTCGCCTATGCTGGGTCATCGAAAGCCCTCGATCGCCGCCTCGGATCGTCCGAGGCAAGGCTCGGTCGAGATCGAAACGCCACGATCTGCACAGAGCCTGTCTGCTACTAGCAGTGACCGGGCCACTGCAGTGCCTTTGCCTTCGCGTTCGGACAAGCCGATGCTGCTTCATACGGCCTCGGAGACAAGCATTCACGATTCCGCTCCGCGCATCAAACGCGAGCTCGACGGCGAAGCCGATACAGTCCAGACCCACGCCAATTACAAAAGGCGACGCATCCTGGTCGATAGAGAGGCGGTTCAAGAGGCTCTCAAATTGCTCGATGGTGGAACTGCCGCCCAACCTCGCTCGCTGCTTCGGAGGACTGCCGAGGAAGAAGCACTTGATGCAGCAGGTCCATGTCCCTGCCCCTGGCGACCAGGTGACCGAAGGCCAGAATAGACACAGATGCATACAGTATATCGATCATGCCACGTACATCCACACAATCATATCGTCACCCTCCAAATTGTTGCTTCAAATGAGTGTGATTCGATAAGAGAAAAGACAGTGTGAGTGGTGGGCTAGCGTCGAGCCATCATGCCGAATGACCAACGAGAGAAGGGCTAGTGGCCGTGTCACTGATGGTCGGAGCTCCGGCTGGACCGACTTTTCGCGAGAACCAGGCAAGACGCTTTTGCGCCCACCATGCCCTGAGTCTGGCCAGGGGAGTGAGTCGGGGAGCGGACTGGGCAGCAGCGCTAGTTGCACCGTTTGCAGTCGATGTTGGACGCATGCGCGACAGGAAGGACATCTTGTCTCTGATCCAGTCTTTCCAGGTCTTGGACTGGTTGACGGGGGCGACTGAGAAGCTCGTCGGGGAGTCTTCAGAGTGCCTGGACGTACCTGCTCCACTCCCAGCTCTAGAGCCCGTGTCCCGGAGCGATTCTGAATGAGATAGATCATCAAAGCCTGCAGGGATGCCACCTGCACCTTCGCTGTATAGAGGCCGAGCGACCTTGAGGCGTGGTAGACTCTGTGCGATGCCGGCCAAGCGTTGACCTCCAAAGACGATGCTTGGGTCTGGAGGGTCTCGGACAAAGGTTTCTGTGTGTCCGGGTGGTGACGAGTGTGGCGATCCACGCATGTCTTCGATGGAGTAGCGGTTGCGGTCGAACGAGGCTGGCGGGCTAGTCGGATGGTCGAGACGCTGCTCGCGCTCGAAAGCCATCTGTTCCCAGTAGTCCTGATTAGCCGCATCCTTGCGAGCTTTGTCCCAGAAGACATACCTCGTGACGGAGTAGCTTCCATCGGGGTGAACAAAGTAGGAAGAGGGCGTAAACACGCGATCACGATTCGGGCTGATGTCCGGGGTTGACTGCGTGTACGCCCTCAGATATTCTGGAGTACCACGGTCTGCTTCGTTGTACCTGAACGGCACGCTGAATCCGGGTGTACCTGTCTCTACATCTGCAGGTCGCACGGAACCCTTGTTAAAAGCTTTCCTGAGCTTGGCAAAGGATGTAGGCGGGAAGAAATTTCCAATGTAGAATCTTCGAGGATCGTCCTTCAGCCAAGGATTCTTTTTGGCTGGATAGAGCTTACCCAGGTCGACGGGTGGAGCTGGTGGCTCCTGTTTCAGATCCCAGAGACCGCCAAGTGGCTTATCTAGAAATCTGTCAACGGCAGAACCACCGCCACTGGCGACACGCTCGATTCCTCCTGTGACTGAGTCGATGGCAGACTCTCCAGGAATCGCTGCATATCCATTCGTGACAAGATGGAGGAGGACACTTCCTACCAGGAAAGCTCGAGCGATCATCGTTCTTGTTCTTGGCCAGCAGAGAACCGAGAAGGGCCAATGTACACTTGAATCACGAGCTGAAGGCCAAGTTTCGGGTGTGATCTTTCGGTTGGCTCAGCTTTTATGAGAATGGCAAGCTTTGGCACGGACTACCTTCGGTGCATGTTCAAACTCGCTTCATCTGCCCTCTTCAGTAGAAACGACCCGAGAAGACGGTCTGATTGCATTGTCGGCTGCATGTTCCGACGATGAAGACGAGCACTGATGCTTTGCGGCTGTTTGTCCTCGCTCCGAGGCTCCTTCTCCTTCCGTCATCATGGATGATTCGAGGTCGATAGGGGTGTCTGCTGGCCAAAATTGTTTCATAAAAATGCATCTAGGAGTTGCCACGTCGGTGGGCACAAGCGGATGGGACAGTGACTCCCATGTCGTTACGCATGCCCAAGACAGCCGCTTGTTAGGCTACAAATTTCATCAACTGTCAGATCTGAAAAATGATTCGAGACGTCCGAGCTGAATGTGGCCGGCAACGACGGAAAAGGCGACTCAGACGGCTGCAACCGTTTCGGACGAAAGACTGCGCGTCGAGCCTTGCGGCTTGGTGGAAATGTCGGCAACTTTTACGCTCTCAGTTCAGTCTGCAGCACCCCATACAGTATTCACTTTGGCGTCCCAGAGCTCGAGCTTGACAGCTGCACCAACCTGCATGAGGCGCATCAGCTTGGACCCTCTTCCCCTTCCAGGCACTACTGTACTGTACTCTATCTAGGCTCTCCACGCTTGTTGTCAGCTCCATGTCGTCAACATTCTGCGCTGATGTCCTCCAGCCCTGCGGCGATGTGGGGTAAGTCTTCGGACTGAAACTCCGAACCAAGCTCACAGGAGCCTGTCGGCGGGGTAGCTTGCACTACATCAGCATGTAGCGTGCCATGGCCAAGCAGACCCGGTGGCTATCATGACCCGAGCAAAAGTATATGTAGATGGATCTGTGACCGGGTCTGCTGGCCTCCGACTCTGTCTCGCCACTGTCTTGCCTGCCTCTTTCCAGCCCCACAGTCTCGACACGACAGGATGACCATCACAACGCAAGACTCCGTCGTGGTGTCGCTGGTGCGCAACGCAGCGGCGCCCCTTGCCATGCTCTCACCGGCATTGCAGCTAGTCTTTGCCGTCGTCGCTCTTCTCGGCGGCTGGATGCTGCACAACATCGCATTATCCCCCCTCTCACGCTATCCCGGACCGCTGTCAGCACGCCTTGGTATTCCATTCTGGCGCTTCTGGCACTCCTTGTCCGGCGACTATGCACCGGCGTTGCTCGCTCTTCACGAACATCACGGCCCGGCTGTCCGCATCGGACCGACCCACCTGTCATTCTCGGACACATCGGCTGTCAACTCGATCTACAGTCTCACCGATGGAACCTCTAGCAAATTCGTAAAGTCGCACTTCTACAAATCTTTCCAGGTCTTCAAGGCTCACCCCTCCATCTTTAGCGAGCGAGATCCGCACCAGCACAGCAAGCGCCGTCGCGCCGTGGCAAGCGCGTACAGCATGAACAGCCTTGTCAAGCTCGAAGAGTATGTCGAGGCGGTCAGCGAGCTCCTACTGAAGCGTCTCGAGGAAGTCGTCGAGACGAACTCGGTCAATCGATCCAAGGCGGGTCTCGACGGTGACGCCGTCGGCACTCGGCCCATTAAGCTCGATCCGTGGTTCCACTATTTCGCCATGGACGTGGTGGGGGAGCTTGCTTTCGGCCAGTCGTTCAACCTGCTCGAACGTGGTCGGGATGACGAACGCTTCCTGACCGGTGTTGCCAATCTCTCGCAGTGGGGTGCGGTAGCCGGGTGTCTCCCGCTACTTTCCAAGTGGATCCTGTGGTTGTTCCCTCGGGTGACTGGTCAGCCAGGCGGGAGTGTGATCGGCGACAAGACCACCTCTCGCATTCAGACCCGCTACGCAGAGGTCGAGGAGAGCGGGGGCGTCCAGCCGCGACCTGACATGCTGAGCAAGTTCATGGAGGCGCGAGACCCAGACAGCAAGGAAAGGTACTCGATGAAGCAGGTGCTGCTGATCGCTTCGAGTGTCATGTCGGCCGGTTCGGACACGACTGCCACCTCGCTCACCACGTTCTTTGGATACCTTCTCGACAACCCTCAGTGCTATGCCAAGCTACGTGCCGAGATCGATTCCGCTGTAGAGGAAGGCAGACTCTCTGCACCAGTCAAGTACGCCAAGGGTGCCCAGCTCGAGTACCTCCAGGCATGCATCAAGGAGTCTCTTCGTCTTCACCCTCCCATCTCGATGGACTTGCCTCGATACGTACCTGCCGGCGGTGCAGTCGTCGGCAATCGCTGGGCAGTCCCTGCAGGCACAACCGTTGGAATCAGCCCCTACGTCTTGCATCGCAACAAGGAGGCCTTTGGCCACGACGCCGACATCTTTCGTCCCGAACGCTGGCTCGAGGGTGGCGAAGAGGGCCGCAAGCGCCTCGAACGCTTCAACATGACCTTTGGCGGCGGATCCCGCGCCTGCATCGGCAAAAATATCAGCCTGATGGAACTCTCCAAGATCATTCCCGAGATTCTCATGCGCTTCGACATCAGGAAAGCGGCCAATCCTTCCACGTCGACTATTCCACACTCGAACGCCACTGTCAAGTCGAGAACCCCCCTGCCTTCGTTCCAGGGTCGAAGTGCGTGGTTCTTGGAGGCTCATGTGAGTAGTCTTTGCCTTATTCGCGCGTTCTTGATCTGTAAAAATGACGACCTCCTGACTAACTTTGCATTCTCCGCCTCATCTTGACTTGTACAGGATCTGTATGTTGAGCTCATTCCTCGGGGTGTACTATAGGCTCGACAACGTGCATGTAGCCAGGCACATCAATGATCAAGATGAAGCATTTCTCTCTAACAGTGTATGGTGTACAGTGCATGCGTGCCTGGTGTGGAAGTCTAGGAGTCTCGATCTCGGTTGCGCTGGCGTTTGCCGGCCTGGAAGCCAGGGAAGCGGATGCGGAAGTCGCGCTGGTCGTTGGGATGGCCGGGGGGCCATAGCCAGAAGTGAGGGTATTTAGCGCGACCGAGATTCATCCACAGCATAGCCCACGCCTCCATGATGACGCTAGAGAGGAGAACGACGGGGATGTAGCGCCAGCCTAGTTTGATGACTGGCGGGGAAGTTGCGCCGAGCAGTGCGGTTGCGCCTCCCGGCGGGTGCACGGTATCCGTGAGGATCATGGCGCAGAGTGCGGTTCCTGCCGCGATGCCACCGGCTACCCAGACCAGGCTGTGCGACGAATCAATGAGGTCCGGATTGTAGTTGTGATTCAACTCGAACAGTTTGGTTATGCAGATGGAGACGAGGGCGCAGATAAACTGTCCACCGACAAATGCCTTGGGCTGACCCAGTGGCGACGCGGGGGTGCCGTACAGGATCACGCTGGATGCGCCAAACGAGCCGATAATGATCGGAGCGGTCCAGACTGTCACCGGATCGTTTGAGGACGAGGCAAACTGATCCCACCGCGAAAAGGTGATCATTACAAATCCCAGACCCAGCATCGCTCCAATCCATCCCCAGATCAGTGTCTCGATCTTTCGCGGGAGCTTTTCGATGGGCCGTATCAGGGCTCGTCCTTCGGTCTTTTTCGAGCGGTAGCCCAAAAAGTGGGCAATCGGATATGGGATCCGTGAAAGCCTGGAGACCGGCTTGGGCGGAGACTTGGTCTGTGCCTCGACATCCTGTGATTTGGCCGCGTTGCCGCTCTGCTGTCCGTTTGACTGCGAGTGTTTCTGTTTCTCTGGGTCACCGCTGCCCTTGCTCTGCTGCTCGGACGCAGTAGAGTGGCTCGTCTGTGTCGACTTGGAGTGTGTGTCGTTGTCTATATTGCTAGTAGAACGGGCCTTTTTGGTGGCTCTATGAGAAGCCAACTTGGAAGGTGAGGCTGCGCTCATCCCGTGGTCGTCGTCGCTAAAGGCAAACCCGTCGTCGTCCAAGCTGTCTCTGACGGTGCGCGAGTCGCTTCGGCGTGTAGCAGGTGACAGTTCGTCGGCTTCATAGATTCGAAACGTGCGCTGTCGAGGACGGCCGAGGAAGCTGGCTCGTGACCTGGATCGGCTCGTCCGAGATGAGGGCGCCACGGAACCGCGCGTGAATTCGGCACGCCCGCGTGATTGGGATCGAGAAGTGAATGCGGTCTCTGTCGATGTCGATGGCGCTGCTCCCCCGGTCGTGCCCGCTTGTGATGAGTCGGACATGATCCGATGCGATTGCAAGCCGAACAAGAGTAGGGTGTATAAGATCTAGCGGAAGAGATAAGACTGCACAGGTGAAGCTCTATCTGGGTTGATCAGTGCAGGAGTTGTCAATGGCGGTAAGCATGCGGTGGTTGTCTAATGAAGAGAAGAAGAAACGAATCGTAGAGTGTGATCATTAGGTGTCACCGTCAGGCATATGATGGCCCTTCTTTTCTATGACGGTGCTCGATTCCGACGCAGAGCCACAGCACATTACACTCGGTGCTAGGCGGAGGACAGAGCAAGGCGGGTCAACGTGTAAAATGCAGTCGCACACAGGTGATGTGTTGAAGTGAGTGATGTGGGCTGCAGCGGACTCTTTCGTCGGACAGGGCCGAAGGTGAGACCACATGCAGCACTTTTTGTCGACGGCCAACAGACGAGAAATGAGAGATGCCGAAGGCTTGCAGTTAATCTCGAGCTTCGCCAGCGAGCAGCAGAACATCAGTCGTGGTCTGTAGAGCATTTGCGGCGAGGGGGGAGGCCGAGCTACAGTACTGTACCTCTGTTTCGATCCACGCGTGCCCGCGCCTGTCGCCCTCGTCATTTCCTACTGTACTACATACTGTGCTGTCTCGTCCTTTCCCCGCGGCCTCAAAACTCTTGCCGAGCTGCAAAATGACCTGCTGCACCCTCGCAGCTAAACCCCGATGTGGACTTGCCATTTTACAGTCTAACAGCAAACCGAGTTGCTTGCCTCTGCCCCGCATTTTGCATGTCCGGCCGGCCATTTCCAATCCTGTTGCTTTTCCGTTCGGGGCGCGGGGTCGTGAAAAGTGACAAGTGCCTACCGAGTCTATCTTTCTTCTCTCCGCAGCACCCAGTAGTGTTTGTAGCCCACGACCTTGAAGCGCTGGCGCAGGACGAAAACACCAACAGCAATTCACCGCGCGTGACCACATGGTATGAGCACAGACGACGAGCGGGCGTTCCGATTGCCCGAAATGAAGGTCTCGGCTTCGCCGACAGGAGACGACAGGCAAGAGACGCGAGCCTCACCATCTACGACCAGCAGTCACGGCGCATCGGCTTCACCCCCGACCGTATTTGTACGGGACGGTTCAGTCCCGAAATCCTCACACAAGGCGGCGAAGACGCAGCATCACATTGCGCGGATACTCACGCTGACTGAGGTGCGCAAGGCCGTGTGGGCACGCATCTACCGAGACGGCGTCGCGACTGGGAATGCAGGCCTGACCGTCGAGAGCATACCATCCTGGAAGGACTTCGACGCACTCATGCTCAAACGACATCGATTTATCGCGGCAGATCCCAAAGACAACCGCACGCTAGGCTGGGTCTCTTGCTTCCGCCCTTTTCCTTCGCTATCCCTCTTGTGCCAGGACGCAGAGCAAGAGCTGGACGGAACGCGCGGAGGCGACGTCCTGGAGCTCGTGCTCTTTGTGGCTGCTGAAGAACGTGGAAAGGGCGTAGGCAACATCCTTCTCAAGACAATAATCGAGTCAATCGAGACAGATATTCGCTGCTCGACTGTCCAGGCTTCCTTTTTCCCCGAAAACACCCCCGCAAAAGCCCTGTTCGCTTCCAATGGATTCCATCCCGTAGCCACAAGAACTGCAATTGGGAGAATGCAGGACGGCCCAACCAAAGGCCAGTGGCGTGACCTAATCATCATGGAGAAAAAAATCCCAGACTGGACACAGTCCGACCATCAATGTGCTACCACGGCACTAGACCAGACTTCGACACACGCACTCGAGCCTGCAGAAACCATGTTCGCAAATCTCATGGACAGCACAGTGGACCCAAACCATCTCTTCAAGCGGCCAAGACACCACTGACACACCCAACATCTGCCGCATCGTGGCTCTACTTTCCTCCTCATAATCTTACATGTATTTGTACTCGGCACCTATTCACGGGACGGTATGGCCAACAACAACCTAGGAAGAAGCAGTTAATGGAGACCGATCTATACATTGTAACCAGAATAAACAAGATAGAAAACCGTGGTGGGCGCAGATGCAGTGATATTACAGAGAACGAGTGACAAAGCGGGCAAAAGAAAAGGAAGGGAGACCTTCTAGACCTGTTGAGGTTCGTGGGGATGCATGCGAGTGTGACCGTAACCTTCGAGACCAAGTTCCTCTTCTCGACCCGAGGGACCGCGAACAGTGATGCCGTGACGGTGCTCGCCCGAATTCTTGCGAGCATCGGCGTCTCCGTCGGCACCGTCTTCGACATCGTCGGCATCGAGGCCGAGCACGTCTCTGCGTCGAGTCTCCTGGATGCCTCGCAGCGATAGACCACGCAGGAAAGTTCCGGTCGACAGGCGTCGCTGCATTCCACTCCGTGGCGTAGCTGCACCGCTGCCGGCTTGTGCATCGTGGTCTTCGGCAAGGTGAAACGAGTCGTGCTGCGGACCCTCTTCGAGCTCGTGCGGATGATGTCCGTTCGGCAGGTGCTCGCCCTTATCCAGGTTCTTCTGGTGCGCCGATTCGATGGCAGCCGCTGCCTCGTCGGCCTCAGCATTCTGTCCCTTGCCGCCGCAGAGCGACAGATCCTCGAGCTGCGAAGTTGGACTCGCCGTCCGTTTGGGCGTTTCGTCTCCCTTTGCATTCGCTTCTGCAATTGCACTGAGTGTCTTTGGCGGCACCCTTGGTGTTTCCTTGGGGTCGCCTCCCGCCATCTTGAGCTCACCCGTCTCTGGATCCGTCACGGGTGCTCCCTCTTTGGGGAACTGCTTGTGCGGCTTCTCCAGAGGTGCTGCTGTTGGGTTCGCAGCCTGGGTGGATAGGGTTTCTGAACCGCTTCCACCTCTCAGCAGCTTCCATGCTTTCGACGCCCCTTTGCGAATCTCTTCACCAACGTCAACAACGTCTTCTGGCTTGCTTCCGCCCGTGTACCAGTACTGTGAGTTGTGAACATGCTGCGGTGTCGTTGGCGGTCGTTGAGGTGCGGCTGTACCTTGGGACTGGAGGAGCTGCGATCGGGCTGCAACGCCGATGGTGATCGAATTGGCTCGCTTCAATCGACCAGATACTGGAAGCGGAGCAAATTTGATCGCAGCTGCGCTACTGCCGCTTGACGTGGTACTCGCAACGGAACCTTCTCGAGCCCGACTGGTTTTGGGCACGTTACCGCGTCCTCGTTGCGACATGCCCTCGGACAGAGAGCTCTTCTCTGTGGTATAAGACTGGGAGAGCTCACTTGCATCGCCAAAGTCGCTCTCCGTCGCGGCGCTGCTCTCCTGGTCGCTGTTGTAGCCCGAGTCGCTGATACTGTCACTGCGCTGAGTCATCGACGCCTGACGCCGGAGACACTCTGGGGGAACAACTCCATCGCCGACCGAGGCGTCGTCTCCGCGTGGGTCAAATGGCAGCACCTCGCCGCCTTCGAAGGCATCTGGAAGCGGTTCGCAGCGACGAAACGTCTTTCCGAGTGGCTTTCCATCTTTGACCTTGATCTGTCGCCCTGGCGTTGGTGGTGGCAGGAAGGTAGACTTGAGAGCCGCCTTGAAGCCACTCTGACTGCCGGAGCGGGATTTGCGTGGAAGTGCCTCGTTGGGATTATTGAGGATACCCTTGAGTTGAGGCTTTGAAGAGTTGGCGCTGTGGGAGGACGCGGTGCCGCCAGATATCTCATCGGGAGATGACACCTCCTCGGACGACATGGTCGACACTATTGTCGGATTTCTTTTGTCGTCGAGAAACGATTTAGATGCGATCTGAGCAGAGCTGGTGTCGGAAGCAGCTACAGCCATTGTCCAAAGCTCTGCCGGTGACTGTGGAGTGTCGTTTGGAGGGCCAAGACGGCTCAGAAGATCAGTGTTGGCTGTGCGCGCAGGGCGCTGTGGCCGCGATTGTTAGCGAATCTCGCTAGGACGCAGAGTATCACGGTTTGATCCAAAGCTAGATCGAGGTCACGTCGAGTGTAGTGGAAAGCGGCGCAAGAGCGAGCTGTAGTGGTCGTGAATCAAGGGTCAAGCTCTAAACAGTCATGGCTTCAAGAGATATGGCTAGGAGTAACCGTTGAGCTCTGCCACTTGGAAGTTGGTGGGAAGCTTTCAACACTACGATGCTATCGGACTGGCTGTTGTACTCAAAGAAGGATACAGCGTCATCGACAAGGGAGCGAGCCCCCCACACTTGTTGCAGTGCGTCAGGGAGCCAGGGTGTGGGCACACGGCGTTGAGTGACACAGAGACAGAGACTCGGAAGTGCTTCCGCGACTGGCTAGGGCACGACCAATCTCCCGGGCAACTGGGCATTTACCCGGTGGATTGCAAGCCAGGCCACCTTTTCCTCATTGCAACAACGCTGTTGCCAATCCGCAACGGCGCTTGCTTCCCGGCGACAAGGGTGAGCGGGTGTCGATTACAGTAGACAGGCGGGAGCTGTGTGAGGGTGGGACGGGGAAAATGACAGTGCGCCGTGGGGGGTGGGCTTCGAAGCAGTGTACAAAGTCGCTCTCCGCACGGCACGGTTGCGCTTGGTGCATGTCTGCACCGATTGATGCTTCCTGTCTTCCTTTCCTCCCAAAGCGCAAAACCGACACGGCCAATTGGATCGATGGGGTTGGGCGAGCGTGTCTCGCAGGGCGCAGGACCGGCCACAAAGTCAGACTCTAGCGGGGGTGACGGGAAGCAAGCAAGGCACATTGGTGGCTGGCCGCGTGCTTCCTGTGCCGTGCATGATTTTGAATGTACTGTACACGAGAACGGCACACCCCGACGGCGATTCAGTCATCGAGACCGTTTAGCCAGTCAGCCAGTCCACTCAATTAAACTAGTTGGTACTGCCATGCCCAGTCTACTGGCGCTGCGACCTGTTCGGCAACAGAAGACCCACGCTCGGCTCAATGGGTCACTGGTCCATTCGCAGCTCGCTACCGTTCTGTGGCCCTTGGTCCTTCAGCTGTTCTCGTGTGGCCGCCACTGTTAAGTGTGGTCATGGACGGTACTGTCTGTAGCTGGTGCGGCGAATTTGGACGCTGCGATCAGGCTGTGGCACATGCAGACGCGCTCAACATCACATCAACTCATCGGTACATACAATCCGAGCTCTCGACATCTATGCACGCGCTGTGCTAGCCTACAGAATAGTAGTGTATTGATTCGGCTGTCTCGCAGCAACATAAAGCGGTCAAGTAGGTTTGCAAAGACTGGTCCCGTGCATCTACAGCAGCTCGGATGGAAGTCTGCAGCAAGCACACGCTACGAGCTCGGAATAGGCCTTCCGATGCCAGATCAGTGGGAAGGGTCCTCGCCACGCAACGTCCGTGACAGTTGGGCCTTTTTGACACGGCGCAGCCACATTCATGCCGTGATTGTATGCTGTAACCCGCCCGTTTCAGCATCAGGGACGGGTGACGAGCAAAAAAAGTACTGCGTTGATGACTTGGAGCGCGGCCAACGTACAGTAGCCGGTTGGTGTTGGTCGCCGCTTTTTCCGAGCCGAGGAGTGCCTTCTCGCCCGCGCTTGAAACGCGATCAGCCATCTGCGTCATCGGGCGGCGGCCAACCATTGCGGAGTATCTCCCTAACAGATCGGTGTCTCTACCCCAGTGACGAAGATGACGTGTGAGACCGATACCAGACATGACCAGCCTAACACTCTCAATTCCTCCATTCCGAGTCCTATTTGGAATTCAGGGTTTAACGCCGCTCGACGACATTGCGGAGATCCACGTGTGCTTGCTCCTCTTGCGTGCTCCCAAGCTCGCAGTGCTTACCAGCAGGACGGAATAATGGCTTGCTTCTCGACAGTACAACGCCCGCCCACAATCATGCAAGGCTTCGTCTATCATTCGATGCTGTCGGCTTTGTGCACACCATGAACAAGGCCGCCGCCGTCGTATACTTTTCTTTTGGTGTTAGCGGTCTTTTCTATTGACAGACGTCAACGTCCGTGAACACTTCTCTTCCGAGCAACCACCACGAGAAACGATAGGTCCGGCAACAGAATGTCTTCCACCCAGACAGTGACCCGGGCCCAGCTCCAGCCTCAGCCTGAGCCTGAGCCATCGACGTCCGCTTCGGTAGCGACCCACACCCCAGCAGCTACGAGCGAAGCTCGAACACCACACTCGCCCGACGTCGACGAGGACCGTCGCCGCATCAAGCTGAGTGTTCGGCTCGTCGAGACCGTGCGCCACTTTTTCGATCTCGGCGTCACCTCGTTTGGCGGACCTGGCGTCCATGTCATTGTTCTCCGCAAGCGCTTTGTCAACCGCCTCAAGTGGCTCGATGAGACTACATTTGCGGATCTCTTCTCGCTTGGCAATGCTCTGCCCGGGCCCGGATCTACGCAGCTTGCCTTCTCCATCGCTGTGGTGCGAAACGGAACGCTGGCAGGCTTCCTCGCATTTCTCTTGTGGTCGATACCCGGAGCGGTGGGCATGGCTGCGCTTGGTGCCGGTGTTCGCAAGTTTCCAGAGCGTCTACCGCCCATCGTGCTGGGGCTCTTGACCGGGCTCAATGCGGCGGCTGTCGGATTGATCGCTCTCGCAGCTTTCCAGCTCTCCAAGTCTTCCATCACGGACCCAATCACCCGACTGCTCGTCTTGAGCTCCACGTCGTTCGGCATCTGCTACCATGCCCCTTGGATGTATCCCGTCCTCGTGTTTGTCGGCGGCTTTATCACTTTGCTCTATGATTTCCGTCGGCGGATCCTCGGCAAGCTTCCTGACAAGCTCAACCCGTACAAAATCGCAGCACGTCGCGCAAGAGCCGCCGCCGAACGCGTAGAGCCCGTACTCGAGAGCACTACAGATCAAGATATCGAGCTCGAACCCGTCGCGACCGCACACGAAACACCCAACGACGTCGACAAGATCGCCACCAGATCGACCCGGGGCTCGGTGCACGAGCTGCGGTACAGCCAAGACAACAACCCGGCCGCCCGATCCGGGCCCTCCAGAACATCTTCGCTCCGTCAGCGAACATCTCGGCCCGAGGCCACCTCGACACCTGCTACACCACGCGACGATGACGAAGACATGCAGTCTCCAGACCTCACGCGCAGAACACCCATCATGGTCCTCAACAAAAAACTCGCACTCATGCTCGGCGCCCTCTTCCTTGCATTCGTCATCACTGTCGTCGTGGTGCGCTCCGAACTCAAAACCCCGCCTCGTGCACTCGACTTTTTCACAAACATGGTCATTGCCGGCGTCATTATCTTTGGCGGTGGGCCCGTCGTGATTCCCCTCTTGCGTGGATACACGGTCGAAAATGGTTGGGTACGTACCTCCACCAACTTCGCCTCCCTCCATACTTCGTGAGACTGATTTGCTAACTTTTATGATGTGACTCCCCTCTCGTGTGGTACTCAAAAGGTCGAGTCAAGAGACTTTCTACTTGGATTTGCCATCTTGCAGGCGTTCCCCGGGCCCAACTTTAACTTTGCGGCCTATCTCGGCGTCTTGTCGCTTCCGGGCAATCCTGTGCTGGGTGCCTTCCTGGGATGGCTTGGAATCTTTTTCCCCGGAATTCTGCTCAAGCTCTCTCTTCTTCCCATCTACAACACCTGGCGAAAGCATGCGGTGGCTATTTCGATTCTAAGAGGCTTGAACGCAGCAGCTACCGGGCTGGTGTACACTGCCGTCTGGCAGCTCTTTTTGGGTATGTTGTCTGGGTTAAAATCTCTTTTCATAGTTTAGTCGAAGATCTTGGACTGACTCGGTTCAATGCGTTTTACCTGGGTTTTTCTCACAAAAGTCGGATACATCTATACGCCGGCGACAGGACAGGTTGTTCAGGCAGCGAGTCAGAGTGGACCCCTAACTTCCGATCCATTCTGGGGCGTCGTCGCCAGCTCAGCGTTTGTCGCATCCCAGTGGTTCAAGCTTCCGCCTGCCTTTGCGATTGTTGGCGGTGCATTGGGAGGTTTGGCGTGGTACGGCGTCGTTGGTTCCGCCGGTACCGAACGACAGCAGCTCATGTAATCCTCAAGATCATTCACGGACAATGTACAAAAAGACCCGTGAGGTGTCACATGTAGGGAAACCAGGAAACTGTGATTGCACCAGATTGAGCAGAGGCGGAGCATCCTCCTCCTAGAGCTCAGCAGCCCATTGAGGAGACATGGACGGACGGATTGGCTGGGAAAAGCATCTAGAGGCAAGGGATGCACTCATGGTTGCATGCCAAGGACGGGAAAGTTGCACCAGCCCTGAATGTTATCTGCGTGCCGAGGGATCTTGGCGTTGTGACCGGAGGTGGTGCAGTAACCAGACATGCTTGTGCCAGCGTCGCTGGGGTAGAGCTTTGTCGTCAGGAGTTGGCAATTTTCGCAGTCTTGATCGACAACTGTGATGGCGATGTTGTTGACGTTGCCTGGGCCGGACGGACTAGCTACGAGATGAGTGCCTGACTTGGTGTCGAGATTAAAGTTGTTGATGTCGAAGCTGAGACAGTAGGCATCGCCGTCGGGTGGGGTGGTAAATGTGTTGGTAGCGGGATCCTGGCCTTTTGGTTCTTTTACGAATCCGCCTAGTATTTTAGTGCTTGCAAATTGAGGCTCGAGAACTCTCATGTTGTCGACGACTGTGATTGTAAAGTCTTCCTGGGGTCCCCACATGCGCACAATGTAGCGTCGGTTGTGGTGAGCGCCCCCGCTAGGTCGCTGGAAACAAATGTCCCCTTCGGAAATAAGGCTGTTGAGGTCATTGTCGAGGCCGAACTGACAGTAGATGTATTCTTCGGGCGCTGCAGCTGCCCGGACTACATTAAGCACCGGTGCAAGCAGAAGAACGGAAAGGAGTAGAGCTTTCATCTTGACTTTGTTGCCCTCTCTGGCGACTTTCAATGGCACGGTTGAAAAAATACAGGACTGTAGGAAGGAATCACTGGACATCATGGGACAGGCTGTACTTATAGGCATGCATCGTGTCCGAAATGGGTTTGATGTCGGTGATACCGTCCCTTCCCTGCGCTTGGCAATTTTCAGATCACCCACTCAGCACGACCCTGCCATGGCATAATCCGCAACTCATCTCATCCAAGCAATCCACGCCGCCAGGCTGGACACTTTCCTTGCAGCTTTGCAGCTGATGAAACGGCAAGGCAGCATTTCTCGACAACGCCAACAAAATGCGAGTGGGGCGTATCAGAGACTTTGGCCATGACCAGACCACTTCATGTGACACCGAATGTGGGCTTCTCAACATCGCTCACCGTCTTGACGGCATTTTGTCACTCTCTTAATGGAGGTCAGACTAGGTTCGTCACTCTTGAAACAGTTTGGCGGACAACACTCTCTTCCCTCCCATTCATGATTGAGCACGCGGTCACAACAGCTTGTATTCACGCTTTCCGCCCTCTGTGTACAAAACCCAACAACCCAAGTTTGCATGCCCACCTCGTCAAATTCGCTTCCATTTGCATGCGGCATGACCTGATGTGTAGTCCGATAGCCATGACCTCTCAGTAGGAAACGCAATCACAACGCAGTGCTTTAAAGAGAAAAATCGAGAAACGCAACAGGCACAGACGAATTCTAGACCAGACGATACGCTGTCATTGATATGGTATTGGACAAGCATAGCTACTGAAAAAGAGGACAGGAGACAGGAAGACAAGTCCGTCGTCGTGAGAATGGAGTACATTATACCTTGAGAGCGATCTGGTCGTCGACGCGGTCCTGAATGGTTCGATCCAGACCGCGCTCCTTGATCCAGCGGGCGCTCTTCCAAGGAGCAACGTTTTCGGTGTAAAGGATCTCGACGTCTTCGAGCGAGAGACCCTTGACTTCAGGAATCATAAAGTAGACGTAGAAGAAGGCAAATACGAGCACCGAGCCAAAGATGAGCATGATGTAGGTGCCGTACTGGGTCGCGATCTTGTTGGAGAAGAAGCTGAGGAGGAAGTTCCAGATCCAGTTTGCGGCTGAACCCAGACTGATGGCCTTGGCTCGGACGTGCTGGGGGTAGTTCTCCGACAGGAAGACCCAGGGTGTAGGACCCCAGAATGCAGAGAAGAACAGAAGATGGAGGAGCGCAAAGGCAATGAAGACATTGCCGCCCTGTTTTTGACGCGCCGTGACCTGGTCAATGGGTGTGCCGCGTGGTGCTGCAACGTAGTGACCCACAAAGGCGACAATGAATGAGCAGGCCGCCTCGGCAGCCGCACCGATGAGCAAGGACTGACGACGACCGAGTCGTTCAATCGAGATGATGGCCGGAATCGTCGCCACAACAGAAACGGCGCCAAGAATAAACTGGATCTGGAACGGGTCCAATGGCAGAGCCAGGGTGGAGCTCAAGAGAGGGAGGTAGTAGTAGTAAAAGTTCTGTCCGTTGAGCTGCTGCAGCGTTTGCAGCATGATGCCGTTCAGGGTACGCTTCCACATTTGGTGATCCTTGGTAAAGCAGAGGAGATAGGCGCCGAGGTAGCTTCGGCCGGCGAAGGCCCGGTTCTCTTCGTCGATACCTTCCTTCATCTCGGCCAGCTCGGCCTCCATCCACTTGTCGCCTCGAAGCTCACCAGCAATAGGCTGGAGCTCGATGCCCCGCATCGAGGCCATGATCTCGCGTGCTCGAACAGTTTCACCCTTCTGCAGGGCGTAACGTGGCGACTCGGGCAGGAAGAAGAGAATCGTAAGCAGGCCAATACCCCACAGGAGTTGGAGTCCAACAGGAATCTTCCAGGAAGCCGACGAAGTCTTGAAGTTCTGCGTCGCCCAAGAGACGCCGTAGGAGATAAAGATGCCAAAGATGATGAGAAGCTGGTAGCCCGTGACCATGGCTCCACGGACGTGCTTGGGGGCGGTTTCACCGAGGTACAGAGGACACAGACCGGAAAGAGCACCGACACCGAGACCAGCAAAGGCACGGCCGACGGAGAACTGCTGCCACGAGGTGATGGTTGCAGTCTGGATCACAGCACCGATGGTAAACCAGCAGGCCCAGACGATCATCGATGGCTTACGTCCAAAGAAGTCCGAGACGGGCGCCTGCAGCAGAGCGCCTACAAAGGTACCAATACTGAGGGAAGAGTTGATGATCGAGGTCTTGCCGTCTGGCAGAGCACAGCTGAGATCCGTGCAGTCGCCCGGCTCGCCGAACGCCAGGACGAAAGGTCGCATGATGAAACAACCGCTTATGACGCCGATATCGTAGCCGAATAAAAAGCCCCCGGTGCAGATGGCGAGGGCCAAGATCATGGCCCTTGTCGTCATCTTGGAAGGTGCAGGAGCATCGTAGCCAATGATGCCCGCGAGCGGAGCGTCGGCGGTCGGAACGACAGTCAAGTCGTTCTTTTCGCCCTTGTGCGCTTCAATGGAGGAATGTGATGGTGAAGAAGCCATCTTGTTGGATGTTGTCGTCGAGTCTGCGGGGGAGTATGGGGCGTGGATGAAGCTGGGGACGATGTTGCAGAATCAGCGACGTCTATATAGTAGTGTGGGGCTCCAAGACGACTGGCTTTTGTCGGCGCGTGATCCGACAACGGAAGCAGCGTTGGTGCATGCACACGTATGAACGAGGCACGGCACGGCGCCTTCATCTGGTGCGCGACATGAGACGCTCATGTTTGCAGCTGGAAACCGTGTGTGCCTGAATGTGTGAGTGTGCTACTGTACAGTACGGAGTCGATGAAGAGATATCCGAGCTCGATGCTGCGAAGTCTGCTGCACACGTCTACGAAGCACTACAGTACTGTGTGTGACCGAAAGAAAAGAGATTCCCGATCGTCACATCGGTGTTGGCGCAAAGAGCAGGGAAAAGGGGATGCGACAAAGGCCGATGAGGCTGATACACTGTCGGTGCTCGTAGGACACATGCGCTCCACACTAAAGTAGCAGCGTGGGGTCCCCAAACTGCCATGCGAAAGGGCTGTTTCGGGAATCTCTCTGCGAAGTGGATCGTGTCTCACGACTGGAGGAGTGCATCTGCCGCCTCTGTATTGCGCCGTTACAGCGAGACCAAACGAGAGAGACACCTTGAACCAGGGTGAGGCGAGCCGAGTCAAAGAGGGGGAAGGGGGATGTCGTACAAGCGAATCCGAATGCCTAGCCGAACGCCGCGCAGTACAGTTGCACTACTGTACTGTACTGTGCATGAAAAAAAGAAGGGTGTTGCGGAGCAAGCGCGGGGGCCCCGGCGAAAAGCGACAGCAGTATAACAGTGTACATTTAGACAGGCAACTTCCGCTGGAAAACCCACGCACCTAACACGGCGGCCAATTTCCATGATCAAGCTCCGTCAGTCGAGTGACGCTAATTGGCTCCTCGCGGCTTCCGTGGGACAGCCAGCGGATCACGGATCGCCGAACTCGCCCTACTTGCCTGTCAGCTCTGTACACAGACTTCAGCACAGATTTGACGCCATCACACTGTGTGGCTGGAACAATTGTCCGCTCAGCACCAGAAGTCACAGATTCTGGGCACAAGTCATGAGATCTAATCAGAGAGTCATGCAGCTACGAAAAAAAGAGGCAGAGGCGATCCAAGAGAAGCATAAAGGAAGGCTACGACTGTAGATTGCGGAGAAGATCAATCACTTGGAATCACGGCTTGGGGCGGCTTTGCCGGTGACGGGCCACCGGCGACAGCGCGGTGGGGACTGAGTCAAGCCGTTGCCTGCGACTGCGAGCATTTTATTTAACTATTTATTTTTTGGTTCTCTTTAATTACTTGCAGGTGCTTGACGCACGCTGTTAGGATGGCCCCAGGGGTCTTAGTACCACAGCATAGGGGCTGTGGCCTGGAGCAGGGAGGGGGCTTGCTTGAGAGGTGCACACACCACGTCAGGTAATAGGAATGGTCTACTAGTATTGAGCTACACTCCCATGAGGTGAGATAGCTAGGTAATACATTCGACGACCTCTGGGAAGGAGGTCTACAGGAGGGACAGGGGTAGATGGCGACGGGGGACCCGCGCGCGCACCGCAGGGTGGCGCGGGTTTCCCCGCATGCTGATTACAGGGGCGCAGGGCCTGGCGCAGGGAGCCGGCCGAGAGCGCGCAGGGAAGGAACTGGCGCGGGCTCCCCGCGCGACGGGCGCAGGGACTGG